>WAAD01016681.1:66469-115940 GCA_013389945.1 Fregata magnificens
TGCCGGCGCGCGATGGCTCGGCGGCGCTCAGGCTTAGCGGTTGGGGGGGCGAGCGAGGTCCCGTCAGGGGAAGGTGGGTTCCTTGTTGACAACAGTCCCAGCAGGTTAAATGGCCTGTCGCCTTCCCCCCGGGGCAAAAAGGACCTCCAGGGCAGAGCTGAGGCGTAAGGGATTTTGCCCTGTTGAATTTGTCGCGTGCCCCAGGGGTGAACGGGGGTGAGGCCCTCGCTGCGCTCTCTTTCGCAGCCCTAGGCTACGGCGCGCGTTTAAACAAAACGTCCGATATTATTACGTGAGTGATGTATCGCAGGTGGGCCGGAAGTTGCAAAATCCCGCTGTCATTGATTTTGGGCTTCACATCGTCGTCTTTGATTCTTTAACCAAGGCCAGGCTGCTTGGATAAGCCGCCAGATAACCTTCAGGATTATTGTGCCGTGACTCACCGCCCTGATAAACTTTATCGACAGGTTCACACATCACCCTCTGCTAATTAACACGAGGGGAAGAAAGCAAGCTCTGGCCCCAAGGTTTTGACTTCAGGAAGTTTCTGTCTTGTCAGTATTCAGAGCTTCGTTCTCCAGAGATGTAAAAAATATATGCAAATTGTCTTTCTGGAAACAAACTTGCCAGTAAACAAGTTTTCTGCTGGTTTTCCTTCTTTCCGTATAGCAAGCGATGATAGCAGTTACGCTGATTGGAACCAAGTAAGCTAATGGCTGTGTATGTATAGTTATGGCCTCATTTACACAGGGGTAACTCTACAGACTCAGGTAATGTTGGACGAGGGATTACAGTTTGCTCCTAAGCACGTACAAAATAACATTGCTGACTTTATTTAAGACGCTGTGCTTTGGCACCGCAATAATAGAGCAGAAGCACTGCCTCACATCTTGTGATTTCACTCTTCTTTTACCTAAGCGCTTGGAAAATAGATGATCTCCTCTTGGTCTGAGCAGCTAATTAGGAGTTGGGGCTTTGCGGCTTGCTTCCAGCAGGGTGAAATACAAGTTGGATATTCCTGCAATTTGTGTACCTTGAGCGCACCAGCACAGCAGGAGGTACTTTTCCCTCTCTCAAGTACAAGCCTGCAGTCCTCTCAGAAACTCTCTCTTGGTGTTTCTCCAGCTTTTCCACCCTCGTTTTCTTCACAAACACGCAGCTGCAAATCCAAGCGAAAACTTCAGCTGTTTCATTTGCAGTCAGCTCCCAAGGAAGTACTTCTTAACATGCCCTGCTGCTTTGTTTCCCAGGGCTTTCAGCTTGGGACAGTATTTACTCCCTATACTTTCCCATTTCGTGACCATTGGATTTAACGAGCTCTGTGTCTCCAGCTCCACGATTGTCCCTCTCCATAACCGGTGTGTGGAGAGTTACGTTAGCAGCATGGTCCATATACCAGCAGCACTGCCATGCGGCACTCCTGTGGTACTTTCATCTCCGAGGGTTCCCAAACACTTAGCACTGTGTTTCCCTGCCCGTGCACGGCCTGCTTCTTTAAAAGCTGTTCCTTCCTGCTCTCTCTTATTTCCTAATAAATGACACGTGCAGCCTTGAAACGGAGAGATTCGTGGCAGGAACAGGGGTGCAGGGTAGATTAGCGTACTGGGAAGGGATAGCTGCTCTGTGGGAAATGGTGGGTGTTTTTTCCCCTCTTTGCTGCATCACGGAGTGGAACAAAAAACTCCTATCCCCGCGGATCTCCCAAAGGACTTCAAACCAGCCAGATGATTTTCCCCCAGTCTGCTGGCTTCTGAGGTCTGTCTGTAATGGTGTGGGACAGTTCCTGTGGGCAGGAGCAAAGATAGTCTTGTGGTGAAGTCACTTGGCAAAGGCAGCGGGTTCAGCTCCCAGCCCTGTTGCAGACTCTTTGAGATCTTACCCGTGCAGGTCCAAGCTGTGCCTTCTCCTGCTCCCCGGAGCTCAGAGCTGTGAGTGTGCATGCTTGGCATGCAAACAGTGCTGCAATTAATTCTACTGGGAGAAAAACAGAAGGTGCAAAGCTACATTTCCATTAACAACGTAATGTACTGTATTAGAAAATCGAGCAAGCAGCCGCTATGCTGAAAACACCTTTGCATTTCATCTCTAATCACTAACTCATCCTTCTTCCCAAAGGATCAAGTTCCCCACAGGGAGTCTTTTCTGAGAGATGTCACTTGTTTCATGGGGTACAGAACAACTAAACCCCTTCCAGAGAAGCGTATTCTCTGACGCTCAAGCCTGTGCCTTGCAATTTGTTGCTTTCACTCCTCCAGATGTGATTTTGTGCATTTTCTTCATTTCATAACAGCCATGTCTCTAACTTTAAAATGCTATCCTTCAGCAAAAGCCCGAGACACCAATAGTAAGTGTCTAAACCTTGCATAAAACAATGCAGGACAAAGACAGAAATACTGCAGTCAAAGCACTTGACTGAAATCAGTGATAGTTTTTTTTTCCTGCTGACAGGAACTGCTGCGCACAGTGAGAAATGCTGCGGTGACGAACTGGAGTCCTGTGCAGATCTCCTGCGTCATCTGCTCCTTCTGGGCCACCCTATGGGAGACTCTGAACACAGCCTGGCCGCTACTGCAAACCACCTTTGAAGCAAAAGATTTTTCAAGAATGAACGAGACTCTTCTTGTCCCTGTTTTTGTCAGCCAGATCATAAAGCTCATTTCACTCTCCTCCTGACTGCTAGTGTTGACCTAAGACAGGCAGCAGGAGTATAAAAGACGCACTGGTGAGAGTGGGGCCACTCTCAGTAGGGCAACACAGGCTTGAACTAGAATATGCTGGTCATAATATCATGTCCTGTGGGTTCAAACACCAAGACTTCAAAGGTAAGACCCCAAGTGTTTTTTTCCTTTTTAATCAGGGCTGTTGACTATTGAATGTTTGAGGTTGGCAGTATTGAATCAAATTGACAATTCTCATATGAAAATCCCTTTGAAGTTTAAGTCATCTGTTTTCTTTGTGATCAGCAGTAACCAAAATGGAGAGAACCAGTCGAGAAAATTAATCTTTGTCCAGAACCCTGTGGTGGGTTGACCTTGACTGGCTGCCAGACGCCCACCCAGCTGCTCTCTCACTCTCCCTTTTCAATAGGACTGGGGGAGAAAATGAGATGGAAAAGCTTATGGGTTGAGATAAACACAGTTATTAAGAAAAGCAAAAGCTGCGCACAGAAGCAAAACAGAAAGAGGAATTCATTCACTACTTCCCATTGGCAGGCAGATGTCCAGCCACGTACTGAGAAGCGGGACCTCAGTACATGTAGCGGTTTCTTGGGAAGACAAATGACATAACCATGAATGTCGCCCCATCATCCTCCCTTCCCTCAGCTTTTATTGCTGAGCATGATGTCATATGGTATGGGATATCCCTTTGGTCGTTTGGGTCAGCTGTCCCAGCAGTGTCCCCTCCCAACCTCTTGCCCACCTCCAGCCTACCGACCTTTGAGGTTGGTGGTGGTGGTGTGATGTTGGAGAGAAAGCCTTGACGCTGTGCAAGCGCTGCTCAGCAATAGCCAAAACATCGGTGTGTTACCAATGTGATTTTAGCCACAGATGCAAGGCATAGCACCATACGGGCTGCTGTGAAGAAAGTTAACTCCATCCCAGCCAGACCCATTAGAAGGCCATCTTGAATACTGTCCTACACACAGCATCATTTCTGAGCGTGTTCTCCTCCAAATCAGAATTCTGAAATCAGGCATGCTTCTGTGTCAGACTCCTTGGTTGAAGCTGCAAATCACTTCCAGCTTGAGTTTAAAGTAACCCAAGATACTGACCTTCCTTTTGGACCTGTGTGTGACTTTGTTGGTGACTTTTCCATCATGCTCCAAAATATACAAAAACTGAATGTGTAGACACAAAGTCACATCTTTTCAGAGTGACCAGGCTAAGTGACACTGTGCTTCAAGTGAATGAAAGGAAAATTAACCTAAATCACAGACCTGTCTACCTGTCTCTGAGGTGATCATGCATGATGCTTTCAGAAGAGGCAGGTTAAATGTGCTGTCATCTCGAAAAATACGTGTGTCTGTCAAACTTGTGCTGAGTGCTTGTGTTCGCCCTGTTTGCATCAGTTGTCAGGTTGGGTCAACATGTTGCTGGGCTCTGTTTTGAATTCTCATTGACCTTTTGCAAAGAAAGCAAGCTGGAAAACAGGGCAGAAGCTGACAAGATCACTCAAGGTTCTTGAACAGAGGTCCCTTACTTCTAATTCCCAGCTGTAATGGGCAAGAAGGGTCTTTTGGCTCCTGTTCCCATTCCATACAAGTGAATGAATACTGATGTGTGTGCTGCCAACCTTCTTCTAAGGGGAATTGGTATCAGGCATCCATCTGCATGGATACATCCATGGTAAAAAGCACAGTAGATACAGAAGGGGAGCAGTGTAAAAGTTATTAGGACACAGCATCATTTATCTAGGCTCAGGACAAGTGTGTCTCATCGCAGCGTATAGCTATGCTAATAAATTGTCCAGACAAATGTAATTCATTCTGCGTTAAAAACTGAAGCCCCCAGTATCTTTATCTTACAGTCATTTAAAGGAAACCTGGCACGCAAAGGAAGGAGTTAACATGGTTAGGGGAATTATGAATAGTTCAGTCGTTATTACAGCCAACAGGCCACCCATAAATGTGTATCAAATGTTGAGCTCAGCAGGAGTTAGTTACAAAACTAGGACATTTAATGAGTCATAAAGTGCCAGGAATAATGAGAGACGGCATTAAACAAACCATTTCTTCCTCTCCTGGGCTTGTCCAGAGACAGTGACAAGAAGCCCTCTGCTGTTTCAGCTTTTCCTGCCGAAATAAAATTTTTGACTCACACAGAATTATAGCTGTGGCTGAGCTGCCTGAGCCGGGGAGCTGGTGCTGCCTGGGAAGCTCTGGTGGGAGGAGAAGCTGGCAGTGAGCATCTCTTCTCCACTCCTTTGCAGGGCAACGATTGTAGCATTTCTTAATTTACTTCATTTTCTTAGCTCTCCCTCTGCTTCCAGCTCCTTGCGGGAGAGGCTATTAATAGTCATGTAACACTGAAGAGGGGGAGAGAAAGGGGTCTTAGAATAAAGTATGGTGGCAATTAAAAAGCTGGATGTCTGAGGATAAGTCCTGTTATTGGCTAAGTGTTAGAAGTGCTTAACCAGCCAAGGGGTAACATTATTCCTAGGCTTCCCCTTGCGATGGCTGTCACCAGCAAGCTGTCATTGCCCCAACCAACCTCCTCTGGACCCTCCATCACCTGCTGGCCCAGGGGCAGCGTTGAAGCTCGGTCCCTTGGCCTTAGCTCTTGCCTGACCTGTCTCGAGTGTGTGCTGTGTCTAGCCTTGGACTGCGGTGACTCAAGTTCCCAGCTTGACCTCAGACCTTCCTTGTCACTTTGGCCTTGCCTGGACATCACTGGGCTGTGGCTGATCATGGTTATTGCCATTGGACCTGCCCTGATCGCCTTGCTTGGCTCCCAGCTTGCCTTCCCCCATGGAGCAGCCCAGTCTTGCAATCCCTGGACTGCACTGTCACTCATGGAGTAGCGCTCAACCTCATGACTGTAGGGACTGTATGTGGCACCAAGGATGGTCTCATATTGATGCCAGTAAAAATTCAAAGCAGTGGTTGCAGTAAGAGTCAGTGAGAGGAAGCTCAAGTGTTGCAGGAGATGTCTCATGCAGGGTAAGGGGAGGCATTTTTTCTGGCCTGTTGCGCCTGACACAGATCACCGCCAGCAGCTGACGTTTCTTTTTTTCCTCATTTCTCCCCAGGTGTTTTGCTCTGTCCACAAAAGAAAGGAGAGGTCTGCCTTCTTCAGTCTATTGGAAAAATAGCGATGCCCACTGTGAACTCTGCCTGCATCTCTCTGACACGATGGAGGAAGCTCTGGATGGTGAGTCCTCCTACCCTGAGACATGTCTGAGAGGCTATGAGCCATCCCCTGGAGATCCTGTCTTTCCCCGTGGGCTGTGGAAAGAGTCTAGTTTAGTCCAGATACTTCCCAGCCCCAGGAGTATCCAGTGTGTGTCAGAGTGCCAAATGTTACACAGCCCTTATTGCACCTGGAGGATCCTCCTGTAAGTTCTGTCCAGATCCACGGGTGAAACCCTGGACTTGCTGACAGCAAAGGAGAGCCCTACGAAAAATGGCTCTGGCCCACAAAGCCGTCAGATTCCCTGCAACGCCTTACTTGAAGTTACTTCATGGGTTTAGCTGGATTTTCTTTCAGGAGCAAAATCAGAGTGTGAGGAAAAGGCTACTGTGTGAAGACCCAACCAAGAAGGGCCAGTGAGACTTTAATCCCCAACAGATACGGCCACTTCAGCTCCTCAAGGCAGAAATACAGTGCCCCAAGGGTTGGTTCGGTGTCAGGGACTTTGTGTGTCCTGGTGGGGTCCACTCATGAACGCTATCTTGGAGGAAGGCTCGCTTTGTGGGATCATCCAGTCCAAAATTTCTCCACGGCCCAAAATTCATTTTTAACTGGAAAAGAAGCAGGACTTTATAGACAATAACTCCTTAAGAAGTCACAAATTTCTCCTTTGTAGAGGAAGACATTCAAGCCCTGTGTGGGGAAAAAACCCCGCCTGAAATCTGTGATAGATCAGCCTTGATGGAGAGGCAACTCCATTGTACAGCTATTTAGAAAAAGATACTCACTTTATTTTGCTTTATATATTTTGTTGGAAGCCTGGAGCTTAAATTTTAAAGCAAGTCTTTGGGAACACACTGTGAAGCAGACCATCAGTATGAATAAAATATGTTAGCAGGGACATGTTGAATTTAGTGTGACTGTTTGGCAACAGTCTCTGTATCGCAGTGGGGAAGTACTTAGTTGTGGCAATGCAGAGTGGGTTTTTTTGCTCAAGTAAAAGACGGAATACAAATGAGGCTGTTGCTGCAGAATGCCAGCTAGTGGGAAAGATATACGGTGTCCAGCCTGGGTATTTCAATGTTTTAAAAAAAAAAGATGGCAATACTAAAACCTTAAACTTCTGACCTATAGAGATAGAATGGCAGAACAGTGCTTTCCATGCGCTCTTGTTATCATTGTGTAAATCAGGTACATTAACTAAACGAGAAATATCCCTTAGCATTGCAGAACCCTGTATCCATCAGGTTTCATCTGCCTTGTTGGGGAGACTGGGTAAGGCAGCTGCCAAGGTTAAAAATTGCCTCCTAAATTAATGTCTCCATACTTCTCTAAATAACCTCTTAGCAGAGAGGTTTGCTCTTTGGATAAACCACTTCTGTTTACGGTGGCATGCCCCCCTAATCCAGCCAATATAATTGTGATTTGCAACCCCTAAAGGAAAGATTTCTACCTCCGGTGTTACCCTTGCAGGACCCCTTAGACACAGTGCTTTCCCCACTCTCCTACTGCCCTTACTTACCAGCAGATGTTTTTCCTTTACCCAACCCTCTCCTCCCACACTCCCACCACTGCTGAGGGGCTCTTTACTCTTTAAACATACTCTGATGTCCCCTGCCTCCTTCACTCGCTGCTCAGTCTTCTCCCTGCTCTCCCCTGGCTGTATCTCACTCACTTTCTTCCAAGCGTCTTCACAAGAAGCTCCGGTCGTGGTGGCAACCACTTGCAAAATGCTTAGCAGTTAGCAATTGCCAACCTTGTGGCACTCTGTTTCCTCTCGTCACCTCCGTGTCAAGCAACCTGCACACGACACGTTTGGAGCAGGGGCATTCATGTTCTTCCTACTTTGCTGTCATTTACTTTAGAGTCTTCCTGAAGCCATGGGAAGTGCAAGCAGCCATCACACTGCTTGCTGGTTCTCCTTAGCACATGAGGGCTGATCGAACTCAGTTTCTGCAACTAGCCTTTCAGTTTTACAGACCAGTGACATAATGAAGGCTATGGGGAAAGACCCATCCATCTCTGTACAAATGCCTTGCATGGTTAATTTTTCCTTTCGTCATGTGTCGTTGTACCATCAGGAGTGAGTTTATCTTTGCTCAGGCACAGGCATGGTATCCCCACCTTCTGTTGCTGTGTTGGTCTTGCTGCAAGCTGCTCCAGGGAGGCAGCTCCCTCTTGCTCATGACATGGTCCACCAGTCACTGTAGTGACCGGAGCTGCCCACAGCACGTGGTCACAAACTGAATGAGTCCAAGGGAAGTGGCAAAGCCTAATGCTGTTATGTCTGTATCCGCCTTTCACAGCTGGCTGGGACGCCTCTTCTGTTGGACCCATTAATAAGGAAGTTGCATTTCTCCATAATTTCCCTGGGGACTGAACACATCCCATCAGCTGAAGGAACAAGGGCAGCAGCTCACCCCTCAGCCTGCCTAATTCTTTCCAGGGTAGTCCTTCCCACCAAGGATTGAGAATGTCTGGGATATACCCATGGGAGAAGCTAATATGCCAAAATCTGTTTGTCTCAAATCCAAATGAAAATTTGAAATATGATAAATCACTCACTCTGCACAACAGTCACCAAAGTCAAAGTGCTTTTTCTTTACAGTTGTATAACTCCTCCTTGGCACAGAGCAAGACCCCATTTCCCATGCCTTTGCTTTGCCCTGTGGGACTACATCAACTCCTTGACCGTTCCTTGTTTTACTTCACTGTAGAAAGACCTTGGACAAAGCAGGAAAACTGAGCCCCTAACCTTAAAAATATCCTGCATATTTTTTAAGACCAGTGAAATTATGAAGCAGAAACCTTTGGTTTCCTTGTTTTTGCAGATGGCTCAGAGTGGCGAGATCCGCTCCTGACAGCAATGCTGCCCTTTTGTCAGGCAATAATGGAAAATGTCTTTCTGGCCTGCAGAGCAGTCTCAGAGCAGAGTTACCTCTATCTGTACCCTCCCACCTCTGATAGTAGTCAAGCAAATCACTGCAATTGGCAGCTTGTGGATTTTTATCATATTTTCTCACAGCACAACCTCTTCCAAATACCAGCATCTCTATCTTGTCTGAGTGGACCTATATCGCATCTGGCACCAGCTTTATCAAACGTTGGGTAAACCTGTCCAGCCAGGTACATCTAGATTTGTGAAAAGATTTGAGACAAATTCTTCTGACTTGCTGATCATGTAGCGTACTGCTCATACAAACTTCTTAGATGCCCTGTGCATGACGCACAAGTACGCAACTGCAGGATGCGATACTGTGGTGAGAGGGCTCTTCCCTGGAATCTCTTGGAGGGAGAAGCTGTCACAGCGTGTTATCTTGATCTTGTTCAGAAGCAAAGATGCGAAAGTATTTCTTGGTCCTAGAGTCTAGACAGTCTAGACTTTGATCAGTGCTGAGTTTAGGCTGTTTCCTACAGAGGATACTGGCCTTTATCCATTGACCTAAGGAGACTTTGGGGCACTGCATGCAGCCCAGCTTCCTCCAGGTGAATGTCCCTAGCAGTTTAGGGCTGATGATGTTGTTAGCATTGGCTTGTCCTTGCCTGATACCTTGTTCCTGGAGGAAAGGAAAAGTCAGGGATTGGGTGCGATCTCCCTTGGTCAGAACATTAGTTGATCAGAGCATAGATATTTTGAGGTGACTTCTTCTGGCAAAGGATTACTTTCTTGCTTGAGAGTTGCTTGTTGTTTGCGCTCTGTGGCAGTGAAAGATCAAGATGTGATGAGGAAAAGGTGGTCATTAGTCCAGGGATGGGAGCAGTGCATCACCAGCTCCACAGCTGGAATTGCCCTTGCGACATTGCTTGACACCCTCTGGCTTTTATGGCCTGACCCCATCTCAGGAATTGAGGTCTATGGATCCACTCCAGGACTTCTGAAGAAATCATTGGTCTTTTCTAGCAGTGAGAGGTAGCGCTAAAAGCATAGTAGGTTAATGATGATGGTGATAAAAATACCAATAAAAATAGTCTGACAAAATTTACCCCAACAACCGCTTTCACAGATTTTCTGTTTTGATGCAACATTTCTGTTTTGTTTGGCAGAAACAGAAGCACCCTCTCTTCCTTCTATTAAAACAATATTTTTGTTTCTGTATTTTTCACCTCCTTTTCTCCTCGTTATATCAGTTGCTAAGGTAAACAGAGAAGTAAACAAGAGGGTAAAGTGAGAGGGATAAAGGAGAAGAAAACAATTCAGGTTTTGTTATTTTGAATACATTTTTTCAATCAAACCCAGAAATATCATCATGATAAAAATACGAGAAAACTCCTTTCAGCAAAAGCTGTCGGTTCTCCGTGCTTCCTCAAATCAATTCCTGCTGCATTGTATGTCCCTGAGTGTAGCAAAGGCAGACTAGCATGAGGCATCCAGAAAATGTTGGCTCCTGACAACATCCCTGGTTCAGTTTTAGAACTGCAAAAAGCGATAGTAAACATCAAATCCTATTTATTTTCTTAACAATTATCCATAACTGGTGCTTCACTTTACAAAGTAACTTTAGGTTGCTCCTTTCTGCACTAGTGATCAAAGCCTCCTGAGACTCTACATACGCTGGTCTGGTAGGTGTGCTGCAGTCTGGCCAGGTTTGCTGGAGCGTGCTTGAGTCCTGCTCCAAGAGGATTATTATTGATGTGAAACTTCAGCTGCCTTTCCTGAGATGAAATCAGTGAAGCTCTGCAGAAAGCAAGAGGTGAATAGCAGTGACACAGCAAAACTGTTTCCTGGAAAAGGAGATACTTTGTACAAGGGTTCACACTACCCTGCAGAGACCAAAAGAGAGTCAAAACAAGCTCTGTACTCCTATAGGTGGTATCAAACATCTTGTAGCAAAACTATTGTTCTTTATGAAGCTCTAGAATACTTTTCCATTAGGTAGTCAACAATTATGCACAGCTGAATGGAGAAGGGGGGTTGAGCAATGCAGTCCTAAACTAGTAAAGTAGTGGAAGGGTTCAGAAAGGAAGGGATCTCTGATCTAATTCAAAACTTAATATATGTTTTCAAGATGTGTCTCAGCTGCAGCAGTAAAAGCAATAAGGATCAGTAGTAATTCTGCCCAGTATGCTGGGTTTCAGCCCAAAGAAAAATTCCTAGAGGGAAAAAATAAAGGTTTATAATAGAAGCACTGACCAGACTGGAGCTGTGATCAGTAATGCTTCTTCTACACCTTCATTCTTAACCCTGAGCTGCTTTCTGTGGGTGAAAATAGCTGCTGCCAAAATACCAATTACTTTAAAGAAGCTGCAGTGCCATCGCTTCCAGAGGAACTTCCTATTGTTTCTGTGTACAGCGCTAAAATAAGCATCTGGTTCAGAAAATAATATTGGGGTTGCAATAGAGCTCTTCCAGCTGCTGTTTAACTTTCCCAAAGAAAACAGCGTAGGGGAAAAATGAAAATGCAAGAGCCTTACTTACACAGAGCCGTCTCTTCACTGTAGGCAACGCCGAATACATAAGATCTCGAGCTGAGCTGAGACAGAGCTCCGGGAATTCGTCCAGAGGGGTCCCTGGTAGAGGGCTTTGGGGGGTGTCAGTGACAAAGGGAGGCTGGCATCTCATCGGGAGTGCAACGAAGCTGAGGACTCTTCACCAGAAAGGACAAGCTGGTGCGTTGGCCCTGCAAAAAGGCACAAAGGAAGAAGGACAAAAGTAATCTCCCTCTGCTTCGCCTGGTAGTCAATGCCTGTCGTAAAGATGTAACGCGTGGGAGGGGTGGAACAAGAAGAAAATACACTGCCAGGCCCCAGTCTTGGTGGATTATTGAATGTCAAAACACCTTGCCATCTGATGATGGGATCAAAACTCATTCTTAGGGCTGCTTTGAGAGGCCCATGCACAACAGGCCATGCTACGAAAGGGTGAGTAGGAGCTCTGTACCATTTCTTTGAGGCAGAAGAGCTCTTGACAGAGCAGGGCTGTGCAGCCCTGCTGCCTGCTGGGGAATGCCAAGAGGCTTTGTACACGATGAGGGATTTACCATCAACCTGCACAATGGACTTCGCCCGTGACGTGCAGTCCAGCCTATGGCCCCCATCACCATGATCAGTCCGACAGTCAGGTTTGGAGATGTCTGTCGTTCTTACCCATTAAACCAATGTGACTGATGAGCACTGACAGTGATGTCTGTCCATCTCCTTTGTGGGAAGTGCTCATTTATCCCTCACCACTACCAGCTGCAGCCTAGTGCGTTGTGTCTAACAGCAAGCAGTGGGAGGCCTGATTTTGCTCTTGGCTCTCTTGCTGACCTTGGGAAGTCTCTCCCCCTTGCCTGCTTCAGTTTCCCTGCCTGTACAGTGGTAATAATATTTTTTATCCATTTCTGTTGACAGTTTTGGGAATTATAAGCAGACCACATCCCCTATGCTGGAACTTCCTAATGGAGATTGCGTGTTTGGTTTTCTAAGGAACCCAGGAGTACATCTGGAGTGTCATGGTTGCTACGTGATCATCTTGAGGCGTGACCCTACTGTCACAAGGGAGGCATAGCCCAATGTCTAAGAGCTGAAGTGACAATTTATCCATGGGAAGCTCAATAAAGAATCCCCTCTGGTCATGGCAAAAGGACCGTTAGAGCAGATCCTCGCAGGCTAAAAAGCTGGCTAGAAAGAGAATTCAACATCTGAGTTATCTAGGTGCTTAGTGCATGAGGTCAGGAGACAGTCCGGCTTTTTCTGAGTTCCTAATTCAGAAGTTTTGCCCAGGGACATTGCAGGTTACTCACATCACCCAATATTTGGAAATACGTGTAGAGCCATTTATAGCACCAGACATTTTCATCCAAGATTAATGCAGTGGGACCGCAGTGCTGCCAGAACAAAGTCCCTCAGTATCATCTATATTGTGCCTTTGGCAGAGAAGACTAAGAGCCATTTGGCAACTGGAGGATATAGGTTTAAGAGGGGACAGAGCGAATGGTTTTTGTTGCCTCATGTTGGGCAGGAGATACCGAAAGAAATCAAGGGTCACATCGCAGGGGTTTTTACCATGATGATGATGATGATTATGACGGGTTCTCACTGCTACTGCTTCTGGTGGTGGGACTACAGCTCCCAGGCTGGAGATCGAACACAAAGTAGTAGTAGCAGCTGTATCGCATCGTGCGCATCTGCCCACTCTGTCCTTGGGGCCCTGCCTTGGGCTTTTGCAGTGCTTCTGCAAGCCCACAGTTTTAGTGCCCAAATTTCATGTGTCCTTTGGGATGAACTCCACCAACCTCCTGGGAAGGCACCCTTCAGTCATGTTGTGCTCCTCTTCGCTGGTGATAATTGCCTTTCCCTTGCTGAGTGTCCAGGGCTGGCTGCCTGGCAGCTCCGCAGCCTCGGAGGCATCTGGTGCATGTAGAGAGACAACTTGTCAGGGAGAGTGGATGAAAACAGATGTTTAAGACACCCATTAAAGACCTGCTGATGCCTGATGATGAGCCATCATGAAATGCTGATTTGTACACATTTCTGCTTATATAAAGCGTATCCTTTCAATCTCCTAGCTTGATCATTTGCATGGGAATACAATCTTGGTTGCTTGGGAAATCTGTATGTCCTAAGTCACTGCTTGCAGACTCCTAATCTTTTCCAGCACAACAGGCTCTGATACCTGGCACTTGAACATAGGAGTATATTAGAGTGGTTTTTATTTTTGCTTTTACTACCGAATTGCTAAATTCCAATTTATATCCATTGTATCTGCTATCTGCAAAAAATGTTATTGTTTTTGCTTATTATTAAATGACTGCTTTGGTAAGATCATGTTTGCCTATTTCGCATGGACTTTTGTTCATACGGATGGAAAATTACAGTTATTTGTAACTCCATACATATTTGTGTCTGAACAATTGTATTCATCGTGACCAAAATTAGTAGTAATTAAGGATAAACAAAATCTTAGTTCAGCAAACTAAAACAAAAAGATTCACTAATTCAGGTTTTTTTCTTCTGACTTCTAATATTTAAAAACAAAGTTTCATTATTCTAATCAGCAAGCCAAAAAACTGACGATGCCGCTATTGGACACCAGTCATATGTGTCTTATCAGAAACAGAGAACAATTTGCCAACACCTCACAACCTGAAATACATTTGCATAAATTCTTGGATGAACACTCATCAGTGAGAAATACATCTGGGAAATTAGTTCTGGGTCCTCATACAGCATCAAAAAGCCCGTGCTGGTTTGGAAATACATTTGTTAGAGAAAAGGTGGCCAGCTTTGCTGCAAGATAAAATTTTTTGCTTCCCAATGGCTGTTGGAAAGCCTCACTGTAACCTGAGTAGGACTGAGCCTCAGGCTAGTGCAAATTACCATGCACACAGTGTTTCATCTTTGGTTTACTGTCAGTGTTGCTGAACTCACCTTATTCTGACTTCCCAAAGGCATCACTAACATCCTATATTTTAGCCTATGTTTTATTTATGGTAAAAAAAAGGAATAAGACAAAAATGTTTCAAATCTGTGGTTGCTCTGGTTGGATTTCTATTGTCATCTCAAAGCAGAGGTTATGCTGGTTGTCACACTGTGCTGGCAGTGGCTGCTGAAGAAGAAATAAAATAAACCATGCTGTTTACCAAATAGTCTTTGCAGAAAAAGGTCACTGTCCTATTATTCTCTGCCCTGCATGCCACAGTTCTGAAATGGCCATGAAGGAGGGGTGAGTATCTGGTTCAGTATCCAGCTCACTTCCCAGCAGCTCAAGAGCTGCAGCAAGCCTCACCTACCCATGCCTCGGTCTTTGCCTGACGGCAGGGTGTTTGTCCTGGGGGATGAGGCAGAGGGTTATGACTTCAAGCAGAAAATAATCTGCAAAGTGCCCGGCGCTGTCTTCTAAGCACAAGCCCATATCCAAGAGCTCTGAGGGACAAAGAGGGAGATCCACTGCCTGGGACTCTTTATTCTTCATCCTGCTATAATAAGGCTTTTCAGACATAGGCTGGCATCTCTCCTTTGCCTCAGAAAGGGACGGTCCCCGACGTTGAAAACAGGGCAGTACAGGCTTGCACAGCTTATCCTGCGGTGCCGGGAAACATCACTGACACTGAGACAGGGCTCTGATTACCGCACAAACCGTGGGATCCACGTAGGGTCGAGCCATATCGGATGCTCTCCCAAGCCATGCGAAGTGACAGCCGGCTGCCTTCCCCTTCGACTCGGCAAAAGTTCTCAGGTACTTTCTTCTTCTCAGACAGGGCTTTAGGTCCAGCCAAGAGACTGAAAAGCAGGTATAGGGGGAGGTGGGAGAAAAAAGACGTCAAGCTTCTCCAGCAGGCAACCCCCCTGCCCTTGCTGGCTGATGCTTCCCCTGGCAGGGAAGGGAGCCGTGCCCTCTGGTGGCAGAACAGGGGAGAAATAAATTTAAAACCTTTCCAAATCTCCAGTCCAAGGGCACCAAGGCAGGATCTGTGCACTCTGACCCCGGCCAAAATATTTGGCCTCTGATTAGGTTCGTACTGCCCTTGAAATTCAAGCGACTCCTGCGTGCGGTGGGCTCCCCCACTGCGGTCAGGGTTTCCTTGCTGCAGCCAGAGGCTCGGCTGTCCTGGGCACACCGCTGTCTAGCCAGGACGGCAGATTTCAGAGGAGTCCTCCAGCGACTCATTGAGAACATGCCCCGCTGCCCAGCTCAGCTATTGCAGCTCCAAGGTACGCAGCCAGGGTTATCAGCATTTGAGCGCTTCGATACCAGCTCTGTCCCTCAGAGCTTTATAACCAGCCCATCGTACGGCATGGTTAGGAAGCTTTTAACAGTTCATGCTGAAAGATCAAGTTGACTCAGACGCAGATGCATGTGAAAAGCAAGCAGAAGAGTTTTGCTGCTTGCAGGGAGAGCCCAGACCAAATGAATTTTAGTAACAACACCTGTGATTAGGGTGAGTGAGCTGTTTATCAAATTGTGAAGCTTTTGTTTCCTATGTATGATGTCTTTATGCTTCCAGAGCAATCTTCTGCACAGTGGCCACATTGTTCTTGGCATTGGTGGTACACACCTCGCATGGGACCTTCCTGGGTGCTTTCCTTTCATCCTCACTTTCTTCTTTGTGTGTGAACTGCAAGTCACTGAAGAATGAGTTTCTTACGGTTGCTTGTCACCTAAAGGAATGTGGCGAAAACACTATATGTGAGCTGCCTCAGCGCAGCATCTGAATGTTGCTTGAGCAACTGACCATCCCCTTCCATCATGCTCCAAGTGCAGCACAGCACAGCACAGGCAGGAGCCACCGCTGTTGCATCCACTCCTGCTGACGTGACCTTGCAAACTGAGTTTGGAGATCCTCATTTTGCAGGCTGCTTGGATCTGAATGAAATTACATTGTTGATCCTCGGCACACAGAGCCTCCAACAAGAGTCTTCATTCCTATTAGCTTTGCCAGTAGAGGAGGTCAGCAGCACCCTTTCTGCTGCAAAGCCTTGGCTGCTGAATGCTCCCCTCCTGCATCTTTCTCTGCACAGGCAGTTGGGTGCAGACCACACAGGGTCATGCCAGGAGCCAGTGAGATTAGGGAGGGTGATATGGGGAGTTAGGAAGGGGTATAGAGAGGGAAATAATTCCTGAGCATCAGGTCCCCGGATCTGTTTCCTCATCAGTACAGTGGTACGTTATCACTAGCTGTAGTTGAATACACTAGAGCTGCTGACTTTAAAAGGACTTTCCAAGTGAAAACTCCACCCAGCCTCCCCCTTTCTGCCTCACCCTCAGCATTTCAGCAGTATGGAGCAATAGACCAAGGACAGCTTTCATCACATGGGTCCTCGATTTTGTACTCAAGCAAGCCCAGGGCTTGGTGCTTGGCTAACTCTTGTTACTGATGCTAGAGGGACATGGAACGTGTTCGTAGATACCCGAAAAGGTTTGCACATCACCATGGTTGCAAAGGTACCTCATCAAGTGGAGCTGTCTGTGCTTGGATATTATATTTCGGTGGTTATTAGGATGTTCAGCTGTGGAGAGCTCAGGAGAGCTTAGGTATGTGTATAGCAATCCTTGAAATAATTAAAACAGCTTGTGTGAGAAGACTGTATGGTCAGTCACACCTAAAATTAATTGCCAGGGAAGGCTGGTGCAATAGTCTGTTAGCTGAGAAATGATTTCTCTAGCTCCATGCACAGCAGGCTGCTCAGTTCACTAAACCCAGTGGACCTGGGAAGATTGGTTTAATATGATAAAATAGTAGATTGAGATTTGTTTTTAAAGGTGCATCAAAAGGAGTGTGGCCAGCAGGTCAAGGGAGGTTATCCTCACCCTCTACTCCGCTCTAGTGAGGCCACATCTGGAGTGCCGTGTCCAGTTCTGGGCTCCCCAGTTCAAGAAGGACAGGGAACTGCTGGAGCAAGTCCAGCGGAGAGCTACAAAGATGATCAGGGGACTGGAGCACCTCTCTTATGAGGAAAGGCTGAGAGACCTGGGTCTGTTCAGCCTGGAGAAGAGAAGACTGAGGGGGGATCTTATCAATGCTTATAAATATCTGAAGCGTGGGTGTCCAGAGGATGGGGCCAGACTCTTTTCAGTGGTGCCCAACGACAGGACAAGGGGCAATGGGCACAAATTGGAACACAGGAAGTTCCAGCTGAATATGAGGAAAAACTTCTTTACTGTGAGGGTGACAGAGCACTGGAACAGGCTGCCCAGAGAGGTTGCGGAGTCTCCTTCTCTGGAAATATTCAAAACCTGCCTGGACGCAGTCCTGTGCACCCTGCTCCAGGTGAACCTGCTCAAGCAGGGGGGTTGGACGAGATGATCTCCAGAGGTTCCTTCCAACCCCAACCATTCTGTGATTCTGTGATTCTGTGTCCCACAAACAGGAACAGAGTGCAGAATCGTGGGCTTTTTATTTCTTCACAAAATGTGTTAAGAGCCTAAAACTGTTGGCTTGTCTTAATATTTTTTCTGCTTAATTTTTGCTTCCAAGTGGGAATGCAAAGCCTGAAATTTCATTGACTTTGTTGAGGTTTTGCTGAAGCTTCAGTAGTAAATAGGGGTGTTGTCAGGTCTGAACTGAAAGGCTAGAAAACATATCTATTCCCCTAATTGTTTGTTTGCCATTTGAGCTAAACTTCTTTAGCATAAAGCAAACAAAAATCATTTTAACAGATTAATAGCAACAGAAATTACTTCTCGATTAAAATTTGTGCTCTCTAGTGTATTATCTTTGTGATAATACTGCTAATTTTTCTGTTACCCAGAGAAGGTTCAAGAAAACAAAAAGTAGGAAATTCAGAATTCATAATGTAAGCAACCAGCAGGACAAAAAAAAAATTGTTGTTTGGAAGAGGACTTTCAGCTTCTCTTTTTGCACAAGAAGCAAAAGCTATTCTTGCCATTTGGAAGCAATTTTTAAGGATTCAGAATTACTAGAAAGGAGTACTTTCAGTTTCCATTCTACTCTTCAGCTTTGCAGAGATTTTTTTCTTGTTTGGGGACTGTATTTTTGTCACATGCACTCAGTATGTTAATCCCTTCAATTATTTATATATTTCATGATAGATTTAGAGCCAGCCTTTTCCACCCAGATACACATCTGGCCTATGTAGCTTCAGCTTGCGAAGGGATTTTTTATAACTAGGTATTAAAATACTGTCTCGGTTCACTGGTCCCCATAGAATCATGGCAACAATGCAGTAGCAAAACATATGGAAAGTCTGTGTCTCCTTGCAGCTGATGGGGAAACAGGATTTTATAGAAGATGCTCCTTTTTTATGCAGTGGAGGACCACAGGCAGCAGCCTGCTGCTGGGAGGTTTTTTCTGTCTGAGAGGTAACATGGCTGATGGTTCTGATATCTTATAATTTGTTTACTTGTAATGCCTGCTTCAGCCACACAAAAGCACCCCTTCTAGCGCCAGACTAGTCACCCATGCGCAATCTGTTGTATATGAGGCGTTAGAAGGTAGGTTAATAACAATATCAGTCCTCCAGGGCAGACTCCTGTATTTCCTGTAGTGTCCTATAGACTATAGGCTCCTATAGGCTCCTATATTTCATTGTGTCCACATTACCTACACCCAGATGGCAAGAACAAAATGCAAACATCCTCATCTGAGGCAGGTTTACAACCATGTTATTTAGCCGATGTTGCAATGTTGTCTCATCTTCTCACTCTCGAAGAACACCCTCAACTTTTGAAAGAAACTTCATACTTCTTTCTGGCCATTTTCACCTGCTTTTATCGTGAAAAGGCAAAGATTAAACTGGAAACATCAAGTTCAGTTCCTTGCCCTGCTGTAAATTCCCTTCAGTGGTCCTTGGCAAATTGTTTGCTCTTGCTGTGACTCGGTTGCTGATCTGTAATAGAGAAACAGCATATTACTCACCAGTTTCCTGGCGTGTGGGGAGCAAAACTACGTGGCTCAGTTACTATAGCAATGAGACCCTGAATTCTGGCACATATTTTCATGGGCACAGTGCTAGACATCCAGAGCAGTCCTCGGTGGTCTGCAAAGCCCTGCGCAGCCTCTGCTGCTTGCTTTTTGCATCTCCCCTGGCCTCATTTCACCCCTCTCTCTTGGCAGATGTGTGTGCAGTGCGTCCAACTGTGTTTGAAGTACATCATGTCCTGCAAGGGCAAGGTAGCCAGGGTCCAGCCAAGCTCTTGCTGCCTGGTACATGCAGGACAGGATGGGAGAGGGTGGAGGAGATGGCAGGGAATGACTTCAGTCTGGAGAAAAAGAAGGGCTTTCTCAGTTTATTGTGTTTTTTAGCAAAAAGCTTAAAAGAGAGAGAACAGGAGGAGGTCTAAGGAGAAGAAGGGAACAAAGAAATGTACTAAAGAAGGTTTATTTTTAAAGCAAAGTTGGGCCGCCCCACACACCCAGGCGTTGATTCCCATTGCACCCCGTGGTGCGGTGGGGATGCCCCCAGGCTTCTGCAAGAGAGGCTGGCAGCAGAAAGTTCCCACCAGGCTTGCATGGGAGTTTAGTATTACCACCCTGGTGTCTTGGCTCCTCTGCCACTTGCATCCCAAACATTTCCCTTCTCTGCGTCATGCCGGCTCCAGCACAGGGACCTCGTGAAAGCCAGCAGCCATCTGGCTGGACAGTCATGTCCACACAGGCAGGCAGGCTTGTCTCCAAGGGTAAAGCAACTCTTCTTCCAAGGCTGTCTTTTGCAGAGTACCAGAACGATGAGGAGAGGTGTACAATGCCTAGAGAACCCCACCTGCAAGCGCCTCCATTTCCCAGACTGCTTGGCTGGAGGAAAGGTAAAAGATGCTGGTGTGAGTCTCGGCAGTACCAGTGTGCTCCCACCTCGCATCTGCCTCTGGGCTGGAGGGGTGGACTTAGCAGAGGCAAGAGATGAAGTGCACGAGCAGAGGTTGGTGAAGGAGCCTGCAAAAGGTCTGCCTCTCCTATGCCTCTCCACGAGCAGCTCTTCACCTCCCTGAGAGGAGCGCTGCTCCCCAGGATGGCAGAAGCACTTCTTTTGTTTCAACAGCCTGCACTGACTGGAAGGGAAAAGATAAAATTTGAAGGAAAAAGAAATGGGTTTGGAGCTGTTCCTTATTTCAGATGTGCCAGCCTGCTTACAGTCTTAAACAATCCCTTTGTTCACAAGGCTGAGACATTTCCCTTGGCCAGGAGGGAGATGAGAAACTTCAATTTGCAGCTAGGACTTGGCGTATGGTTTTGCTGTTGCACACAGAAGAAGGAATGGATGAAATGAATTTTGGGCTTCCAGGAGACCTCATGGCATCACAGCCAGAGATATTTATTATGCCTTTCCTGTGCTGAGCGATCCTGGTTGGCACACATGCACGCAACCCTACATTTTAGGTTTTAAGACAAATTAGTTTTCTTTTAAATATGTTGCAAGAAAAAAATCCGTTTATTGTTACAGCCTGCTGTCAGGGGCATGGTTTGCCCTTGGCTGATTGCACTGGGCTACCATTCAGTCAGAGCCCCTGCAGAAGTGTGCCAGTTTGGCCAGCTGTGTTAGCAGAGGCTTCGCCTATACTAGTAAATCTAAATATCTGTATAGCTTAATGGTTAGCGTGCTCCCTGGGCACGTTTTGGCCTGTGCCAACCAGCTCCATCCCAGAAAAGGCCAACACACCATTTGAGTAAGAGCTTGTGCAGAGACTCTTCCCATCTATTTCTTTATGAACCAACTAACCCTGAGTCTGGTCTCAGTTTCTGTTCACATCAGAGCCCCCTGGACGGGCCTTGGATAAAGCCCCAGATTCAGTTTTAAGGCTCTGAAGAACGTATTGCATGAATACAGGTAGCACCTTTCCTGGTGTTCGACAGCATCCCTAGGTCTACGGACATATCAGCAGGCAACAGGGGTCCTGTTTGGTGGAGAATTTAGGTGGCTTGACATGACTCATGCCATGCCCCTCAGCCCTTGGACCTCTCATCCTGTTTTATTTAATAACATAGATGCAACCAGATGTGGAGCAGGCCATCGCTTGGCTAGAGCAGTGGTGAAGGCAACACCTCCCAGGTAGTCCTACTGCTGCCAGAGGTAAAACCCTCTGATGCACGGCGGGATGGCAATGGCCTTTGGTCACCAACATGCTGAGGCCAATGCAGGGGACTCGTCTGCCTGCCACGCAGCAGCTTTTAGCAAGTCTCATTTCACTCTGTAGTGCCAGGCTGGCAAATTTTGTGATGGTTTTTGGAAGATCCTTCTTTTTCAGTTCTTGTTTGGCCTCCCCAGTGCAGATGCAAGTCTCCATGAACCAGACTCTGCATGGCCTGGATGGAGATAAGTTTACACAGGTGAGATTTTAATACAAACAAAATCTGCGGGAAGTTATAGGATCACCCTGAAGGCAACAGGGGCTGCTGAGCCTTTTGATGAGAAAAAGGAAAAAAATGGGAAAATGGAGAAGATCAGGCTAAGAAAACCAACTCTGCTTCACCCAGTTAGAAAAATTAAGCTGGGCAAGCCTGCGAGGATGGCAGAGGGTCCGAGCATAGCAAATGTTTTTGCTACCGACTGACCTGTGCTCACCTACACCCTTAATAAATAGTGCAGCCTGAAGAAGAGGCTGGTGACAAGGAGCAGAAGCAGGTGCCATAGCCAGTAGCATGCCAGCCCCAGCGCCGAAGTCAGATGTCTCTGGCTGCGGTAGGAAGGCAGGCAAGAAGGGACCTGAGGGTGAGCTGCTGCTGTAAGACGGCGCTCTCTTTCTCCTGCTGCTGTCTTTTTCGGACTCACTGTTGGTTGAGCAGACCTGATGTTTGTTCTGTTCCCATCTGCTCTTCGCAGAGCTTTCAGTAGCAAATCCAGCTATGGCAGCCTGATATTGCTTCACAGAATTAGCCCTCAAAAGGCTCTGGGGCAGCTGCTGAAGGGAGAGTCCCACCTCAAAGAGTGGTACAAAGCTGCCAAGAAACGGGATGGGATTGCTACACATCCACGACATACAGACAGATTGGCCATAGGCTTCCTTGACACAGAGTGGATGCAGTCAGCTGTCTGCTCCCTGCTGAAACCCATAGCAGGGGTTTTGTCCTCTGGGCAGCATCCAGCCCAACAGGATCCTGGTTCTCAGCTGAGTTTCTGAGATATTGGTGACATGTAACCAGAGCTTCCTTTATCTCTGTCTTCTATGAAATGAGGTGTTTCAAAGACCCCCCGCCACCTACAACAGGCGTTACTGGCTTCTCCTCTCTCATCCTGCCCGTGGCATGGTCCAGTGGTCCGATCTCTACCTGCGCAATGGAAACACAGATGCACATAGCTTTGCCATGAGTTTCAAGGTTGTAGCTACAACCACAATGTTATCTCCCCTGCCTCCAGCTGTTCCAGGCTGTCAGGATCAGATGTGGTGTCCTCCATAAGGAGCATGGCACTCTGCCCATTCATATCTCTAGATGCCTCCTCAATCAAGCTAAGCATCGTCTTAAAACCTGGGTGCCCCAAGACAGCTATTATCTGCCTGTTATTTCAGCAAGCTCTCGAAGAGCTGTTTTGTTTTCATTTTACAAGGGTACCTATACCAATCTGCTCCTGGTATGAGCCTTTGGGGATTTCAGTGCATAACCTGAATTCGTCTCCTTCTGGATGCCTTTAGAGATAAAAAATGTCTCGTTTCTTAGTCATATTTCGCCTTGGTTTTATTTTGTAGCTGGATGTTGGTTCACCTTTCTTTTTTTATTGAAATCTTCCTTACAATGAAAATGCTTTGTTCTGCTTAATGCCCACACTTCTTCCAACACACCTCCTAAAGTCTTACAGTTTCTGTGAGAGTGACATCCATTGCAGATGATGCCTTCAGATGAGAGACAAACACTCCTCTGTTATTCACTCAACACGGAATAGATGCAGCAAACTCCCCACACGCTCCTGTTTCCTTTGTGGAGGCAAGGGCAGACATAAGAGAACATCTCTTTGGGGATGAACAGATGCTTCCCAGCAGATCAGGATGGTGTAGCTAGGCTGTGCAGTACCTGTATGGTACCCAGCCCATATTGCAGAAGCCCTTTCCTGGAACTCCTGCTCTGAGAGACAAGGAAGGGATCACTGCCTGTCTCCTGGTGTAGACCTGCTGTCAACCCCTGTCCACGCTCTTATATTCAGCCCTAGGTCAGAGACAGTTTCATCAGCCCCAGCCGGTCTCTGCAGTGCAGGATCTGTGCAGCAACAGTTCCCCTGTCCCCCCATGGCTGCTACAGCCCAGTGTCTTTTGGCAGTGCCTCTGGGATGGATGCGGTGTGCTGCTGGCCATCCTGCCTCCACTCCGGACAGTTTTCATCTACTGCCAGGAGATTTCTACCCTTCTCTACCTGCATGGAGGATTGGGAAGTGTATCTGTTGGTAAGCCAGCCTGTTTTCCTAGCTAGGAATAAGTAACTACCATTCCCAGACTTACTGGTGGGCAGACATTTTATTCTTTAACATAAACCTAGACAAAATAGTTCATCAAATATTTGCTACACTTCTGCCACAACCTACTGCAAGAACACCCCACCTCCACCTACTAGATCCTCTCTAAGCATCTTTTATAAGTATTCCTCCAGTTCCTCCAACCTAGGGATGAGGGCTGAATTTAAGCAAGCAGACCATGTCATCTCACAAAAAAGCCTTTGCTCTTGAACTGGTTTGGATGTACAGCAAGCCGGCCAACCTTCACAGCCCACATACTTTTCAGATAGCTATTTGGCTTCCATCAGCTATCAAGTGAATGTATTGAGGCAGATGAGATATTGTCCCAAATTTACACAGGTAGGAATGAAACCATCTTGCCCGCGACTTTCAGGTGACTAAAATGACTTTGTGTTTTCAGATCAATCTGCTGGAGAGTGACAGATGCAGTGGAGAGAAGGCAAATTTCGTACTTGGATGTCACTACACAAATCAACCGAGCTCAGATTATAAGAGCAAGGCAGTAGAAAGGAGTTTGGGAAGAGGGAGAAAGGGTAAGTCATCTCTTTGGTCTGTGTACAGACTTCTATTAATGTGGTATTCTCCAAGAGAAGTGCTATTCTCCCCCTCCCTTTGCAGTGTCCTTTGCACAAAACCTTAAGGAAAAATTGCTTTGGCTCTGTCAGCATGGAAATTGCTGCTATTTCTGCTCAGCATCAGGTCTGGTGGCACTGGGCACTCCAGGTTCCTTGCCCCACATCTGTCCAGTCCCACTGCACATACTGGCTGTCTGGGTCCTCGATTCCCTGTCGAGACCCAAAGGCAGATCTGCGCAGGTACCCACGGTGATACAGAGACGTAGGTGATGATAGTAGATGAGCCTCCTGCTGTCATGGCCCTGCTACGGAAAAAGCTACTCAGCAGAAGAACAGGAGGTCACGAGCTGGTGGCAGAAGCATGGTAGCCCTTCTCTGCTGGACCGGGCCTCCGAGTGCTGGAAGCTTGTCTCACTGCAGCCTTTGAATGCCACCTCCATCTAGCTGTACCAGCCTTGCTCCCTCCTGGGGCACAATTTGGTCAACACGAGTGCTTTGGCCCATACAGGTTATGCTGTTTCCCCAAAGAGAGCACAGCTCTCTGGCCGAAAGGATTTTCTGGCCAGCATAAACACATTTACATGAAGGCTTTTGCCAGCTTCACGATATTAGTCGGGGGTACAGAGCGGGCTGAGGGTAAATGACACTCTTAGAGATAGAGGTTTGCCAGAAAACCTTTCAGTGTGGCTTAGTCTTAACAGCTGCTGTTCTGGTGCTATTATCTCTGGTTATTTTTAGTTTGCCTTTGCAATAGACAGACCCATACCTTTCTCATGAATAATGTGAAATTTGCCAAGTTCACAGTGCACATTTTAATTAACTCAGTGTTTGCTCAAAAGAAAATTATATTGCTGCACTTTCATTTGATAATTCAAGTAATACTCGCTGGGTGTTCACTCCTGACCTGCAAGCCCTCATATTTAAAAGAAGCCGGGGGGTGGTGGGGGAAGAAAGGCATTTTTTGGCAAGGAAACTGCTGCCCTCAGGCTATTAATGCATCTTAATCCTGAACAGAAAATGAAATCACTTTGGGCAGGTGCCAAGCAATACAATGACTTTCCTCTGATTTCAGGGAGTTCTTGTTGAACAGCCCTTCCTGCATGAAGTAGGAGCCATACTCCTAGGGCTTCATTCTGCTCTCACTTTACACCCATTTTATACCCCTACCAATGCAGTGTCCCAGCAGTTTCCCCAGATTAACAAAAGAAAAGCAGACCTCATTGGTGCTGTTATTTATTATTTGTATTATGGCTCAGGGCCCGTATTTACTGTTGCTGACACTGGACTTCATGCCTGCGGAGCCAGAGGGCACATTTTTTCTTCTGATTGTGCTTTTGAGCATAATTACCTCTAAACTGCATCATTTGCTGGTCCCCTGATAGTGTTACTCAGAAAGAAAGATGTTTGAATCTCTCCCTGCGAGGCAGAAGACCTGTGATATTCATCGGGCTGCTCAAAGAAGCCAAATAGCATCCCCTTGTCACTGATATGTCTGGGAATACAGTGCATGGTCCTGTTTAGCTACCTTGATGCTGCAGTGCTGACAAAAGGGGCTGTCCCACTTCTCTTCTGCTGCTCCACGGGGGCTTCTGGCCACCTCTTGTCCCCCAACATGGACCTGGCATGAGACGCTGCGGGGTGAATCAGATCAGCTCACTTATTTGGCTGGAAATTAGCCCAGGAAAATGTCCGTGGGGTGAGTGTGCTGGTCTGAGTGGCTGCCCAGCTATGCAATGACGGGGAGAGGTGCAGGAGCAGGATGGCTTCAGTTGCTGGCAACCCACACTTAAACGTCTTCTGAGCAGTAGTTGGTAAGATGTTGGCTCCCTCCTTGACGTGGGCAGAAATGCGGGCATCGCATGAGAGGGGAGGAGGAGGTGAGGGGAAGGAGCAGAGGGGAGCAGAGCAGGGGCATGGGGGATTTCTGGAAAGACAGCAAAAGAGGTGGGCTGGAGCTGAACGCTTTGTGGGCGGTGGGGACTGGTGAGGAACTCAGGGCAACTGGACGGGAGACAGAGAGCTCAGAGGGAAGGGAGCAAAACACAAATGGGGGGGTCTGGTGGGGAAAAAAGTGCAAAAGAAGGTGTCCAGAGCATAACAAAGTGTGAACAGAGGGATGTGGTGGGGAACGGACGCTACTGCCCCCAGACCTGACCCTGACCCTGACTTGCTGACTCCCCTCCCCAGCTGTCCCCGCTGCTCCCTGCCGCAGAGTGAACAAGGCTGGAGCGGGGGAGAGCTTGGATGGGTGCTCCTCATGAGGGGGGAGCACAAATAGGGGGTGTCTGCAAGGGCAGAGGATGAGAGCAGGGTCCGGGGGGGAGCAGAGTGTGACCAGGTGTCTGGAGGGGAACAACGCACGTACGGAAGCCCTCTAAAAGAAAATGTTTCTGCACAAACACAAATTATCCATGAGAAAAAAAAAAAAAAAACTGGGCAGGATGAGCCTGGTGGTGAGTGGACAGCTGAAGCTATAAGGAAAACTCTGCTTGGACAGGCAGGAATGGTGTGCTGAAGGAGAAGGTCTTAACAGGGTCAAACCAGAAAGGGGTACAAAGAAAACTAGTGATGAAGAGCCACATAGCACTTGAACAGAGAGGGCTCAGGGAGCACAGGCATCTAGAAGAAGAACATGGGGTGGTGGTACGCCATAAAATGGAGAGCCAAGGACAGCAGAGTGCCATAGCCATTGCTGAGAGAGAAGGGAGGAAGCAGAGGGCCTGAGCTACATCCAGCAATTAAAGCGAAGCATGCAGCAGAGGTACGTCAGCAAGACATCGGTGTGATGCATTGCACTGCGCAAAGCAACAAGCAGACCTGGCTCTCGGGAGTCCAGGTGAGAGCTTGTCATTCAAGCAGATGGAAAGATACCTGGCCCTACCCACACATGTGACTGCAGAGCACCTCTGAGGACAGCAATTCAGCAGCAGTGACATTGCACTCTTCCTGACACAGCACAGAGCAGGAGAAAAGCGGTGAGGCATCTCTAATTCTGGTAACAGGGCCTAGGAGACACACTGGTGACATTGGATCTTCTCACGGGACCACAGGCCAGCCGCCACCCTGGGATGGAGTAAAGGAGAAGCACAGCCCGAGCCACGCCGTGAACACCACCGTGAGACTGGCAGGATGCAGAGACCTGCATTTGGCACAGAAGGGAAATGCAGTGTTTCATGCAGGTGTACATCAGCTTGTCAAATATCTCCAGTTCTGTGCTATGGAAATGCCAGCAAAACCGGTCCTGGGACCAAAAAGCCTTCAGTCCCTGAAATCAGATTAAAAAAATCTTAAAGCCTGCCTCACAGTAGAGAAAATCAAATGCTTTCCTGGATTTTGGAGGCATGGGATGGAGCGGCACACACACACCTCATGAACAGTTTGTAAGGGCCCTGAGTGCACTCTCCCCCTTCTAGGATTTTGGCTGGCAGCTCCAGACCAGCTGGCTGGTCAGAGCCAGTGAGGAAAAAAGAGCTGGAATAAGTTTATCTGGAGGATCCCCCACATAGCTCTGCTGAGACACTTCCGTGGAGGATCTCCCCTCCTTAGCCCGGGAACTGCTTTTAATTCATGGCTCTCTCACGCTTGGCCCCCGCCTGAGCTATGCTGCGGCCGTGTTCATGCCAGGCTGGTACCCTGCTGACGGGAGCCCTGGTCCTGCCTCGGGGTCTCAACTCCCCAGCTGAACCTCGGGCTTGCCTCGTCACTTTGGGCGTTGCTGCTCCCTGCTATGGTTTTATTACAGCTGCCAGGCTGGGGCGGGGGCACTTGTCCAGCAACGGAGCTGTGCTGCGGCGGGGGATGATGGATGATTTCTCCTCTGCTGCAGGGGAATTGAATTGGCAGGAATCATTGAGGATGACATCCCAGGCTCCCTTGGGATTCCCTCACCAGCACAACCCCTCCCTGCGAGAGAGCAGCGGCTGCCTAAAATTATGAACCCAGCGGCACACACACCATGGCATCTACCACCGCCAAGACTCAGAAAGGACTGGGGAGCAGAGCCTGTGCCACAGCTAAAGACAATTGAGCGAGTGGAGGAAGCACTGGAATGATTTTGCACAATAATCACAGGGAAAGAGAGAAACTTCATTATAATCTATAGCTGCATAGGCTATTGAGACACAAAGAAAGCAATAGGAGAAAACATTGCTCTTTACACACCCAAGATGAGATCACCTATCTCCTCTCTACAGTAAATATACTCCATGTACTAAATGCTCCATCTGGGCACTAGCAGTTCAGGCTGGGCCAAGAAAGCAGGATGTTAATGACTTTAAGAAGACAGCATTTCAAGTGGCTGCCTCTTAAAATACTGCCTATCCTGGAGATATGCCCCAAAAGATTCATGAAATAACGCAAAGCTGGTGAAGAGCGGGAGTCACGCTTGATGACATTCTTATGCATGACAGACCCAGAGAAAAACATGACCAAAAAACCTAATAGCATTACCTACAAGCAGCAGAGAGTGCAGCCTAAAATTGAGTCACAGCAAAATGCAAATCCACGCAGAGGAACTGAATTATTTTGTCCACGCTGCAGAAAGAGGAGGCGTCAGATTTGATTCAAAATAAAGAAAGCAGCTAATGAACAGCAACTTCCCTCTAGAAGTCAGCAACTGCACAAGGAATATTGACATATCGATCAAGATTTATACCATGAGCTGCATAAATGCACAGGTTATGAACTGGGGAAGGGTATAAATGAGGAAGACTAAGAAGGGATAGTGGCAAGGAAACCTTGAGCAAGACCTCCAAAGCAGTTGCTTTGAAATCAGGCTAAATCAGCAAGAGCAAGGAAAATACCACGTCAGACAGTTAAAGTAGTAGGAAGGAGCTCTGGTAGCGTATGGATGAACTGAAGCCAATGCTGCAAAAATATATTCCTAGAAAAGCACTTGTTTGCCATTGTCTGGATGTCAGACTTTTCTCTGGCACATACTGGACCACAGGCTAACATTGCAAGCAATTCACAGTCCCCTAGGAAATGTTCTTCACAAGCCTCACGCTCCTGTACCACCGAGTCATTAGCACGTAATTCTAAAACTAGAAAGATTCAAATTGAAAGGGAAAATATAATCAGGGGAAGACACATTCTTCTAGCACATCTTCTTTCTTGAAATTTCTTACAGAATAGGAAAAAAAGAGGAGGAAGAGTTTGAGGAAGGAATCCATAGTGATAGTCCAACACTTAACAGTGTCTACAAATAAGTTATCAGAAATAGCAAGAGAAGTGGAGTGTGGGATGTGCTGGATTTTAAAAAGAAGCAAAGAGAGCAGAGTGACCTGCACAAAAATAATAAGCTCCCTTGGCTATCACAGACTTTTGGAATGAGAAAAACGTTGTCTGCAGAGAAAAGACTAAGGCTGAAAGGTAAAGAGAAACAGTGACTCCTAGCAAAATGGATATAGAGGACCTGAAAAAAGATGGATAAAGGGCATTTTGCTATACTGCTTTATGAAAAGAAAGTAAAAGAAAGCATAATTTTTTGATATGGTGTGAAAGCACGGGTAGAAGGAAATATCAGACATCATTGCTCAAACAGAGAGTACCGCAAGAGATGAATCATGGTTTATGTTATTGGCAGCAACTGACAATTGATGCACTCAGTAGAAGAGGTACCACAGCCTACTTATCATGAATTATTGTTAGAAGGTAGGTTTTGTTTAGCCATGCCATTAGCTAACAAATTTTCTGCCACTGTGTTGAGTCCCATGAAGGCAATATTCAGTATACAATGATGCCAGATAAAGACAGTGGGGTGAGATGGTTCAGGAGAAGTCCCTGGGACGTCAAGTGCTATCTGTGTGATTAACGTGTCATCTGTGGTGGCTGTGAGGAGCTGGGAGCCAGCTATCGATGGAGACGTGCACAGAGTGGTTGTACCATTAATACTTGTTATCACCTACAATTTCTGAGCTGGCCTTAGAAACGTTGTCACCAGCAGGGCGGCCATTTACACCACAAGTGATGTGCTCACTAAATGACACAGTAGAGTTCAAATGCAATGGCAAGCCCTTCCTCTTCTGTCCACTACATCCTCCAGCTGCCCCTTATTTGAATTTGAATCAAATGGCAGCTCTGAGCTTTTTTCTGTTTGTAGATGGGATGTGAAGATGGGGAAGTGAATTTTAAGAGAGACTCAGCAAGTGATTCTGGGATCCCATTTCCTCTTGTTTGTGTACACATGTGTGTGTAGAGATGAACTGAGTCTTGGGGTGGGAGGGAGGCTTGAAATGTTGACTTAATTCAATGCTGATCACTGTTTGCTGAGGGGAATTGCAGCTAAGACAGTGCAAGACTCTGGGTGTTTGATACGGTATCAAAAGTGTGAGAGGCTGACTCCTGCAATTTAGGGACATGGTTCAGTGGGACTTGGCAGTGTTAGGTTTATGGTTGGACTCGATCATCTTAAAGGTCTTTTCCAACCTAAATGATTCTATGATTCTATGAATTTTGACATTCATTAATTCAAAGAAGAAACCTGTGGTTTCAGACCAAAAAATGGAAAATGTGACCCAGTTAGAACCAAAGACTAATAGACAAAAGAAAAACTTTGCCAGCTCCTCTGTTTCTGTGAAAGCCCAACATGAAGCCCCCAAATTTCCCACACCTCCACGAGGGGACAAACAAGCGCTGAAGCAAGAATGGCTCTTCATCTGCAACAGGTGTCAGAAGAAAGAGGTGAGGGTTTTATCTTCCCTTTGAACACCAAACGATATTTTGCGTTGGTCCCAGCTGTGATCTAATTTTTGGCCCATCTCAACAGAAATGCAACAATTTTGCAGGGGGAGGGAGATGGCCAGCAGAACTGCACAATCTCGGTCTCCAGCCTGAGCAGGCAGGGAGGAGAAAACAGAGCTTATTTTAAAGGTGAGCTAACCAACATCACATCCAATATGCATTTGCAAAAGACAAGTTGGTCCTGGCCCATCCCGAAGTGACAGGCTCGCCGAAAATATCAGCGCCTCATGAGGCTTTTGTTGTTTTCAAAGGTCTGTAATTTGAGCGTTTTAGGACATTGAGGAATGTAAGCTGTTCAGTGAGATTATGGAATTCCTTTGTGAAACTTGTGTTGCTTTCAGTCCTGCTGCACTGCCTTTGAAGGGTTTAGCCAACAGGTGTCTACAGGCTGATCTCCCAGAGAGTGGGGTTACTTAACTGGGAGGGCTCAGATGCCTCAGGTACTAGTTTTAGGGGACCAAGTTGGCGGGCAAGAGGGTCCACATCCCCAGAATGGGTGTCACACAAGAGGGATGAGTCTGGGAATATGCACTTAGCACCCTGGGTTATAAACCATGAGGTGACTCTGGTCAGCTCCCTCTAGCAAGAGTACTTGTGAGACCCAGTGACCAGATCTGCTCACAGCAGACAGGTGACCATGCAGTGTAGCACTGGTCCAGGCTGTAGCACAAACTAGCAGCAGAAGGTACAAATGCTCTATATTTACTTTCTGCAAATCAAGGTGCTTTAATCAAGTACAAGTTAAATGCTTAGGACAGCAGGAGCTGAGTGAAGTTTTGTGGCTTTGAGTTACAGGTTACCCAACTGCAACCATGTGCCAGTCTCCCACCCTGGCCAAACCTCAGCTAAGAAACTCTGGCTGTTTAAGCAAATCTCAGTCCTGTTGTTTGTCAGGTCCTACAGTTGCATGTATTCAGAGTCAGAGAACTATGTGGGTGGGAGGAGACCTTTGGAGGTCTCTAATCCAACCTTCCACTCCCAGCAAGGCTAATTCGAAAGTTAGATAAGGTCGCTCAGGGACAGGTGAGTCCTAAAATCCCCAAAGGAGGAGATTCCCCAGTCTCTCTAGGCACCTATTCCAGTACTGTACCACTCTGCCCTGCCAAAAAAAATCCATTGGGATTTTTTTTTTTTTGTTAAATCTAGTTCGAATTTCCATTGCTGCAACCTACATCCATTGCCTCTCAGCTTTTCAACTTAGACCTCTGTGAAGAGTCTGACTCTCTCATAACCCTCCCTTTAGTCAAAGACAGCAAGTAGGCCCCCCAGAACCTTCTCTTCTCCAAGATGAACAAACCCAAGTCCCTCAGCTTCTCCTTATACATTATGTGACCTTCTTGGTGGACCCCATTCAGTATATCAATATCACTCATGCCCTGGGAAGACCAGAACTGGAAACAGTGCTCCAAATGCAGCCTCACGAGTGCTGAATAAAGGGAAATAATCCCTTCCCTTGGCTTGCTCTCTTGCTTCTGCAGTCCCGTATGGATTTGACCTACATGGCTGCTGAGGTGCACTTCTGAGTCTTGTTCAACTAGTGGTCTTCTGGGACCCTAAAGCCTTTTTCTGCAAAGGTGTTTCCTAGACAGTCAGCAGCCAGCCTGCACTGGGAATGGGGGCTTTGCAAGCAGTGCAAAACTTTGCATTTATCATTGTTGAACTTCATGAGGTTTCTGCCAGCCCACTTCTCCAGCTTATTTAGGTCCTTCTGAATGGCAGCGCTGCCCTCCAGCATACCCACCATTTCTCCAAGTTTGATATCATCTCTGAACTGTTTAAAGTGTTCTCTGCTTCCTTTTCCTTCTGTAGATGAGGATGTTAAATGGTATTGGTCCCGGTATTGGTCCCAGTATTGACCCCCTGATGACTGTTACTCATAACTGGCTTCCTATTAGACTTTGGAATGTTGACCTCTACACTTTGAGCTCACCTCTCCATTTGGTGGGGGAGAAATATGCATGCACCTAGACATCAGCCATCAAAGGGTTTTCCTGTATCACATTTGGCCACATTTTCTCTGCTGGCAATAGATCAGCTGGACCAAAGCTCTCTGGAAAGTGGTAGAGCGGGACAGAGGGACAGAACTTGCACATGGCAGTAAAACTGTCAGGGAATCATGGCAAGTGGCCAGAACCACAAGCTGTGCTATGCCAGTCACAGATGGGAAATGGAAATCTATGACATTTTGTACTTCAGCCCAAAATCTGAACAGATTTTCATGAGACCACATTAAAAAAAAAAAAGTTATCTTTCTCTTCCTGACTGTTATGTACCCTGCCAAATTTCATAGTCTTGCCGCAACACTGCAAGTATCTCAAGAAAAAGGAAAGTCACAAAAGGGTGGGGGAGGAGCTTTTTTATTTTATCTTAAGGAATGTGCCAGGCTGCCAAGATTTAGGAGTGTGAACTCCTCTGTAAAATCAAAGGAATCAGGATCCAGTTTTCAGCCAGGGTCCACTGGTTATTTCTACCAGTTGGCCACAGCAACCAGTTAGCTGTAGCTCAGAAAGACTGGTATGTGTTCTGATAAATCCACACACAGTTTCCTGAAGGGTCTGATACGGTCAGCCGAGGATCTGAAAGAAAAAAATGAAGGGGATGGCTCCTCTCTCTCATCTAAATGTCTTGCTTCAGCTCCCTGAATTTCTACTCCTTTCTGGAATGGTTGGAAAAACAAGTCTGCACTGTTAAAACTATTCTTTTCCCAGGCCCCTTTTCAGAAAGCAAGGATGCTATTTCTGTAAGAACTTAAAAGGAAATACATGTCTGAGACAGAGAGCAAGAATGGAAAATTTCAGTACAAACAAACGGTGAATGTTTGGCAGCCGGGAGCTGACAGGGTTTTGTAATACGCTGTAAGAGAGGGGTTGTCTTGTTGGCTCTACCAACAGTCAGATTTCTAAGGAAAGAAAAAAATGTGCCTGTTGGAATGTTCTTTCTTTTGCAGAAAATGCTCCAAAAGGCTGTTATGGTGGAGAAGTAGCAGTTATTTTTTCAGATGGAGTCTAGTATGTTCCCAAAAAATGTCTGTCCCCTCCTTCTCCTCCCTTCCCTTGTCCCAGCCTTGGCCCAACTCTTTAGCCACAACTTTTTTCTTCCTTCTGCTGTACTCAGCCTTCCCAGCTCCAGCCCACTTCCTTCTGCCTTTATTTTACTGAGATCAGCCTGGCCAGCAGTGTGGAAAGGGAAACAAATGGCTTTAGCCTGTGTTTTCTGCACTCTACAGGGCTGTGAAATGATGGGAAGCTTTGGTGCAACCTTACCTGTCCGTCATTAGGAACGCAAGACTGCAGCCACCAGGTTTCACAGCCTTTCCCATCACCCATCAGGAAATGACCTGAGAATGTACATTTCTCCACAGATCATCTATTGCTTTTTCCAAGGATACAAAGCTAGTTGTCTTAAGAGGGCTTTGCTTTATTATGTTTCCACACACAAACACTAAAATGAAGCATTTCCACTACAGAGCAGTACTTTTGTTTGAAAGGTAATCAACCGTGAGAAGGTAAAATGGAACTGTGTCTGAGGAGGAACACAATGTCCATATCTCCGTGTCATCACATCAGTTGAAGGCCACTGAGGTGGCCTGCACACTTCCTGCACGCTGGGTGGGTGCATGGGTACCAGCTCTGATCTTCATAGGTTTGGGTGAGGGCAGCACCATGAGTTTCTTCACAGGATGGATGAGTTTGCCCATTTGATTCCCAGCTGGAGGCAGGGACGCTGTTATTTCTGTGCTCTTCTGATGCCTTTGCCAGTTGCCCAAGCAGCCTGGAGAAGGAAAGGCATTTACCTGCAATGCAGAACAGAGTTGGCAAGGACCAGATGGGAAGAAAAGGGATTGTATTGGGACAAGCCTCCTGGGCCTGAAACAGGGAGAAGGGAGTGACTGTGGCTGGCAAAGGGTGACCAGGGATAGGTAGGACAGGAACGGTAGGATCTGGACTGCTGGGGGAGATCAGACTGGGAGTGGGGAGACACAGCCAGAAGCAGCTGAGGTGGAGGGGCTGTGGAGAGCCTGAGGAAAGAGACTGGGAGGTGGGTGACTGGACAAGGAGCTGGAGCAGGGAGCCTGGGAGTGGGAGACGGATGTTTGGGGGAATGCCTGGGAGAAGAGGAAGGAGACTGAGCCTCAAAGCTGAAGATAGGCATGTGCTTTGGGGGCCGAGTGGAGAAAGCAAGCGGGGAGCGATTCGGAGGAGTGGAGGCGGTGACCAGAGAGAAAAGGGGACTGGAATGAGAAACCAGCCCTGGGTACAGGAAGGACCGGGGCAAGGTAGGAATGAAGGAATCAGGCTGGGAAGCTAGGGCTGGGTCACACTGCCTCCAGGAGTGGCTGGGCAGCAGCCACCCATCCACTGCCCACCAGCCTCAGAGGGCCATGCTGTCAGTGCATGGGCAGCATCCTCTCCTCCTGCTGGTCCATTTACAGAGGCTGTCACTCCCTGTTGGTAAAGGCTCCAGCCCCACTATTGTTCTTGGTGGGTATCCATCTGATACCATGGCGTGGGGGTTTGTTGTTGTTGCTGTTGGTTTTGGGATTTGTTTACTTTATTGTTTTGGAAGGTGGGACAGATGAGAGTCTTGCCAAGTTTAAATGCTTTGAACCACAAGGACATGGAAGGTTATTTCAGATTGTCCCTTGCATTGCTGTGAAACCCCAAGTGACCCCCTCACATCAGTTGCTCTTCAGGAGCTCCATACATGGCCTCTGCCAGCCTGTGTGCTGTCACCCCTGCTCCTCACTTCCCTTTCTCTTCCCTCCCCTTTTTTGTGGGCTGATGTCTGCCTCCTCTGGGTGACACACTCACCTTCTTCGCTGAAGAGGTACATCTGGAGACATCTGTGTGTGCTTACTGTGTGGTCTAACCACGGGCTGCTCCTGAGCCAACCCGTACCTGCAGTGATTGCAGTGTGCCCTCTGCTGTCTTGCTGTCCACGTAGTCCGGCGTTTCTGAGATTTACAGAAGCTGAGCCTCTGCCCAGAAGCAAAAGCACCTGTCACCCCCTGCCCTTGTACCGCCTCAGCAACGTGTTGTCAGAGGTGTCCTCCCGAAATGAGGGAGGCAGTTCCTAGCTCAGAGCTGCTGTGGAAGGTGCTCTGCAAACGGCTTTGCAAGGGCTGTACCTCCAGGCTACGCCTTACAGAGCTCAGTCGATATCAGCGTGCCTCTCCTGCATATGCACTGTGTGACCTGAAAGGATAGCAAGACTCCAACCCTGAACTTTTGTACATGGACCAGTGATTAAAAGACATTGAAATGTAAAGAAACACATTTTTTAAAAAAGGAAAACATCCCATGCAGGTGGGTCATGTAATCTAGTTCTGTTAACTGCCCTCTTACTTCACTAGGTTTCACCCTCCCGCTGAAGGACAGATACATTTTTTTTTAAGTCTTTCCTTTCCGTGGCTTTTACCACCTGTCCTGTCTTCGCACTCTCTGATGCATCCCTCCAGATCTGAATTTTCCCAGTTTATCTGCCTCAGTTCTGTTGTTGGTTTTTTTTACAAACATCAGTACTTCCTTTTGGTTTCCCCCTTTTTTCCCTATTGCCTATTCTTGCTTCTCAGTTGCAAAAGATGATATCTCTCCTTGGGTGTCCCGTATCATTCCTTAAACGTGTGTGAACTGACAAATGATCTATCACCTTCTTACCAGAGTGTCTCACCTGTTCAGAACAGATTTCACTCAGGCAGCATTTCTTGGCAGCCAAGGAAAAATCACCATTGCTTTGGGGAAAATGTCTGATCTTTGCTCTGACCAAACAATGTAACTAAGTTGTTTTTAATTTTGTTTACCTTACCATTGCAGTATTATGTTTGCAAGAAAAGGAGAACAAGATATGACCCCCAAAGGGGAGAGTAATTCAGCCAGGTGAAGCAGTATATCATTAGTCTTAACTAAATTTGCCAGGTTTTCCTACTGTTGCTGTACCTGTGCTCAAATTAAAAAAAAAAAAAAAAAGAGGCCTTTAACCAACCTTGTGCCTGATCAGACCAGATGAACAGGAGCAGGAGGTGGGTCTGTGCAGTCAAATGCATATTTATCCACTATTAATGAAAGAAATGCAAGTGGAGGAATTTGTAGAAAATAATTAATGTAGTTAGTTATGTACTTCCAGTCAGCATTTTAGGTTATTTTTAGGTTTGTAGCAAGTTTATACTATTAATGCTTGAATACAAAACTACATAATGACCATAACTCCTAATTTGGAGGCCTAAATTCAAGCTAATTCCCAATGTTGAGTAGACTGCAGTGTCAGAGTCTCTGGCAGTGACTCAGGTCATCTGTGGCCAAGATCCATCCAGGTCCAGGAAGTTTCTCAGATCAGTCGACAGCTCCATTTCAGATCACTGATCTCCTACATATGGAGACCCCTAAAGATGTTGAGGAATCCCCATGTCTGCGGACATAGGAGGGGGTGAGGGTAAGTTTAGGAAGGACACGAAAACACTAAAGGCTTCACTGGGACAGTAATGCGGCACTGGAACGGGTGCCCAGGCAGGTGGTGGAGTCTCCATCTGCAGAGATCTTAAAGATTTGGCTAGACAGAGGCATGGTCAACCAAATGCATGTTGGCAATAGCCCTGCTTCACATAGGAGGCTGAACTACGCGACCACTGAGGTCCCTTCCAAGCCAGCATTTCTGTGATTCTGCAGGAGCACCCAAATCCCCATGGAGGCCCAGCCTGGCAGAGGTGCTCAGATCACATCCCCTTCACTTTAATAGTCAGGTCAGCTCTGCAAACAGCTGCCAAGGAAGTAGTTGCTCTCCATCTTTCGCCATCTAACCAAGTGCTTGGAGCATTTACCCAAAGTTGGTGAAACATGCTGCTAGGCCTAGGGTGGCGAAAAGGGAGAGATGAGGAATTTTCCAATGCTTTTGTTGAAATCATGGGTCTTGCGAGTGAGAATAAGTCAAATTCATCAAGCCAGTTGAAATGATGTCTGGTACGGAAGGTAGGGGTCATGAGCTCTGATCCTAGAAACCAGGCCTGCCTATGCCTTTTACTTCCCAGAATAGCCTGATAAAATGCAAAATATGGCATTGGGAATAGCATACCTCTGCCCAGACCTCCCTTGTCCTAGGGCAGCCCTTGCTCATGGAGCAACAGAACCCCACTCCTTCCTGGGTACGGTGCTGACAGAGGAGTCCTGGCAGATCTTCCTGCAGCAATATAAGATGTGGTTGTGAGTATCTGTTTTACATCTTTGCTGTAGCTTTATTTCAGCTCCTAGAGCTGAGCTGGCTGGAAGGGGCCCGAAGCATGTGCTGTAGGGAACCTAATTTTGTTTCTGGATGGTTCTCATCTAGTGGCTCCTTAACTTTCTTGCAAACATGAAATAAGGCATTGCAGACTTTCCTTCTCAAGGCAGATGAGATCATGATGTTTGGAGAGACTTCAGCAGAAGACTCCAAGGACCAGAATGGCAAAGTTATCTGAGGATGCAGAAAGGGGCTTCGTGGGTTCTTCAAATGGGCCCTCCCAGCTTGGTGACCTCCTCTGCAGCTGAACTTGACAGGACAGGGATTCTACAGAGCGGAGCCTGATGCCATTCCAGCAGCTGGTTTCTGTTTGCAGGAAGGGAGTTGCGTGGGTCTGTGCAGTAAGTAGGTGGTCCAGCTCCAAGCTCCATACATGTGGTTCCCCCCAGCAGAGGATGATGCTTTGAGGGGGGGAAAGAGGAATCCAAACAGAAAGCCTCACCTGAGTTTTCCTTCCCTTCCTCCAACCCCTTTGGTAGTTTTCTACAGCAGGGGCAATTTGATCCTCAGACAGGGGGATCTCACAAAATATGAGTAGGTCTCAAGGGTGGAACACAAAGGCCCTTTGTGCTGTACGCTGCAGAGTTAATCATCAGTCACAGTTGTCTACCACCAGTCTCTATAGCCAATTCCACACAGTGTGATTATACCTCCTCAAAGTTAATTTACCAAGCTGTTTAAATGGCTGTACAGTAGAGTGAGCCTCCTGCCACCACTAGCGTCTTTTTCAGCTGCTCCCCTGCTGAGGATGCTTCAGGCTGGGTGGTCCCAGCAACACCCCGCAGCATTTTTCAGTCTTGTCAGCAGCCTGGAATAGGGTCCTTTCTTCTGAGCTCTTGGCTTCATTTCCCAGCCTAAGTTACAGGAGTCCTGTGGAAAATGATTTGGAGGACAAGAGGCAGCTCTGATAATGGGAAACGTCTGTGAGGGATTGGAACATTGGCTTGTAATCCCTGGACAAAACTGCCTCATTCAGAAAAAGGGGGGGGGGGAAAGCATGCAGAACAAAGATCTCATTTCACTTCATGAAACGAACACGTGATGTTTTCTCTGGAATGCCTTGCTGACAAACGGGCCCAAATTTTCCAGGGACCATGGCTTTTATTTAGGCTCAGACAAGGCCATAAATGGCTGAAAAGTATGTAAATTCACAGCTTATGTTAATTTGTCATTTCCAGGCTCGACACTAACTCAGAGCCAGGCCATTGCCAGGTTTGCGTTTCCTGGGGAGTGGGATGGTGGGAGAGGCCTCTAACACCCCCGCCCCAGAGCTTCTGGCCAGACCTTGTGTGCGTCATGTATAGCTTTGCATGGGGCAGAGTTACAAAGCGTGGCTCCATCCAGACCTGCTGTGTCACCTGCCTGTCAAGCATTTCCCACCAAACTGGGACCCAGAACCAGGACAGGTACCAACAGGAGCCAAAACGGCCAAGCCAAGTGTTTTGTCTGGAGCAGATGACCCTATACCTGGCTAAATGGAGATAGATGCAAGCTTGTGAAAGATATTGGAAGTCTGGGTTCAGTGGAGAGATTTTATTCAGCATTTTGGGCTCTAACAGAGCTATTGCTAAATGGCTGCACCTCTTGCTATGGGAACTCATGGACACAGACATTTAAACGGAGTCAAAGGTTCATATCCAGTGAACAGACTCTGTTTCTAAAGGTGGGACTGCTCTAGTGTTACCATCAATGAACTTGTGAGCGTCAGTTGTCCAGCTGGGATTTGACAAGAAGATGCCACATTTCCACCGCGAATCTGTCCCCTCCCTCACACTCCCAGCACCAGGCAGGCCCCTCTGAATCTGTGCCATTCAGCTGGAACCTGCCTGTCCCCCTTTCCAAGCCCTCTGATGGTGCTTTCATCCTTTCCTTTTGCTCATGGCTTGCTTTGCTCATCTCTTCCAGTCTGTTGTGCTACTAGAAAGGTGTCTCTCGCCTCCCTTGCCTTGCCATCTAAGGTAGTTCAGTGGTCTCTGCAGCACTGCACTGGCCCAGAGTAGTGAGTACAACATCCAAGCTCCCCCGCCCCGCTCTTCCAGTTTCCATTCTCCTGGGACAACTCATCCAGTTTGCAATCACAGCTTCTTATCCACTTTGCCTCCTGTCACTGACATTTCCAATCCAAAAGCTTTCTCTCAAACAGGTTGAAAGCAGTGACCTTTTCCTTTGCATTGGCTTTGCTTACAGCTATTTATCCCCTTCTCACATGTAAAAGGTCTGGCATAAATCCTGACCCACTGGGGCAGCTTGGCTACAGCAATTAAAGGCCAACATGTTCAAATGTGGATGTCTAAGGTCAGACACTTTCTCCATACTTAGAACCTAATGCACAGCCTCATTTGCAGGTGCTCAGCAACTGCACTCGCCAGCCTCTGTGTTGGAGCTGAGGGTGCTTAGCACCTCCTAGGGAATGATAGCTCTGGCTGAAGAGCATACAGCATACAGCACCTCTGTATGGGGGAAAACTAAAAGCCCTTGGTTTCCACCACCTAGCCCGGGACTGGGAGGGGAACCTATGATTTCAGAGCATTGCTAAGCAATGACAAGAACTAGTCTCTAGGGTGAGCTGTGTTTACTAACACTTTGCACATTTTCTTGCTTAACAGCACAGTTTCTCATTTTAAAAGAGTCCCTGAGCTAATGTTTGTGTCCTAAATCAGCTGTCCAAACTTACATTGCCAACTCCCAAGCTTTCTCATAGACCACCAGAACAGCCATCCCGGATTTGCGTACTGAACATTGCAACAGTCGGTTAAATAAGGCTGTGTGGATCTCTCCTCCTGGTCTCACAGACCCCTGGTGACTCACAGAGCTGCTGTTCCACACCCAGCCCCCACTGACCCAGGCACGACTCACACAACTCAAATTCTGGGCAGCAAAATTCCTGAACGCCTTCTATCAAGCATCCCAGGCTCTGCCAAGGGCTGGGACAAATAGCTAAGTGTGTCTGAGTATGTTCTCTGCTAGTGGGTTGCCCATCCCTGGGGGATGAGAAATAGCTAGCAAAATTATTCAGGGTGTGGGTGGGAGAACCCAGGAACTTCTGTCCTCTGAACCATACACCCGACCTGCGCAGTCCATGAGAGGTTTTTGTATATATATAATGTAAGGGTAAGGAGTAGGTAGCTATGGGAAGTGAGTTTGAGATGCGCTCTGACAGTCCTGTAAAAGCGTTGAGAGCTAGGATCTGCTGTGGCAATTGTTTGAATGAATTGGTGGCATCCTGAGGTGCACTCAGTTTCCATCATCATACAGCTGTGGACAGATTACCTCATGAAGTTCAACAAGGTCAAGTGCAAGGTCCTGCACATGGGTCGGGGCAATCCCAAGCACAAATACAGGCTGGGCGGAGAATGGATTGAGAGCATCCCTGCCAAAAAGGACTTGGAGTGTTGGTTGATGAAAAGCTCAACATGACCCGGCAATGTGCAGCCCAGAATGCCAACCATATCATGGGCTGCATCAAACGAAGCATGACCAGGAGGTCGAGGGAGGTGATTCTCCCCCTCTACTCCGCTCTCGTGAAACCCCACCTGGAGTACTGTGTTCAGCTGTGGGGCCCCCAACACAAGAAGAACATGGACCTGTTGGAGCGACTCCAGAGGAGGGCCACAAAGACAATTAGAGGGCTGGAGCACCTCTCCTATGAAGAAAGGCTGAGAGAGTTGGGGTTGTTCAGCCTGGAGAAGAGAAAGCTCAAGGAAGACCTTACAGCAGCCTTCCAGTACCTGAAGGGGGCCTACAAGAAAGCTGGAGAGGGACTTTTTACATGGGCATGTAGTGATAGGACAAGGGGTAATGGCTTTAAACTGAAAGAGGGTAGATTTAGATTAGATATGAGGCGGAAATTCTTCACTATGAAGGTGGTGAGGCATTGGAACAGGTTGCCCAGAGAAGTTGTGGATGCCCCATTCCTGGAAGTGTTCAAGGCCAGGTTGGATGGGGCTTTGAGCAACCCAGTCTACTGGGAGCTGTCCCTGCCGATGGCAGGGGGGTTGGAACTAGATGATCTTTAAGGTCCCTTCCAACCCAAACCATTCTACGATTCTATGATTCTACGATTATGCAGGTTAGGAGACATCCCCAGACAGAGCTGCTCTGCAGAGGGTCACCTCAGAGGTCTCTGAGCTTCCATCTGTCATAGATGGATTGCGTGGTGCTGAGGCACACAAAAGCCTCTACACAAAATCCCCCTCCCATCTCACTGGGCTCATTAGCAATGTGTCCATGCCCTCCCTTCCCAAAAAGGGGCTGGCTCCACATAACCCAGCATCTCCTGTGATGCTCATATTAATCCAGGTGCAACCCAGCCCTGTTGCCGTAGCTGTGGGAGATCTGACAGACCTTTATTGCCAGTTTCCTTAGTTTGAAGAAGCTGATTTCCCCGATCAACCTGCTCCCACCAGCGGACACTTTTCCAGCATGCTGTGAAGCATCCTCCTCCAGGGGCTCTTCCATAGCACCTCCTCTGCCCAGAGCTGGAACAATTCTTCAGCTTTGGCTGCAAGCAGTGCTTGAGGAGGGTTCAAATGCTGCAGGGAGGGGAGGAGGGCATGGCTGAGAGAGCAAGGAAAGGGGGCTAATCAATGCATCCCTTTGAAATGCCCTCTGGCTCTTCTGGCACTTGGATCTCTGACTTGGTAGTCAAGAGCTGTGGGTCCTACAGCCAAACCACAAATGATGACCGTTGGTTGGTGAAGAGAGAGTGCGCCTGCTTCTTTACAGCAGGATGGCAAGCGTTAGCACCCCTCTGGGGAATTTTGCAGGTTATTTCAGTCAAACGTTAAGCTTGCCCCTGCGTGACAGCAGCGATTGAGAGGTGAGACAAGTGAGTGGCATGTGGAACACTTGTGTTTTGTTGCAAGTTGCAATATAATTGATAGATTATAATGGCCTGTGCCCAAGCTCAGGACATCCTGGGTTGATTTCCTGCTACATTCATGAGCACAAACCCCCTACTGTTTCAGCTAATGGAGAAAGTGCTCTTAATTGTGTGAATCGGGATTTGCCAGTGACGGACAACCGCTCGCTCCGCAGCAATAGCATGTTGGGGATGGGGTGCCTGGGCTCATTGTACGGAACATGGCAGAGCCAAGTACATCACTGTAGCTCAATGATGCAGAAAGACAAAGTAGCTGAAATTTCAGCCTGCCACAGGAAAGTCCTGGGTTTGACTCTATGCTCTACCAGAAGTGACCTTAGCAACATCTCGGTGAACATATCTGCAAAACGAGGGAGATAGTGGGGAAGGAAGTGGAAAGAAGTGATGGTTGTTTCCTCACTTATGGAGGAGAATAATGTCGTATTTAACAGTATGCACTGTGAAGTGCATGCAACATTAGGAGGTGTGGAGGCGAGTTGGGACTCCACCGAGAAGTGTATCTCCATGGCAGTATGTACCTATGTGCTGGTTTGTGATGTAGTGTTAGAAAAACTAGAAAATCCACACTAGAAAATCCATCTTATGAACCGTATGGGCCCATGCAACTCCCTGTACAACGGACAACTCACCTTACCTTGATGCCGGTCTCAAGGCTTATTTTGCCAGACTCCTGCAGTTGCCCGTTGCATTATCAGACCTTTCTGAGGGGCTTTCTGAGGTCAAACGCCAACGAGCTGTGGCAGCAGCACATCGGCGAGGACCCCACAAAATAAATGTGGGTACAGGTGCCTTGCTAGCGACTGCCTTGTTTGGATGGAATAAGCTTCTTGCTTATCTAAGCCAATAACCCATGTCTCCTCTGCACCACTGTAGATGTGCCAGGCAGTCTCTATGAGCCAATCTCTGTGACCAACCAGCATCTACTCAATGGAGGAGCTGGGATAGCCCTTATTCCACATGAGGGTGGAGGGCGGCCCTGTAGGTGCCAGTAGGGGCCACAGGACTTCCCGGCAACCCTGTTTCCTTCATGCCAGTTATTGTTCCAGATGTGTGAGCCGTGTTCATTGTGGGTAAGGAATCACAGTAATTCTGACAGGACCGTATGCCCAGAGCACAGCTAATGGGTTTGTCAACTCTGAGCTGTTTGGCCATGGTCTAGGAGCATCCTAAGCAGCTCTTTCAGGGGATGGTACCAGTCTGCTTTTGGCTGGGTAGGACTTTTCTTGTGAGAGCGCTTTTAGTTTGAAGGCTATAGCAAACTTATAGGACCAAACAAGTTCACTGGGTAATTCAGGTTGGAAAGGACCTCAGGAAGTCTGTAGTCCATCCTTCTGCTCCAAACAGGGCCTCTTCTCCAGGATGAACAAGCCCAGTCCCCTCAGCCTCTTTACAAAGGGCACGTGCAATAGCAGAGTCAAAAGCAGGAGCATTTCAATTACCTGTGCTGCATCATGGCCTGGCAGCAGCTGCAGTGAACTGGCACGAGGAACATGCTAGGACAGAAGCATGTTACGCTATTCAGGATAGAGGGACTGTTTCCACACTGAGGTTTTGAGACAGATTTTCCTTTCTTGCACCATGACTTGGATCTGAGTGTAGTTCAAGGCTACAAGACAATGGCAAATTACCCTTGGCCAGGCTGTGGCAAATGCAAAGTGGATATGGTTACACAGGCTGGACACGGGTGCAGTTCTGTGCTTTGGATACTGCTGGTGGGCATGGCTTACCTAGGTTATCAGACCTGGGTGCTGGGGCTGGATGAAGTCTGTGAGGAAATGATGCCTTGGGAATTTGTCTGAGGTTAGAAAAGCTGAAAATCTCACCTTGAATAAGGGATACCAAGGGTAAAGTTTAAGGGCCAGGCTGACAAAGGTATTTAGGCATTTTACTGCTCTAGCTAATGGAATATCCAAAAGCTCATCAAATGCATTAACCATTAGAGAATGCATTTTATACAACCCACATAGCCTGCTAGTGCCAGACTTGTGTGTCCTTTGGTTAGCAATGTCCCCAGTAAAACCTGCAAAATAAAGACATGTGTTGGGGGTGGGTGGGAAGGGGGAAGGTACAGCACTTTACTACCTCAGGTCTGAAATAGAGCTTTAAGCAATCATGACTAGTACAAATGCTGCAGCTGGAGCAGAAGCAAGGAATGGAGAAAACACAGTGAGAAAGAAAATTACAAGAGCAAGGAAATGAAGCAGAAAGCAAACCTAGAAGAATATAAAAAAATAGCTGTATTTAACAAAGCACAGGCTGGAAGGTGACCAAACTACAGGAAAGTGATATGGACGTGAGAAATAACTAAGCTGTAAAAAAATGAGATTTAAGTTATCTGCGTGTCGTGTGTATCCTCACATTACAGTTAATCACAGTTACCTCTTACCTGAGTTTGAATTTTGGTTAGAAAAGTAACTCCCTGAGTTACTCTCCCTGAGCCAGAGAAGTCTTAGACCTGAGTTAGTTCACGCAGCTTGATACGTAAGCTAGAGGCCCGTCCTATTTCAACTTAAGAGCGTGAGTGGTGTGCTGCAGGTAGGAAGTTGGGATAATGAGAGTCATCCAGCATCTTCCAAAAATTGAGGGTAGGAAGCTGCCTCCTTACTTACGCACCATTCACTCCTACCAACCCGCTACTCCTCGCTCACATGCTGAGAGCAAGGTCCTGGTAAAGCTCCTCAGAGCAAGGTCCTGGTAAAGCTCCTCGGGGGAGTCGGGACCAGGCATGCTCTGGGGGTGATGTGAAGTCAGCACCACCGTGTCAGGGGGGCACCTGGAAAAGGTTGCTGCAGGCTTGAGTTCTCACCCAAGGTGGTCAGGTGTCCGCATCATCCACGCGTGACAGCCTTGGGGACTCTCACACCAACCTCGCGGTCATCCCAGCATTCATTCAGGCCTGACGCCTGCGCCTTTGCTTGTGTAACCCCGCTCTAGGCTTCCCCCTCACGTCTCGCAGTCCTGGCCTGTTTCTGCTGGGAAATTCCACGTGTCCCTTGGCCCTTCCTCAGGCTCCGGTGCAGGGCTGCAGTCTGCTCCGTGAAGAGGCACTGTTCACGTAGCTCAAGACGACGCAGATGCCTCCAGTCCCACACAAGCTGAGCCTTCTCAGCTACAGCCTTACGCACCTGCTATTCAAAAATAATACCCTGCTTCCTAATTCCACCAAATAATGCTGCTGCTAATTTCTTACTCTTCAGCGCGATAGGTTACTGCTCCATCATGAAGGCCACTTGCCAAACAACTTGGTTCCTTGAATTGTCACCTAAAATGCAGTGCAGGCAGGGCGCTCACTGACTTCAGCACAACGCTGCAATCACAACCCCACCCCTTAGGGCTGATGTTTCTTACGGCAGGGGGGAAAGAAGGAGACGTGAAGGATGTGGGTGGTGGATGGGAGTGAGGTAATGTGGAGACGGTGACATCATGGTATAGCCACAAGGGCTGGGTGAGGGCTGAAGAAGTAATTTATTGGCACAGGTTTAGCTTAGTTTCCCTAGGAAATGAGGCTTACACAATCACTTTGGGTGTATACGTGTGCACATGCTGTAATAAGGGAGAGGCTGCGGCGATAGAGTAACCCTCATGAGACACCAGAGAGTCCAGGGGAGTGATGTTGACAGTGCCCCAAGAATGGAGAGCTTCAGTTGGAGCCTGCACTTTATTAAACACAGGAGAACGCATCCACCCATGAGATGTATACTTGCATGAGTCCAGGCTTCGTTTGCTCTGCTTCTCAGGCAACAGCTTGTTACTGAATTTTGGTTGCGTGGCCACTTGGGCATATGTGTTTGTGTGTATCTCAAAATTTGTGATCCCATATGTATAACAAAATGTTTGTTTTAGAAGTAGCGGTGACTGGAAAGTAAGCATCAGCAGAAATGAAACATTGATGTATGTAATAGAATAACATCTTCCCTGTAGAGCAATGATTCCAAATTTCTTTGGCCCACCAGAGCATTGCAACCTTCAAAATTTCAGGCAAGCATTGTTCACCCTTACAACAAAGCCTTTAGGTGAAAGCGTTTTTATGATACTACTTTGGTTGTGTAGTGAGCAATGATGAATTACCATATCCATTATGGCCACAGCTTGAAACCACAACTGTAAACGTATTTGCTTTCCCCTTATTCTAGTGCTTCTGATTCAAGCTCCTTGTTACGGGTCCATCACGAAAGAGCAAAGATTCCTGGCAGATTTATTTCTTATCTACTCAGGTAGTACACACTGCTCCTTTGCAGTTTATAGTTTTAAATGGTGAAAGTTTGGAATAAAACTGAGCAGTTGGTCAGATATTATGTATTTGGTTATAAAATATGTGCCTTTGTACACAGCATTAAGGCTCTGATGCCTGTGCTGAGACTGTTTTGTGCTGCCTGTGACGGAAGAGATAACACACCTTTTCCCTGCCTGAGTAACTGACATGACAGACCTCCACGCTCCCACAAACAACTCCGGCTCTATCACTGTCTTCATCTTTCCAGCAAAGGGCTAAAGACTGTTCCCCTCAGTCTACCAGAGATACTCAGGCCTCATCTGCACAGAAAAGTTTTATCTGATTTAAGGGGGTAGCTGTACAAAGGCCTGTCTCCCCTCGTGGGCACCTGTCCTCCTGTGGTAACACTGATGCTAGAATTAAGAGATGCTTTTTGGTTTTCACCTCTACCCATCTCCACACGATAAAAACTACTTGAAGAAATACGCTTTCGTGTACCTGAATGCCCATGGAGAATGGAGGATTAATCCTTTACCTTGTGTTTCATATTCAGTCCTTTGATTACACAGAAAAAAACCCATGCTCATGGCGACCTATATAATCCAGCACAGTGGCTATCCACACTTACATGAGGTGACTGCCCATGGTATCAGGGAGGGAGCGTGGGAGCTGGAAGGCCCCTGCTAGTGTTCTGTTCCCAAGAGTGGTATGAGTCACTTTTACCCTCTGGAAACAGAGAGCCTCCTCGCGTAGCACCGCTTGCGCAGAGCCGGGCATTGAGAGGCCAGAAATCGATGCATCTTTTAAAACTTATTTATCATTTGCCACTCTTTTTTTTCTTATTGTTGCACGCGGATCAGGGTGACTCAGGGTTAGCCTGATCCTACGATGCTTCTGCAAACTAGAGGCCAGCGGAGTTCAGCCACAACTGCCTGCACTGTGTCATGAGGCAAGGCAATCAATGACTACAAAACAAAGAGGTACATTGTGAAAGGTGAGTTTGAAAAAAAAAAAAAAAAGACAATGAAAACCACATTGCTTAGCATCAGCAGTGAAATAATTAGACAACTCTTCAGGATAGATTTATAGCCTAGTACCACTCACAGACAGAAGCAGAACTTGCTGGGGAGGAAGCTTTATAAATGCAAAATTAGTAACAGCAGTCCTAAAACCAAAACAGAGCGAGGGAGCAGAGCCTGAGGAGCACAGCTAAAGGGCACAGCTGCCGTGAACAGTCCAGATGTGGGCTGATCCAGGAGAACTCTTTTCCAGAGTTTACTCCTTCCAGCTGGATGCTAGAATAATCTTTGGTCTTGGTGAACGATGAGGGGACACACACCAGCATCTCCCACGGCGCCCGCTTGTGTTGAGGGCACAGAATAAAGCGGGGCAAGAAGACAGATGGCTTGTGGGGATGCTTGGTTATGGTGCAAGATGGGATTTCAAAGCCAGTGGTGTCATTTTTGGTTACAACCAACCTCAAAACTCGAGGAAAAGCCTTTGACAACTGGTCTCATGGTGTTTCTTGCTGTAACAGAGATTTCTGAATGTGCCCAGGACAAGCGGTCTCTTTGCATTGTCAGATTCTGCCTTCTAGTTACCGGAGGCTTCTGAAATTCAGAGACGAAGAGATTAAACAAGAGGATCACAGCTATTTATAGCAAATGAGCACCACCAGGCATTTCAGGTGGGATTTCGGCCCCCTGTGCCTGGCACAACACCCCGGATGCCCGTTCCGCTCAGCCAACGCCATTTGGATCCTAACACATACGGGCTTAAACCCTTATTTTTAAACCTCGCTGCATCCCCACACAAATGGCACCTGTAGCCGTGGCCGGGATTTCAGCGTGGCCTCAGGGCCGGAGCATGGTGGCAGCGGGTTTCTACAAAGCCCCGCCTGCGGAGAAGCCACCTCGTGCCTCAGTTTCCCATTTTGCGACAACGTGGGGGGCAGCTGCGACCCCCTCGGAAGGGTGTTCTCGGCCGGGCTGCCCCCCGCTGTTCCTGGCCCCCCACCACTGCAGGGCTGGGGGGGCCTCCCCGGACCCATCTTCTGCCCCGGCCGAGGGTGCGAGGCCCGGTGGTGCGGGGCGGCAAGCCCCCCTCGGGCACTCGCTGGGCCAGG
>WAAD01016681.1:116475-130210 GCA_013389945.1 Fregata magnificens
CGGGCCGGTCCCCCCGCAGCAAGCCGCCGGGCCGGGCTCCTCTGGGCAGTCCCCTTCCTCTCCCGCTCTTTCTTTCTCTCTCTCTCTCTCTCCCTTTTTTTCTTCCCTTCTTTTACTGCAATGACATTGAAAACCACTGAAAGCCCCCAAGTCGCAACCCCCCCAGCTCTGTTGACAGAAAATAAACGGTGCCTGAATTCCCGGTTGCGGCGGCCTCCGTAAAAGTGAGGTCAGAAACAAAATATTTGATAATTACGGCAGGGGAAATGTGGAAGTGATTTGAGGAAAATGAACTCAAGCTGGGCTGGGGAGGGAGGCCGAGCCCTGCTTTCGGAGGGAAGCGGTCCTGCTCGGGGGGCGGGGGTCGGCTCGTCCTCCCCGCCTGCAATTTTTCTCCCTACATATTTCTCCCAGATGGCGAGCCCCACCCTAGAGCATCGCAGTTTGGCTCTGCACCAAAAAATGCATAAACAGGTCCGATTTCCCACAAACGGTTCCCCTCTTTTTCTGCCTCCCACCCGTGGACCACATTGCCCAGGTTATGGCAAAGGGGGGGGGTGGGGGGGGCTTAGGGTGAAGCCCATCGCAGTTGCTCTGTCCCCCCAAGCAAAGCTCTTCAGCGAACTCCCCGCAACTGCCAGCCGCTCGCTGAAGGGATGAACAATGCAAACGCTGGGGCACGTGAGGAGCCGAGGTGAGACAGGGCAGTTGTGAGCCGACACTGTCAAACTATAGCTCTAGTCGCGGCTGTCGTGAAAACCAAGGGGAGCGGGACTGAGCTGTAGTATGGGCTAGCGTTTCACGTCTGCCTGTACATAGTAATATTGTAATACACTTTCTTCCCAAGGCATGACATACTTATGCAGTCAGCATTTCCACGCATCCTCTCCAACACTGTCCTGAAAAAGCCAGATTGGTTTTATGCATTTTCTTAGGAACCCTGAATAAACCTTAACCAGTTCTGGTCAGTGTACAGCGAAACCTCTGTAGGAAGGAAGTGCACAGCAGTGCATCCATAAGATGAATGATAATAACAGCTAAGTAGCAATGGCAGTGGTCTGAGTAAAGCCTCGTGGAGTCAGTAACCAGGAGAAACGTAGCCAAGATGTGTTTGGCCCCTGATTTCTGATTTCACTGGTGCCGCTAACATTAGGTTGATGCGGTCAAAGTGCTAAGTCTTGGGTTTTGCCTAATGTCCTCTAATTTGGAGTACCTGGATGGCTTCCCAAGTGTAAGTACTGTCATGTCTCTGTGCCTCATCTGCAAACTGAAAGTGAGAAAAACATACAGCCATCACGTTCAAAACTTGGTTTTAAAGGCCAGTTCATGCTTGAGTGGATAAATGAATGATCTGACTGTTTTCAGGGGTAGTGGTCCAGGTGTCAAACCAGTGAATGTTTTGGTTCGATTCCAGTCTAAGTTCAGCAAAGCTTGAGAGTGATGAGTGAGGTTTGGGTCCGGTTTCAGGGAAAATTGACACCTCAGATGACTTTTGTTTTGGGGTTCAGTTTGATTTCTCGTTGCTGGTAGCTGCCGAGTGGTGAACATCAGTTCACTCACAGGTAGTATCGCACCCTCTGGGATAGCTAGACCTTTTCGTTTTCTAGGGGGTGGGCTGTGCTTGCAGGTGAGCTGCTTGCATTTCAGAGATGGCTTTGACAGTTGCCCCCTTCTAAATGTTTCTTATCACCACTCTCTTGCATCACTGGCATTTAGTAAGATTAGTATGGCATTTTCCTGTGTGGTTTTCCCTCTTCCAGATTTTGGAAGTGATAACCTCTCTCTTTCTTCTGTTTCTGCTGCAGTTTGCACTTTGTGCCTTTCAGTACGTTCAGAACATTAACACCGAGCCTTAAGCTTGTAATCCTTTTGTCGGCAAAACTATATCTGAACTGTACTGGGGTTTTTGTACAACACTAATTTCTACAACATTGTTAGGTGCATAATTAGAGTCTTGAAAGAAAGAAAGAAATTGCTTCAGTAAATGTTCCTGGCATGATTTTGTGCAGACTGGAAAATCTGAGACGTGCCAAAACTTGGGAGCTTTTCTTGGCCTGGTTCAGTAATAGTCACAAGAGCAATAGACGGTGAACTGTACTCCTCGGATGGAAGCCAGCCACCAGCTTCAGACAGCCCTTTTTATCTCTTTCGTCCTGGGTCAGAGTCTCAATGAGGCGGTCGTTTGCTAGTATTAACAGGGATGCTACGGAGGTGAAGTTGCTTGTGTTCTCAGCTGAGGCTTTCTGAAGCAGACGGAGTGATTTTTGGGAAGCATCCATTGCGATAGAGGAAAAGGGAGAGGCTCGAAATGTCTGATGAATATATTGAAAGTTGATCAGTTGTTCATATCCTGCTGGAGTAAGTTACCTAGTTAACACTGGGGAGGAGTCCAGTCCCTGTTGGACTATGTCCGTGAGGTCTGAAAGGTGGAGTGCAGGAGCGCTTCCACTGGTGGTACCGCTGTAATTATACCAGCATCGTTATGTGTCCCACCAGGATATTTATTTCAAAATAAGAGTGAGGGCTTTTCTTTTTCTAATTTTGGCTTCAGCCTGATTTAGAATCATCAAGAAAGTTATTTTCGCCATGAATTTGAGATGTTAGCAAAGAAGCTTATGCCAGCATGAGTATAGTGGCATGGGCTGTGGACGGAAGTCCTTTCCTGAATCCAGCCTTGCCGAAAGGAGAGGTCACTGCCCTGGCATGCCCTCTGCTCCTTCTTAGTTTTCTGGCCGTTCAGATTAATCTCTGGGACCTGTAGCTGTTATCCTGAATGATCCTTAACCCATTTCTGGCCAAATGAGCCAGCCTTTGGAAAGAATTATGTAAACAGTTTAATCTGACTTGTCTCATTTTGGCTAAAAAGGGCTAGAGGAGGAGGGCTAGAGGCTCGCCTCTTGCGAGGAGATCTACTGACAGATCTGAGGGGGCTATAACCCCCGAGCAACACAGCGATGACAAGCGTCTGGAGGCAGATTTATAACCTTTTCTAATAGCACAGTGTTTGCAGTGTCTACATCTGTTGTAACCCTGGGATTAATTTTTTTCACCCCACCTCCTTTTCCCGCAGTGTAATTTTTCCTTGTGAAGCGCCGAAAAGGGATGTTATGGGGGAGAGAAAAGACAAAGGTTTCGGCTAAGTTCTGTTTGCTTAACTCACCTGAGCGCTTCCTCTTGATCCGACTTGGCTGCTTTTGCATGTAGAGAGGGCAACGCTCAACCCCTTCCAAGTCCTGTGCCCCTTTTGCCAGCAGAGTGCTCGTGTGCCCTGGGAGAGATGGAGCTGGGAGTTCAGCTGGTCCTCGTAAAGCCTGGTGTGCTTCCTCCCATTGGGCTGTTCACAGAGCGGCCAGCATCGTCACCTTGCTCTGGTTAAGCTTTTCCCACGTTTTTGCAATGGTGAAGACTAAAAACTGCTGTCTTAATAAATTAAACTAAATAAATGAAAGTTGAGATCCCGATGTAATTGCATAGCTGTATTTGGCCCTGAAGCCATCATTTTAAGAAGAGTCCATTTGCCTTTAAAATCTAGTGACAGAGACTTTGTAGGTAGTTCAGTCCTCCTCTCACTAATACTTTGTCCATGGCAGTGGAAAGAAAAGACACCATGGTGCCAATCACATGGGTAACTTGGGCTGTTTTTAATATGCACTGGCTTTGTGCAATAAAACCCAGCAGTCACATGTAACCCGCTAATGTAATAAAACTAGCTTCCCTGGTCTAGTCTGGCAGGCACATCTTCAGTCTTCAGTGGAAGGAAAAATTGCATCCATTTTTCTTCTCGAGCTGGTTTTGGAGTGGTAGGCATCTTCCTCCTTGAAATCCTGCCCTTGAGTGCCAGACCAGGCATTGCTGGAGTTGCACCTCAAGGCGATAAGCATACTTTAAATGAGGAAGCAGGGAAAAAGTGATTCTATCCTGGGCACACAGCAAAGGCTCATCTGTGCAAAGCCTGTTTTTTAAGGCGCGTCGGGCAGTTTCTGTGCTGCGGATGGTCCCAGGGGTCAGAGTCTGGGAGATGAACCAGGTGGTTCTGTCTGAGGCACCTCATGCCGTGCTGAAGTCACTGGCCAAATGCCCCATCTACAAGCGTTTAAGCAACCTCCCTGGCTGTTTCGAAGGGACCATAACCTCCAAGCAGCAGCGTGCGTGGTGCAAGCTCTGAAGCAGAAGAGGTGTTGTGTAGCACGTAGGTGCGCGTGGCGCCCTGATGCTGCTTCTCAGATGGAGCTGCTGTCAGATCGGAGCTGCTTTGTGCAAATGCACTGGAGCTGAGTGAATGACTTTATCTGCCAGAGTGCAAATTCCTTGCTGGTAATTAACAGGGGGGCTGCTGCTGGGGGGCTGCCTGGGAGGCAGCTCTGCTCCCAGCAGAGGAGGAAAGGACTGGCTGAGAGTCTCCTGTTGCATTTTCCAGCTGCTGTTATTGGTACAGCTGCTTACCCATCAGGAGGCATCAGGGCACCTTTGATCTTTCTTGTGTGGTGTTACATGAGCTGGGGAATGTTTCTCTTTGTACAGAAGAGAGTTTGTCACAAATCTCAGCCAGATGTGTCTTTCCGGGCTCATGAGACTCCTACTAACCAGGCTGTGTTTTTCCTCACATCATCCTGTGAGCTAGATGAGATTGGTTCCCAGAAATGCCTTATTCAGCTGGGTTGCATCTATCTTCGCAGGGGGGTCAGCTTCTGCTGTCCTACGATGTCTAAGCTAATCTGTGAATAACCAGCATTTCTTTGGAAAGATTTATCCCTTACAACGTTGTCTCTGAGCATAGTGAAAGAAAAGAGTGGACTGCTGTTACGCTGTGAAGCGCACCTCCTTCCAGACCTGCGTCTGGGCAGCAGACACGGGGATATATACCTCTCGACTTTCTCAGAGGTTGTAGATTTTGCCACAGCTAGTGTACTAAGTTAGATGTGAGCTGATTAGAGCAGGGGCTTGTTTCTTTTTGCGCTATGGGGCTCTGATTGCAATTCCTAGGCATTGCAGCAGTAAATAAACAAATGGCAGGTAAACAGGCCTGGAGGCTTCAGTGCTATATTAAAGCACGGATAACTGTAGCACAAGCAGTGACTGCATGGCATTTTCATGCTACTTGCTCTCAAGTGTGCTCCACTTCTGGTCTGGGCTGAAGACACCAGCCAGCAGTAATGAGTGACCATGTCCCTTCTCTGCCGTGCAAACCAGCTACCCAGAAGTGAAGTTCATGTAAGTTCCTATGAAATCTTACTACCTGCTCTATGCCTTAGCTGTCTCACTTATTACACTATACGTCTTGGGTTTGACATTGGGCCTGTGGTTGCTTGGGGCAATGGATTAGATGCAGACTGCCTGTGAGAGATGATGAAGAAAAGCAAGCTCATGCTCCAGTCTGCATATGTGGAATTTCTGGAGACACTCACACCTTGTTTGGAGTACGTCAAGGGGGATCCATAACCTGGAAACAATTTGGAGGCCTCTCTTGGACCAATACGTTTGGAAAGAACAAGGGGTTTAGGGTGGATGATCGGGGAGGGATTTGGTATCTCATTAGCTCAGTTGTAGGTTGATCCCACATTTCCACTGTGTGACAGCTAAGCAAATATTTTGGCAGAAGAAACTAAACACTGCCTGAAGACTGGAATCTGTTTTTTGTCTCACTGGGGGAGAGGGTGCCAGTTCTCCTGTGCTTCTGAGGAAAATACCCAATGTACCAGGAAAACCAGGAGGTTGAGAGGAAAGACTTGTTAGAACCCATCTCATTCATCTCTGTAGGGGCATTGCAGGATGGACTCCTAGAGTGTTTCCCCTGGCTGTACCCTGTCAACCGCTGTCCCAGAGATGGACCTCTAACCACTTTCTCTAAATACTGCAGCACTATTTAATGGACCCCATAGTAACCAGCTTTTCTTGTTGTTCCTTCTCCTTTATCCTTCCCCCATTTCATTTTGCAGCTCTGTTACACAGCACTAAAGCTGTAAGCATATGAATTTGGGTTTTTTCCCTTTATCATATCTCTGTAGAGGGCCTTGCAATGCAGAGAACAACAAACCAGCTTGAGGGAACAATAGAGAGAAACAGATAAAAACACCAAGTTAGAGCAGCTGGGTTTCAGTGGTAGGAGGAGAGGATTTGCACACTTATGCTCCAAACCAGGATAGCATTGGTTTGGAAGAGCAGAAGGACCAGTTGGACAGCTATTTGTCACCCACTGGTGGTTGTCCCTAGGCAGTACATGTTCCTCCTGATCCCATCCCTGCTACTAGCTCAGTCCTGATACAGGATCAAGAGGCTTTGGGAATATGGATGCTGGTGGAGCTTTCCATGCTCAATCAGCTATTCCCCACAACGAAAGTTTTCAAGAAATAGTGATAGCTTCAAAGATTATCTATAGCCAGAAGCAACAACTTTGTTTCTTTTTCTGTGAGGAGACCTAGGGAGGTGGTGGAAGGACTTGCTCCAGAGGTAGCTGTGTGGCAGGAGCATGCCTGAAATGGTCTTCTCAAGCCTTCCAAGTCAGGGGAGGGGAGAAGAGGGTGTTAAAATCTTGCATAAGAGGGAAGCAAGAGTGGGGTGACGGGTGGGCTGGCAAAGGTACCTGCCTCTGACGGAGAGATGTACTGTTGAACCTTGTCCTAATGCAGGAGCCCATGGGCTGGGTGTGCCTCCTGCCATCAGAAACGCTGCCCTTGGCTGTCTTTCCTCGTCACCCCGCTGCCAGGGTGAGGCATTTCGGGGCTTGAGTGTGAGAGAGGCAGAACAAGGAGTTTCTGTCCATCTGCCAGGACGGACGGAAGAGGGAGCGTTCGGCAGGCACTGGCGAGGTGCCAGGTTGGCCTCCAGCGCCGCGCTGTCCGGGGATGGTTTTGATGGCGGAGTTTTCCTAACGATGAATCGATCTGGAGGATGGTGCCTGGTGGGCCCCCCCTCCATGCTAGAGCGGCCCCTGCCATTTAAGTGCTGGTAATTGTAACCCGAAGCCAAGAGCTTTCCTTCTGCATGACGTAACTCTTTGCATATGTACTCTTTGCTGCTCTGGGACTTTCTTTCCCTCCTGTGTTTTGGCCACTTTTTCGTGTTTATGTTTGAGGAAGCTTAAGTATGAGGGATTGGAATTGTTGTCTCGTTTCCTATATGTAGGAGGAAGAGATTTCCTCAGGGAATTTTTGCTATATCTGGATCGTTTCATTGTCTGGGTGAATAAAATTCCTCAGGGATAACCGAAAAGGTTGTGACCCAGCTCCGGTCTGCTGCTTGTGCATTCAAACCCAGGGCTCTGGAAGATTAAGGTGGCAGGGGACCAAGCATTCACGTCGAAGGCATTGCCTTCAACTTGGCAGAAAAGCCGTGGTATTCCCATCTGAGAACAGTGTGTTTGCTCCACGTGATGCAAGCTCTGGGGTATTCCAGTCCCTAGATGATGAACGCCGCACGAGTAGTATGTGCCTAATCTTCTTCAGGCGGCACTCCTCCAGTTGCCCTGTGGGCAGACAGCCGAGAAGTCACATTGCAGCAGAGCCTTCATTTCTCATGGAACTCCATTTCTCATGTCCCCAGGACTGGGTTCCAGACCCGCTGGTAGAGGATGATGTGTCAGGGTAAGGAGGGAGTACTTTAAAAAATTTTTTTATTTAACTGCCTGATTTGTATCCAGTGTGCAGATAAAGACAAGCCTTGGCATCTGGGCTTGCTCATGTGCTGAGCTTTGCTCAGCGAGTAGCGCTTCCCATGACCAGGGCTGGGCAGGTGGCCTGTGCTGTCCCTGGCAAGGAGCGTTCCTGTGTTAGACCTGCTGCAGGGCTGGGGCTGCAGTGTGGCCAGTGACACACATCGGTGGCTGCTTGCAGTGCCTCCTTGGTCACATCACCTGCTGAGCTACAGATGGGGCGACGTGACCAGCCCTGCCTAGCTGAAAGGAGCACTTTCAGGGGGGCGAGAGGCATATCTTCAGGCCTTTGTTCACCTGAGAAGTGTATGCGGGAAGACGTGCGCACGCTTGCAGGATGATTCCTTGCAGCCCATGTGTTTCACCAAGCTTTTCAGAGGGGCTAGTGACAAACGTGATAATGCTTTTCAAGATCATTCAAAGCATCCCCCTTTAGACAAACAGACTGCTTCTTCTACAAGGTATCACTGCGTGCCCTGGGATTAGTAGCTGCTTGTACAAACCGTAGCCATTAGTGTCTTGTCAAATCCAGTTTTACACATCCCCAATAAGTGATGCCCCCTTCCTGTTCTGTGAAAAATTATACCATGCTCTGGAGTATCTCAAAGTCAGTAAGTTTATCTTCATGGTTCTCTTCTATGAACAAGTAGACCATTAATCTTTTTATTCTGTCCTAACAGTCCTAATTGTGCCCCTGTGTTCAATGATAATCAGTGCCTCCCCTGTGTAGTTATCTCCACCTTGTACACGTAGCTGGTTTATGGGGCCCCTCAGCAACGTCCTTAACCCACCTCTTTTAATCTCCTTGTAGCTCCCTTCCGCCTGTCAAAGCAGAATATTTTTCTCCGGCTGCCTAAAGAAACAGAGCTTTATGTGAACTTATTCTCTGTTGGTACCTTTGAACCTCCTCAAATAACTTTTAAACCCAACAGCCAGTTTCAGCCATGTTTAGCGAAGTATATTAATTTCCTACAGCATACTATGTTCCTCTAAGTTTTGTAAAAATAGAGAGTGTGGTACGGTAGTTACTGCCCTATCTGAGTATCGTGGTTTAACCCCAGCCGGCAACTAAGCACCACGCAGCCGCTTGCTCACTCCCCCCTGGTGGGATGGGGGAGAGGATCAGAAGAGTAAAAGTGAGAAAACTCATGGGTTGAGATAAAGGCAGTTCAATAGGTAAAGCAAAAGCCACGCATGCAAGCAAAGCAAAACAAGGAATTCAGTCACTGCTTCCCATCGGCAGGCGGGTATTCAGCCATCTCCAGGAAAGCAGGGCTCCATCACGCGTAACGCTTCCTTGGGAAGACAAAATGACATAACTCTGAACGTCCCGTCCCCCCCCTTCCTCCTTCTTCCCCCAGCATTATATACTGAGCATGATGTCATATGGTATGGGATATCCCTTTGGTCCACTGGGGTCAGCTGTCCCAGTCCCCTCCGAACTTCTTGTACACCTCTAGCCTACTCGCTGGTGGGGTGGATGGGCCCTGACTCTCTGTAAGGACTGCTCAGCAACAACTGAAACATCAGTGCATTATCAACATTATTCTCATCCTAAATCCAAACCACAGCACTGTACCAGGTACTAGGAAGAAAATTAACTCTATCCCAGCCGAAACCAGGACACTGAGGGAAAAGCTCCAGCGTGAGATCAGCTTTTACTACAGACCACAGAAGCGTTTTATGAGTAATCCCCTCTGATCACAGTTCATACCTTCACAGCCACCAAATGCAATCAGCCTTGAGACAGGAATCTGTGGGAAGCAGCTTGTAGAACAGCTTGTTGTTGCTCAACTTCACACTTTATGGTTTGTCCTTCCCTCCTTGGCGCTCAGAGCTGTGTGCAGTCCCCCAGGAGGGTGTCATGGAAGAGACTGAGTCAAAGCATGCTTAATCATGGGGCACAAAACATGGTTTGTTACCCCTCGTGTGCACGTACAGACACATACACAGAGCCACCTTACTCAGCCCTGTTACGGAGTAACTTGCCGGTAACTCCCGCAACCCAGACCTGGGATGGGGAGAGGAAGGGAGCGCAGCAAAATTTGCAATCGATGCGTATTATTTGGAGATTTCAGATCCTACTGGGTGAGTGCTGAATCGTGCTGTGGTATGTGAATAGCCTGAAACCGCACGGTGTCAGTGCAGTGCCTGGGCCACTCCTAACTTTATGCACGTGAAAACCAAAAGAGACGGGAGAACAGCTGGGCATTAATATCTCCTCACAAATCACCGCCAAGCTCTTCTGCAGTGCAGCAGCACACATCCAGACGCTGGGGTGAGTTAGGCTGTCCTGGCTGCAGCTGCAAGGTCAACAGTAAACCAGCATTAAACAGAGACAGCTGTTGGGTTTTTTTGGGTTTTTTCAGGTTTATGTTTATTTGCTGTGGGGTTTTGGCAGGGTGGAGGGACTAAAGGAGACTCTGAGTATATGTGGTTCAAACAACTTCAAAGCCTGTAGGCATCAAGAAAATGCAAACAGACTCTTCTCTCCAGACCTGTTTGTTCTCACTCTTAGCATCATGCCATGATTTGTATGTAGGCTTTGGGCAAGGCACCGAATTCCTCTAAACTGTGGTGTTCACATCTGTAAAATAAGGATAATGATAATGCTGTACCTCTCAGAAGGGTTTAGGAAGCTGAATGCATTCCTGTTAAGAAAAGTTTAAAAGTTGTCATGTAGAAGATGCGGCAGGCATTGCAGAGGGTCATTATCCTTATCAACAACAATAACAATAGTAAGAAAAATGGAGATAAAATGTGGACCAGAATTGCTGTATGATACAGCAATTTCTTGCCAGGCAGTAAAGACGTGCAAAAAGGGCTTGTACAGGCCACATTTAAGATGTGAGCTGGTGGCCCACAGATGGGAAGGAAGAGATGGCTGAATGTTTTTATGGAGCTAGAGAGAGAGAGAGGAAGGGCATAAGGTGGGAGAGATGGGGTGTCTCACAGTGGGAATTGCATTTCTGGAGTGTGTTTGCTCTCGGAGGGGAGCAGCAGGCATTTCTCCGGCCATTTGTATCTCAGAGGAGACAAACTGGAGATGTGCTGTAAGGGGAGCACTTGACATTATGGCAATGTAGATTTCCCTGTGAGCTATATATTCTAGTTAAGTAGAGAATCTTACACGGGGCATAGTTGCTTGCTTGCCCTGACAGGTCTGCCAAAGGTTGACAGGGGAGAGAAGATGGGTTAGTGATTTCCATTGGTTGTCATGGTAACTAATGGAAATTACTCTTTTTTTTGTCTGTCTGTCTGTCGTATACGAAGATGTTTGTTAAAACAACTAGGAAGCATTCTCTTTTTAAAAAAAAAAAAAAACAACAAAAACCAACAAAAAACCTAACACGTTTTAACTGCTGACTTCTGGTCTTAAAAAGCACGTTGTTACCAGAATTTTTCTTGGGAGGTTATACAGAGTTTTTGAGTGCTGTAAAGTATATACTGGGGATGAGCATCCAGAGTAGGCAGCTGCTGGGCAGTTCTGTGTGCTGAGCCACTTCCCACCCCGTGACCTTCTGCAAGGCGCCTCCATGAATGTTTTCTCACCAAGAGGCCTAAAAGTAGGTGCCCAAGATGACAGGTAGCCCGAGTGTACTGTTTCCCATGTAAATAGTAAGCAGAAGATTAGCTACTCTGAAAAAGTTCAGGCTGGATGAAATTGAATGCCAATTTATCAGCCGGTGAGTTGTCAGGCTTACTGACATAGTGACAGTAAAGAGCTTGGAGAATTTCAGATTAGAGGTGTGGGTGAAACACAACATATTATTATTACTATTTCATGTAAACATCGGCATGTCTTGTCACTAAAAATATGGCTACCAACTCCACTGACACTAAAAGGAGCAATTTTCCCCACAGATTAGTAGATGGTGAGGCCAAAAGGAGCTATTGTGTTTTACGTCTGCCCTCTTGCATAATACAGCCCGTATATCCAGCTTTTTTTATTAATTCCATTTGCTCTGGACTCTAAAGCGTGTCTTAAAAAACATCTAGTCTTGATTAAGTAATTACCACAAATGGAAAATACCACTGCGTTTGGTATGTTGCTGCAGTGGTTAATTACCCACATGCTGTTACACCTCATTTCTGGCTTGCATTTGTCTAGTTTTGATCTCCGGATGCTGAATCTTGTGTTTAATCTGCTAAACAGAAGAGGCCTGTAGTACCGTGCGTCTGTTCCCCACCATTGTAACTGTGGTCTGCAACAAGGACCGCTCCCAGTCTTGTCTTCAGCAAACTAAACAGTTCGAGCCCCTCAAGCCGTCCCCTGGTAAGGTACGTCTCCTAATCCCTCACTCGATGCTGGGTCTCCATGCATTGCATCCCCTTTCCCAGTCTGTTAGCATTCCCTCGCCATGCGATGACAGGGCATCTCCATGTGCTGTTACTGGGAATCCGTACAACCTTGGGCAATGTAAGTTGTTAAAAAAAAAAAAAAAAAGAAAGACAAAAACAGTATGAGCCCTAATTTAATATTATGGAGTTATATACATTAACCCACACACCATCAGGAAGCATAGCTGGCGAGGTTTTCATAATAGGAGTCTTCCCACAGTACGCAAATGTGCTGCTGTTGTTACCAACTAAAGCCTTGGTTGAGTTTCCTATAATACACGCTTAAGTTAAAGCTTAATATGTAGAGGCTTCTTGACCCCCACAGGTGAGATTTGACTGGACTGGGGGCCAGGGGCATGCATGCCCAGCGCAGCTCATGCCCTGTAGTAGGCAAAGGGCCATATCACAGCACTGTGGCCAGCTGGAGCCTGTCCTCTGGCAGTCAGCTTCAGTCAAGCCCTGCTAGAGCTTGTACGCTCCCCAGCCAGTGCCCTGAGCGTGGTATCTCTTCCATTGCAGGGCCCTTTACATCAGACCAGTTGGCTGATGGGCTCGTGGGCCAGTTTGAGTGCACAGACTCTTGAGGCGGGGAGAGCAGCTAACATAGTCTGCTAATGCGTTAGGCACAGTAGTGAGGAAATGCATGGTCTCTTGCATGCCTACACTTAAAGTACCTAAACCAAGCAGTGATGGTTTGCTGAACTGGGGCCCGAGAGCTGTTAAAGGCTGCATTGCTGACATTGGTGAGCACATCTCTGTGCACTGTGAAGTCCCATGTGAGCGCGAGCACATACTGCTGTCGTTCTGATGTGTATTCCTTTTCTCACGGCAGAGACTGGTGGATGAACTAGGCTTTGTCAGGAGGGAGAGCTCTCTGATGTTGGAGGTTGGGTCTGTTTCTAGGTGTGACTTTATTTGTTTTACACACAGGCGTCAGTCCTGGGACTGAGGGGGGCACGAAGAACACGCAGGCTGCCCCCCCTCTAGGCAACTCAAGCCATCACCCATGAGTCTGACCCGCATTGGATACAGTTAAGAAAGGTAGAGGCAGAGCCAGCTCTCTTGCTGTTCGCTCCACCCTTCTCAAACGATCCATTTCTAACCAAGTAACAATACAGGATTTTGTTCCAAGAGCAAATCTTGCTTGCTTGCTGTCCCAGGGGCATGGACTCTCTTCTGAGATGTGTTTGTACAGAGCTTGTCACAGACTGGGCTGGATCTTGACTTGGACCTTGGGAAGCTTCTGTACTAAAAATGCATAATGAAGACTCGGAGGTTATTAAAATACCCCTTTTTGTTTCTCTTTCCATTTCCAATTTTGTCTTTAAATATGGATGTCTGGGGATTTTTCCTCCTCTCAGAGAAAGTAGAAAGCTCTCTGCATTTCTTGTTCTCCAGTCCCTTCCAGTTCACACCTCAGGAAGACGGAGTGGGCTAGGCTGAAGGTTTGTGCTTTCATAGCTTTAAGGCATCTTCCTGCCAGGCAGCCTTAACTGGGTAGCACAGGCATTCAAGTAAAGAAAGCTGGTGTACTTTTTCTGTGGGCAAACTAGTTGGAAATCCTTTTTTCTTTGGTTGGCTCCCCCTCCTGAGGCGATGTTTTCACCCTGTGTTCTGCCACGAGCTCAAAACCCATTTTTTAATAAAAGTCTGGCAAGAGGCAACAAAGCCCTGTGTTCCTCGGGGCTGTGATTTTTTTTTTTTTTTTTTTTTTTTTTTTTAAAAATTTTGGGCCAACATCCCCTT
>WAAD01016681.1:130312-176809 GCA_013389945.1 Fregata magnificens
TTTTTTAAAAAACTTGGAGCCAACCTTCCTTGCAACCAATGTCTAAAGGAGCGGTTTTGCAGCAGGTGCGAGCCGCTCTGCCCGTGAGCTGCCATGGAGAAACGTGAGCGCCTCCCCTGCCGCTTTCCCTGTGTGCTCCCTCTTCCTCCTCCTCTGCTCCTGCGTAGCTGAAAACTGAACTCTGCCCCAAAAAACCCTGGTTGGTGGGGAGGAGGGGGTACATAGCTTTTCGCTTTTTGTCTTTGTACAGGCATGAGCGAAAACGTGGGAAAGCAGAGCACAGGGAGGGGAAAGGAGGTGCCTCCCTCTCCGCCCCAACCTGTCCCCTGCTGCTGACCACAGCCCCTGTGAGAGAGGCACCTTTGCTGGCTGCTCGTGCGTTTTGGATGCAGGAGAGCGTTAACACTTTCTCAGAGAAGCTGAGACTGTCCCAGTTGTTTCTCTTGTACAAAACCTGCGGGAGTCACCGTGGGTGAGTCACTGGGGTAGAGGAGCGTGGCTAGGCGGGCTTCTCCTCCAGTGCCCACCCTGCTGGGGGGAGCACGGTGGCTCGAGGGGAACAGGCTTGGGAAGGTTTTGTCAGCTTTGACGGCTCCGAGGACAGGGCCTGGCCAGCGGGTGCTGGGGTCCAGCAGGGAAGGCGAGGAGTGCGGCCGGCGTGGCCTGGAGCCATGCCGCAGCTTGTGCTGGACATGGCCCAGGGATTGCTCGCCCATCCCTGCCGCACTTCCCTACGGTCAGCAGAGACGCTGCCAGAGCCCTTGGCTGGGGCTGCAGCAGGGCCTGGTGAGGCCTCTCCTTCACAGCATCCAGCAGCATACAGCGGCAGGGGGGCTATTTCCACCTCCCTGACGGGCTGTCCCCCCACAGGGTGCTTCCCTTGCTGGGATGGGGGAGTTGTCAAGCGCTCATTTGTTGCAGAGATGGACCCAGAGAGCACTAGGTGTTGTACTTAAGGATACAGGGAACCACGACTGAAGGATGGATGTTTCTGCATCCATCAGCTTAATTCTGCGTGAGGGAGGCTTTGTCCTTGCTTGTACTCATGCAGTGTGTGGGCAGGGTAGTGTCATGGACTGACTGCAGTTGTTGGTGGAGGGGTGGGGATGTGCTTACCTGGCAGGACTTGTAAGGCCCAGTTTTGCTACCCAGAGACTTTCTATATGGTACTGGATAAGCTGCTGAGACCCAGGGCGTTGAAGACAGATAACGTATCTAAGGTTTACAGAGAACAAGGGAGTTCGTCTCTTAAATGGTGATACAGGTCTGGGACCAAGTACTTCAAGGTGGATGCTTTGGTAAGACCCCTGGTCCTCCATCAGTGCATGAGATTCCCAAAGGAGAGCTTTCCACGTCATGGCTGCGTTTAGGTGATAATGTCCCTCAGGAAGCAGCTATCTGATACAGCAGCTGAAGAACATGCAGACAGCTATCTCTACTTTTCAGACTTAGGGCTGTTTGTTTAGCCAGCTGGTGTTCACATAGTAAGTACCAGGAGTCCCAAATTTGTTTCTTCCAGCCTCTGTCCCATCCAGCAGTATTATATGTTCCTAAGAGGTTACTGAAAGCATTGGGATGTCTTGGGGAGGAGTGCCCGTATTTGCATCATTATTTTTAATAAGATTTAGCCATTAAAAGCCAGCCACACGGTGTACTGCTGGCTGCTGTCTCAGTATTAGTGTAGTCTGATCTCTCTGCAGTTGCATGGTTTCCAACAGGGAAGGGGGGAGAGGGGAAATGACAGTGTCTTGGCTCAGATGAAGATACAAAACTCAGGTAGATGAAGAAACTCAGTAAAGACCATGCATGGACCATGCAGAAGTAAAGCATGTGTCTCATGGACTGATGCTTAGTGTGTTTGATGACATATGAGAAGGGGAAGAAACAACAAGATTTAATGGGACACTGATGTTACTGAAGGAACAAGGTCCCTATGGCAGGGCTGTGCTGACATCCTGGTGTTTTGGAGGATATGAGGCTCGTGAGAGTCAGTTGTGTTTTGCTATAACAAAGGACTTGGAGGATTAAACTCGGGCAGCCGAAGTACTTCCATGACCATCACGCAGCAGGGATGACTGGACAGGTCACAAAGCGTGTCTTGAATTGCCTCCGAGGGACACAAGCAGTGTCCCTTGTAGATACTTAATTTTCATCTGGTGCTGTACCCTGGACTTCATGCTGCTGACTGCAGCGTTAAAGGCTTCTCGTATAAATGATCACTGCTGGGACCGTGCTGGTACTCGGCTGTGTTTATGTACAGGTTTCACAGAGTCACGGGTACGAAGTACAAGAGCAAGTAGTACTTGCATGGCTAAGGATTTTGTGGTTCATACGGTGAGAATCAGTGTCAAGTCTCCATGAGTGAAAACCTCTTACAGATTGGCACAGACGTGATAGCCAGTCATGTTCACTGTGAGATACTTAGCCTCTCTTTGGTCAGGGCTGTTTTCTGAGTTGGCACACTGAAATGACCCAGGTCTTATACATGCTAGAGCACTTACAAGGCAAGGAGGGACATAGAGCCAGCAGCTGGCTTTGCGTAGGCTGTGATAAAGATGTAAGATGTTGTGATTCCAGTAAATCTTTCATTGCAGGCTAGGATGATTTACCTTATCTTGCTTTTGCCGTAGGCTAAAGGAGCACACGCATACTGTTCCTTCAGCTCAGCGGGATAACTTTCTAGAGCTGATATCTTATGTGTGCGTCTGACCTGAAGTCTCCACACCCTCACAGGGTCTGGGCATTTGGCAGGGAAAGACTGGGGCAAGCTTTGCAAGTTTTATCCTAGGAGGGCTGTTAGACCTGCAACAAGGAGCTTTGGGGGCTTCTTTGGGAAGTGGGGGTTTTTTTGGTTGTTTGGGGGTTTTTTTTTGCTTGGGTTTTTTTTTTAAATTTATTTCAAACTGAGCTAACCCAAATTATTGGGGAGCTGAAAAGTAAGGTTTGTTGTCTTTGAAAAACAAATCAAGATGTTTTACTCAAAAACTGAAGTGCGGTGTTGTGTTACCGAACCTTTCATTGCACGATGTTAGACTTTAAATAATTGCAAAACCTCAAGGTGGCCTGCAGCACCCTACATCTATTTGTTGTGGCTCAGTACATTGTTATATCGCATGTTACTTCTAAAGTCATATGGGGTGAAAGAGATCGTGTTATATTTATTTCCTACAGCCTGCACATTTGTACAACTAGCATCTAGTATAACTTTGTTCAGCATGGCAAGCATGACATCCAGTACGTGAGAATAATGTCTACACATACACAATGATATGTACTTAAGCAATTTGTTCTCAGTATTCAAAAGGCTACCCCTGGTTTCCTGGTGTGCTTGAGTCAAAGCCAGCTCTAGGAACACATTTTAATAAACGCTTTGGGTGTGTGAATTTCCTTGGTTTTCTTAAATCTTTGTTGAAAAAGAAAACCTATTGTTCGTTCTGAGTTTCCTATCTTAATTTCTTCCGACACACACAATTTTACCGCTGAGATATCTCCTCTGCATAGGAGAAGAGGGTCTGGTTACATTAGGAATTGTAAAACTAGACTGCTTATACATTCAGGCGATGTGTCATTCCTGGAGCTGAGCCCTGGAGAGGGGAGGGCGGTGCCAGAAGTGCAGGCCTTAGGGTCAAGAGAGCTCTCTACTGCTTCCTTATACCTGGTTCTAGCTGGAGGCGATGGAGGATGCCCCTACTGTTACAGTGGGCTCTGGGCTAGCGTGGGCATGAGCCGTGGTGGTAAGTCCTGCAGTCCTGGCTTTATCTTCTGCCCCTACAGCTCCCTTCCCCCTGGGGCGAGCAGCAGATAGCCAAACCCGTCTTGCCAACAGCAAAGGATGCAGAAGAGAGGTGCCATGGCAATTTCTGTAGAGTAAACATCTTTCGTTAGTTCTTTAGCCCTTTTATTTGCCCATTTTCTTTCAAGTCTCTTCTGAGCCTTTCACAGTGAGGGAGACATTTTGTTCTGTTCTTGTCTGCTTTTCCCCTCCTTGGATATAAAACTGCGAGTCTGCGATCTTACTGAAGACCAATGATCGTCAGCAGTTCAGTCCAATACACTGGGCTGCGAACTGTAGTGGCTGAGGCACAAGCATGTATTTCTTGCTGCTGACTTTATTAGAGGAGCAATAAATTCTGGCTGGCCGACAAGGTGGACAGCCAAGGCTGGCAGACAGCTGTGCAAGCTAATGTCTTAAACTGCTGTGGCTGGATTTGCCAGAGGCTGCCTTCTGAAACCCTTAGTCTGCTTCAGTTTTATGTCTATCAGAGTTCATTTTTTCCCCTCTGAAAGTAGTGGTAAAAATCGGATTGTCTTCACCGGGTGCTGCAGGAGAACGTACTGTCCCACGGGAATATCTCCTCTCACCTCCTCAGTGCAGCCCCAGCTGCAAAAGAGCCGCTTAACTTCACACACAGACTTTGCTAATGGCGCAGCAGAAGCTGGGGCTGTCCTGTGCTTAACTGAAACTGCAAAAATAGCGTGACCTTCTTTTCAGTTACTTGCCACGTTCATTAGATGGGAAATTTTCTGTTGAATACCAAAATTGTTTATACTGCATTAAGCGAGGGAAACTTGCCAAATATTTTATGCATGTTTAACTTAAAATATGTCCAAACTCAGTGTGCTCCCCCTGTCTTTGATTTGATTTTGACATAAAGCATGTAAAACACCAAGTTTCAGCCTGCCACAGATGTCTCTGTGGCGTCTATACAGTTCCACAAACAAGGGGATTTGTACAGAAACATTAACTCAGCCATTTCTGCGTCGTTGCTAGCAAAGGGAGAGCCTGGCCGTTGCCCTCTCTTTGTGGAGCTGAGCGCCCCAGATCAGAAAGAATATTTTCAGGCAGTGTTAGGCTGGTGCTGTGGGCTGGGTTTCTAGCGAGGCTGAAGGCTTTTGTTTCCCTTCCCTATCACTAAGTGCTTCTGTGAACATCAGGCTGTTTGTGGGAAAACTCTGCCCTGGCAGAAGAACCAAAGTAGTTCTGATTATTTTTTCTCTTCAAGGAAGGAGGCTAGAGGCAGGCCTGGATACAAAAGCTAAATAGGAGAACATCAGTCTTCTGTAGCATGATTCCCAAGAGGCTGGGAAGCCAACCTCATATGATCAGCAGGGTCACCTCCAAGGAGGAGTGATACATATGAACCCCAGTGGTTGAAAGAATTGGTAGGGTTGTGTTTGCAAGTTGCATCACAGATACTCACTGTGATTAGGGAGGCCTAGCAAAAATTCCTGATGTCTGGCTTCTTGCTGTTACATGGGAAAACAGATACACACAAAAAAAATCATTAAATGAGCAAGCAAAAAAATCCCGTGGAAATAACCTGCCCCTAAGCCAACTGAGCTGGCTTTCGTAATTGGAGATCTGTTGTCTGTGCAGAGATCTTGGCTTCCACTGCTGCTATAAACTTTCAGGTTTCTGGGATGTTTCCCAAGGTCTGGCACAATCACCTTCACTGCTCAGGGAAGAATGGCTGCTGTGCAGGTACCGTTTACTTCTGCGTGAGCCACTGCCTTGTCATTTATCTTGCTCCACCACCTTTGTTTTGCCTTGGATGCCCCCCACCCTGTGTTCCCGAGCTCCAGGGTGTAAATCCGCTGAACTGCAGCTCCAGCTGCCATGAAAAATTCATTTCTGTTGGGAGATATGTGCTGCTTCGGTGACTGCTGCTTGTGTGATCAGGGCAAATGGCACTTGGAGGCAGTGCCTGGCGTTGCCAAGACCCGGCTGCGCAGAAGGACCCTGGCCCTTCTAGGAGTGAGTACCGTAGGGGGGTGCTGTTCTGCTGTTGGGGAGAAAGAGATCTGGGACCTGTAGTGCTGAGCTCTGGCTGCAGTTGGTTTGGCATTCCTCAACGCTGTTTGCCTCTGTGGTACAGAGCATTTGTAATTATATTTTGCCGTCTGCTGCATCATCTATCTCAGCCCATTAGAGCATTTGCTGGTTAGTTACTTAAGCTGCCATCAAACCTCTGTAAGGTAGGCTGTTACTACATCTCTCTCACTGCAGACAAAAACAAGCAAATGAAGCCATCACCTCAGGTGATCTTCATGTTCTGTCCAGAGATGTGGTGGCAACCATTGACTCCATACTGCTAAGAGCACTTAGTAGGAGTGAAGAGAAGGCTATGCTGCTCTTTCAAGAAAATGTAAAGAAAAAAATAGCTGAAGGTCAGAGATGAGGCGTGAGCCACCTGTGTGCTTGACTCTTGGATCCACAGCGCTTGCTTAACCAAGTGACTGAGAGGGATAGCAGTTCCATCAGTGGAGCAGCAGTAGCTCAGCCACCTTCACAGGCAAAGGGCTAGTAGTACCTGTGCATTCAGACTGGTGCCAGTACTCATTCAGGCTCTGAGCTGGATCCCACCATGCGGCTGGCTTGATGAGAGAACATAAAATGCACACTGGGACCTGCTGCCACAGGATCCAGGTCCCAGATCGGGCTCTAGCTCCAGGGGATGGTTGTGTCCTACTTACCCTGCCCTCTTCTCTCTAGTCTCAGTCATGTCCTGAGCCTGCCTCTTCTATGCAAAACATCTGCTGATTCAGTTCTCCACCCTTGTACTATTTGTCCTAAATTACTGTTTTCTTCTGGCATCAGCCCTGCTGGCTGTAATGACTGATGACCTGCAAGGGAGATGTAGTCCCCTGCCTTTCATTTCATCACTCCGTGCTGTACCCTGGGCAGCCGCTGCCTGTGAAATCCTGCAATCCCAGAAGAGAGCTTGTTTGGTCATTGTGTTCAGCTAGTGTTTGGGCAACATAATCAGGATCTGTAAGCTGTAAGGGGAAGGATTGTTCTTAGCAGGGACTGAAGTTTTAGAAGTAAGCAAATGCTAGAAGGGTTACTGGCTGCGTGTAAACTGGTGATTTCCACAAACACACACTCACGCACACTTGCTGCAGTCTTTGAGAGACGTAGATAGCTCGCCACAAGCAAGAGGCACCAGGGTGACTCTCCCACCAAATTCGGGCTCTGGCAGAGGCACTGAGGACTGTTCTGCATTCTCAGCACAACTTTAACAATTCCTCGAACACGGACAAAACAACTTAGTAAATCTTGTTCTCAGAAACCACTGACCTTTTTCTGTTGACACTTTAAAAAGAAAAAGTCAGCCTGAGGCAAACACCTGGCGTGGAAAACTTCAACCTGAGCAGTTCAGCGCTGGCAAAGTTCTCAGCAACAGAAAAGATGGTTTCGTAAGGGGAAGCATCAGGCTGCTTTTAAGCGTTGGGTTGCTACACATTCCACCCATAATGTGGGGTGACACCTTGACTTCTGTGAATCAGCCAGCTCAACTGCTCTCCATTACTCTGAGGACCTTTGGAGGAGGTCAGGCTGTGAAATACAAATCCAGGCAAAGTTGGGGGTGGATCAGAGCTGCTGTTTCAGATATGCAGCTTGGCGTGCCTTGGTTTTTTTCCAGCTACAAGGATGTCTTGCAAATACCAGATGCATGGAAAATGATGCCTGTGTCTTGGCCGTTACTAGATTTCCCATCGTGGTGCTTGACTCCTTGCAGGTTGTGGCTGAGATTCTGCCATGGCTTTGGCAATGTCTGCATTAAGAAATTAAACATGCACAAGGCTGTTTGCTGTGAGGCCATGTGAGACAGAATGGCCCACATCTACACTGTTAAACTCTCTTATCTCCTAATTAGGGTGGCTGCATGTGAGTTACCTCTTGGTTACCAGTGGTCTGTGCTAACCCCTAAACCGGGTCTGAGAACCTGCAGACCACACCGGTGGCCCTGCTCACAGTTTGACAGCCCAGGCATTTGAGCTTGGGTGCCTGGGATTTTCCTGCTAGTGCCTGGCCCTCTTGAATTTCCCAGGGTAAGAGCAGGCTCTGAGCCTCAGTGCTCAGTGCCCATGCCAAAACCACCCAGTTCCCTCCATTTTCCTTTTCTGCATGGTGTTGGGGGGGGGGGGGNTGCTGCCTGGGGGTGTTCCTGTCACCGGCTGAACTTCAAGCAGCTTTGCTGGGATTAGCCTAGACGTGGGGGATTACTGAAATATCTGTGATATCTGTTATGAATTCACTCCATTTAGTATTCTAAACTCTTTTTCCTTACTCCTGGATTAGTAGTCTTAGCTATTGCTAATGAGTTTGTTAGAAACACCAGTATGGAGGTGAACTGGCGCTGATGAATTGACATAATTTGATGCATACCACAGAGGAGTCTTCAGATGGTTACATTTCTAGTTATTGGTGATGCAACTGCAAGTAGCATAGAGGCAAAAGCTTGCATAACTCACTTATCCGGCGCATGGGTTGTGTCCCCGCTACAAAATCTCTTCTGTATTTCTGAGCAATGGAGATCTATGCAGTAAAGTACAGCTCCCATGAAAGCTGCTCTTGTTCTCCTATCTCTCCATGTAAAATTCCTTCACCAACAACTTCAAGGACAATGCAGCATTGCTGAGATGTTTAATACTGTAGAATTTGTCTCGGGAAATAATATAATTGTATTTTTTTCGTAACAAAGCCATTATACTGTAAAAAGCTTAACTTTCTGTTGCATTAGCCGACAGCCAGCAGAGATTGCTGGGAAAAGAAAATGCTTAGCTTAACCTAAATTTTTTACTAGCAAGAAAAATGGAAAGAAAACAAAATGAATTTATAATGAAATGGATTTATTTCTGGGCTTTCCTATTGTGCTGCTGTTTGCTTTCTCTGAGGGCATTTAGAGCTGATTAGCAGCCCTGGAGACAGAAGTCCATTATTTACCCAAAGAGCAGCCAAGAGTGGAGAGACAACAGTGCAGCCTCCCTCCCTCCCTTTCTCTCTACTCCATCCTCTGCATCCCTCCTGCATTCCCAAAACAAGCCTCAAGTTTGTCCGGAAGGGATCATTCTTCATCGGGGAGAGGACAACTAAGTCTGTGTGGTCTGCTGCCTTCTGTTGGAGACGCAAGCAGAGACAGCGGATTTGCTGGAGGCCTCCAGCTCCTCAGGGTCAGGTCCCCATGCTGGGGAGGAGTGCGGGATGCCTTCCTGGACTGCGGGAGACAAAGGGCTGGCGTGGGTGTCTGGACCCGTCTGCACTTAACCAGCCTTCTTGGAAGCAGGGTTACAAGGGCTGTTTGAGGAGCAAGGAGGAGGATGAACGTGTGGTCCCACTGAAGAGATTTTGCGAAAGGCTGCACAAAAAGAATTGTTTCTTTCCATGGGAGTTGAAGCTAGGGGAACAAAGTGGGAGAGCCAGATGTGAGCTGGTCTGCGGCAGCATCCCGACCCTCCTCCTCCTCCCTCCCTCCCAGGAATTCTTCCTGAGCCCTCCACACACTCCATCTGTGGGGGCACGGGCACTTAGATACATGAAGAGATCCCAAGCCTCCACGGCAATTGTTGCCTGTAGCGTGGTGGTTTTAATTGCAGGATACGTAGCCCTGGTTTATTGGAGAGGGTTTACAACGTGGGGAAAATGCTGCCTTTTGTCTTTCAGCTGCCCATTGAGATAACAGCGTGGCTAATAAAGGTTATCAGCTCCAAAACAGTAGCGGAGTTGCTTCTGGAAGGGGCTGCTCCCTCTCTGAAACAGGACTAAAGCTGCCTCGCGTTAGGAGCTGTTGTTCTGTTCGTTCCTACGCTAATGCAATCAAGAGCAAATCCCTTCTACTTTCTGTCTCCATCCCTAATCTTGCATGTCATGTCTTGTTGTACAGAGGATTCTTTTTCCCTGGAAGGAACAGGAATTTGGCGGTCATGACTTATTGTCTTGATTATAATCTTCGCTAAGCTTGCACTGTAGCAAAAATATTCAATTCAGTTTTGAAACTTTTCTTTGCCCTCTTCTGGCTGTAAAATGGTGTTAAGTTGCATATTTTCACCCCGGATTTTGCCTGTCCCCCAGATTTCCATTGCAATGGAAGATTTTTGGATTCCATGCTTCTTTAAAAGTGTTGTTGATAACAATCAAAACAGAGATTACTTTTATAAAAGAGCATTATTTATTAAGACAGACATCTGTTACTGCTATCCATTTTCCTCCCTTATGCTGGGCAGGGTGAGGGAATGAAATGCCGGGGAGGGAAATGTGCTGTTAAAGTATAGAATTCATATGCTTTAAGTTAACTTAAAGCATAGAATTTATTCATATGCCAATATGAATACATAGGTATGAATTATCCATTAATACAGTCAGTCTTGACATTAGGGGAAGGCTCATAACTGTAGGAGGGTTTTGAGACCAGGCTTTCAATGGGTGTGAGACAGGCAAAAAATAACATCCTTTAATCAGTATTGTGTAAATGGAGTTGTACGCAGAGGGGGCACTGGTAGCATGGAGATGGACTTGGTGACTCAAGAGGTGCCTCCCAGACCTGTGTGCTTCCTACATGTGACTGACCCCATTGGGAGCTTTGCAGTGAGACAGTCACTCAAAGGCAGGCATTTGTGATGGGGACTGTTGCTGGAGGGCAGTGGGACCCGTGTCTTGGGAAAGGGGGCAAGGAAAGTAATCTGGACAGGCAGGGAGTAGAAAGCCAGAGCTTGGCGGGGAGGCAGGACACGATCAGACCTGTCTTTGTGGCTTGTGTTTCACTAGTGAGTCCTGCCACTCAGGTCTTGTGAAGATCTTTCCTCAGTCTCCAGGGAGACTCCTGAACAACAAACAAGATTAAAGCTTTTATTTCTGACCTCTTTGAGAGAATGCGGGCATGATGTCCAAGTGATTGTTGCTAAAAAAAAAAAAAAAAAAAAAAAAGGAGGGGGGGGGAGATCCAGTTTAAGTTTTCTTTTGACCAGAAGAGCCAAAACACATTCTTACTCTAAAGCATTAGAAAGGATTCAAAGACCATGACTGACCGAACGCCCTTGAGAAAACTGAAGGCTCCACCAGTACAAAGTTAAAGGAGTAAAAATCAATCAAGAGGGGGGAAAAAGCAGTCTTCAGTTTGACAACACAGAGCAAGGAGAGCTGCCGGCAGATGGAGGAAGTTCAGCGCTAACGAACAGAAGGTCTGGCACTCAAGAGAGAGATTCAACAGCCAGTGGGCAGCAGGAAAGGTGGTGTAGCAGAGAGACACCCCAGAGGACTGAGTTTATTACCAGGAGCATCTTCACTGAAAACACCACACCGCAGTGGGGGTGTGAAGGGAATGCAACAAATTTCCCCTCTGGGCTGGTTCCTTTGCTGCTCCTGCTTGGGGCTCCCTCATCCAGACCCGAGGCTCAGCAGTGCTGGGATGCAGGGACACAGCTGTGCCAGCCACAGCTCCTACAGCAGCCATGAGTTGTGTTCATGATCAGGCGGGTGACAGAAAACCACCTTTTCTTGCACTGCAATTTCTGTGAGGTGGTGTGGAAGGGGGCCGTTTGACTGTCTGTGTGGTGTGAAAACAGAATGATAATTGTCTCAGGGAGGCACGGACGAAAGGACCCATCTAAAGTGGCTCTTTTCGGGTATCCTCTTCTTTACTCCGTCTTCCTTTACTGGTTGTAAACTGTCTTGTGTGCATATGGCAGTGGTGCAGTTTATACACTTACAGAGAAAGTGCATGCCATTAATTCAGCCCACCTCTGAGTCATGACAGTGGAGGGAAATAGGGGAGTACTTGCTTCAAACCATATGATACACACAAACTGCAAGGACATTGCTTTTCAGAGCATTCACAACAGGAACAGGCCAGCCCCAGCAACAGGGGCTCCCTTGCACAAAGAAACGGGCAGAGTGGCCAGCTAAGGGAGTCCCACGGTTTTCTAAGCGGTCCCCGCCCCGAGTCTGATGGTGTGCCTTCGGTTTGCTGGCACGAAGCAATGAGGGCATCAAGATCCCCCCAAGACAGGGGGGGTTTCACCTCTCATTTCAATGAGGCTGAGACTTTTCCCTTTGGATCCAGCTGGTTTGGTGGGTTTCTCTTCCACACCCTCTGGCGGTTGGTTTTTTTTTAACGGGGAAGTGTTCATAATTCCTTGTCTTGGTGTATGAGGGAGTGAGTGAGGGCTGCAGCTGCCAGCCGGGCTCTGAGCTTATCTCTGCCAGCAGCCTGTGCCACAGGCTGGTGTGATCCTCAAGAGCTGCCTTTGGCTCTCCTGAGCTGTGCTAGCTTTGCCCTGCCAGAGGTAAGGGGTGGGTTTGGAGGTGCGTAGGGAGGCCCCTTTTCTTGCTGGTTGTGAGAGTTGAGGCTGAGCTTCTGTACCGGTGCCAGAATTTAAGTAGGAACCACTGGTGGGGACAGTATGTTGGGCTGTAATCCTGCCAGACCACTGGCAGACTCTCCCATTAACACCACGATGGGGCCGAGCTGCATGCCAAGACTGCGAGCGAGCTTTCCTCCGGTGTTTGGGGTTGGGAATCTGGTTTGGCTTGTGCCAGAGCTGGGCAGGGGAGATAGGGTGCAGGCAGCTGTCTGCATTGCAGCCCCCCAAGCTCCTGCCGGCCACTCTGGTCTTGCACAAATCCTGAAGTTTCTGCCCAAGACCTCAAGTGCTCTTTGGGTTTCTTCCCTATAGCACACGTCAGCCAGAGGTGGGCAGTGATGCTTCAAGTGCTCGGACATGCTCTGGGAGCTGCGGGGACAAAAGAGATGAGAAACACATGTTATTATTAAGCAGGTTTGTGTGCTGATAGGATCATGCCCTCTACATTTTGCACCATGTCTCCTTAAGGCTGTCGTAGGCCTTAGGGGAAGCAGGGGAGCTGCCTTGTTTTCTGCTGGGCTGGTTGGGGGTCCCAGGGGGTGGCTGCTGGCCCCAAAGGAAAGGGGTTTGTGCTGGGATCTTGCAGCATACCTGGCGAGCACGGGTTTGCCAGACGGCAGAGTGGCAGCCGTGTCTCCAGGCTGGGAGGCAGCTCCTCCTCCCCGGCAGTGTGCCTGCAGCTGCTTCGAGGAAAGCCTGCGAGCCAGGAATGTGTAAGGATGCCGGCGTCTGTGCATGCTCATGGCCTTTCATCTCCAAAACGTGGCCCGGCCAGGCCACAGAAAGCAAAACATCCTGGGAAGAGCTCAAGAAGTATTAGAGAATAGTTCGTGCTTTTGGAGGCAATTCAAGCAGTGATCCCTCTTTTAGGAATGCGGGCTGTGGGAGGCGTGGAGAGCCTCAGGGTCACTAGCAGGGCTCGGAGCCCTCTCCTAGCCCAGGGCAGTACTGAAGTTCATAGCAAGTTCCTAACACCTCATCTCTGTCTCTAGAGCAGTGAGAAAAGAGAGACAGGCAAGCGCTTGGGTCTTCATCATTGCATCTGGCTGGCACTGGTTGCCTGCCCTTACTGGTTTGGGACCAGATAGGCTACTGAAGTTCAAAAGCCCCGTTTTTAAGTGACTGCAGTGATGTGCTCTGGTCCTTTATGTCTCTGCAATGTCTCTGAGTCACCTCTGGGTGTGTGTATAGGCAACGACAGCAAGTCTCTTGAAATCGCCCATCAGGGAATGAGAGCTGGGAAGAGGAGCCAGGCACCTGCTCCACAGCCACAGGCAGTGCCGCATTGTCTCTACACGAGTCCTGGGCGCACGCTTCTTCTCGAGGCGAGCCTGAGTATCCCTGTACCACTCTGTAGTGTGGATATCAGCCTCCCGTTTGAGCTTCTGCATGCAAACCTCCTGACTTCCATTAGCTTGCCAGCTGGGTTTGGCTGGTGCCAGCGGGGGGAATGATACTGTCCTCTGCTGAGAACTGCAGCGCTCGCTGCGTGTCTCAGCCAGGAGGCAGGCGCAGGTTCCTTGGGGTCTGAGGGACAGGAAGCGATGGGACGGGACTGAGCGTCTGTGAGGGGACCAGAGCAGAGCAGAGATGGAGAAGGGTGTTTGCAGCCCCGGTACGATTCGGACTGGGAGCTGCCTCGTTAAATCAGTGCTGGTTGTTTTGCCGGACTGACTCAGAGGACAGAATGCCTTCCCTGAAGCAACATCTATCTGGGTTATCATAACCACCAAATGGAGCTGCTTCTGTTTGTTTTTTAAAGGCAAGCCATGGGAGTCAGCATCAACAGTCTTCCCAACTAGACAGGAAAAAATTCCATGATTGCAGAGAGGGGGAGAGAGATGTCTGCAACAGTTCTTTGTTATTTCCAGACACGGTCACGAAGAGCCAGATGGAAGGAGATTAAAGAATGAGAAGAATAGGTTGCTTTAGACACCAAATAACGATGTTTTAGGAATAAAGCCATGGGAATTTTTTTTTTTTTTTTTAAATTCCCTAGCTGAATCAGAGAGTCAAACCAAAAATTTCGTTGCAGGTCAGCTGAAATTCATTTCTTATTCTCAACAGAAGAAAAGGACTGACCAAAGAAAAAGTTGCTAAGCTTATCAAAACATGTTTTTATTTTGCTCTCTCTGACCTTTAAGCTTACGTACAACATTTAATGAAATTTATTTTAAAGTAAAAAATGGAAAATAGTTCACTTCATCTTAGAAATAATTTTGGAATCAAAGCTGTTCCCCGAACTAGGCACAAATTTCCAAATAGTTTTGGTCAACCTCAAATTGCATTTTCTAGTGAATTAGCTCTCTGTCTGAAAAATGTTACGCAGCCTTATTTAGGAATTATAAGAAATCAATAATCACTTCTCTTGTTTCTTAATCACAGAATTGCCTTTGGGCTGCAAATGCTGTGCTGTCAGCCTGGCACAGAGGCCGTGGGGTGATAAGGGGAGCTCTGCTCTGGGATAAGTGGGGGTGACTGAGTCCGCTTCCTTGAGACTACACACGTGGGTATAGGGTGTGCCAATTCTAATGAACATAGCAGAGATTATTCACTACTCAATTACATTTACCATTCATTTTATATGCTGCTCTGCTGCTGTGAGAGGGAACATAGTTGTAACAGGTATATCGTGAGAGCAACAGATTGTAAGCTAACAGGTTGGGGGGTGTCGAGGAAATACCATCCGTTTTCTTTACTGATAGCCCACACAGCATAGTTTATCTCCTGTTCCCCTTCTGTTTATTCTGGGTTAAATCAGGAATGAGGTGGGGGACCCACGAGGAGACAGCAGTGTAAGCACAAGCAGCTTGCCTAAGAAAAAGCCTTGGTGTTTGGCCAAGCATCTTAAGCGAGAATGGGTTCAGTGTGAGCTGCAGGGAGCAGTGCAGGGGCAAAGAGGCTGTGGATGGCTGCAGCACTGATAGCCCGTTGTGATACCCATCCTTGGGGCATCCATGGGAAGGCTGGAAACCCTCAGACTGTGGAAGTTTTCTTATTTCCTCCCAGCTGCGGCAGTTACCATAGTGACTGGATTTTATAGTGTATTTCATAGCGATGCTACCAATTTTCTCATGGCCTTCTCGCATTATCAGAGCTTCCTCTTGGCTGTCTCAGTAAAGAGGTCAGCCGTTAAGCGCAAGTCAGCGAGACTTACAGCGCTTTCCCTATCGCAGAGGGAAGCCTCTTCAGGATAGGTGTGAAATGGTGTTAGCTCTGCACAGGGTGCAGAGTGCTGGTGCCTGGGCTGTAGGCTTTCTGGGGGATAATAGGGGCCGCAAGAGTTGAAAAGAAGTAGCTGGACTTAACTCAGGGGTCACAGTTCCCCTTGCACTGGGTCCCAGATGGCCCAACACTGCTACTCTGTGGTCCCAATGTGGGCTGTGGATTTAACGGGATTTGCTTGTTGTTGATGTGATGTTTCTGAGAGCAGGGAAAAACACATGCACATCTATCCCTGTAGTTTGTATGCTTGTGCAGCCCTCCCCATGTTCCTCTCGCAGCGAGGATTTTCACTTAGTTTTTACAGCAGTGTTTTTCCTGTTTCCAATACAAATGAGTAGCTGCACACACCCTTCTGCCAGTTGTCAGGTCTTCAGTAGTAAAAGCTGAGGTTGCAAGAACCTAGAGAGTTTTCTTTGCATCTGCCCACCTCCTGAAACCCTAGTTTGCATTTTGAAGGTTGTAATGTGACAAAGCTTTGGCAGACTTGCCTTCAGCTCCCTCTGGCTACACGGACACAGTTTAACCTTTGATGGAGCTGTGCCTTTTTGGCAGACGTACCACTGCTGAGTAGACTCCAGGTTAGTTCCCCAGCCTTCCCAAACTTCTCCCCTCTTGCAAGTTTGTTTTACCCGGCTTATATTTTCAGATTTTCCCATTAGTCTGATAACTATTCCTGACTGTATGGTTTCAGGAAGGGGATGCTCTGTTAAGACCACTGACCAAGAAAAGTTGTCTAGACAAAATAATGCCTAATAATGGGGTTTAGTCTGATCCTTCCTCACTGTTCCCACTGTGTAGAGGGGATCTCATGACTTTTCATGTGGTAAAGAAGCTTCAAAGGAGAGAAATGACTGTGGCAGAAAGCACTGTCCCCTGGGGGTTTGCTCTTTGCAGAGCCATTTCCAGCAGAGCCATTGAGTGGAGCAGCCCTGAAGCTGCTCTGCATTAACAAGGAGCTGAGCAAGTCCTTGAACAAGGCTAGAAGATGGGAAGTGCAAAACTGGCTTATTTCCAATTTTGTTCTCACTCTCCCTCCCACACTGAGGCTGACTCAGTGCTTCCCTCCAATCGCAGAGCGATTTCCATTGCTTTTTTGCAATGTGCTGTGGTAGAAAGTGGGTAAAGAAGGATCAAGGTGCAGAGCTGGGAAGAGGGATCATCAAATTCATTGTATTAGTGATGGGAACAAAACTACTGAGGTCTCTTGCGCAAAAGGCCGGAGGCTGCTGGTAAACCTCAGTATTTCCTGCACTCCACGTTCCTCTTGTGTATCCGGTTACTGGAAGAGGTGAGGAGATGCCATAGGGCTGTAAATCCTAACTTGCCTCCAACTGCTTAGCTTGCTCTTCTCTTCCTTTCCCTTCATTGGAGCTACGTAATGGCTGAGAAATGTGCCAGATTTGGATCTTATTCAGAAATAAATCATCCCAGCTGTCCAGAAAAAGAGGCAACAGAACTTACGGGCAGGACCAGTAAAATCCGCAGGACTTCTGAATGTGGGAAATTAGAGGGACGAAGGGTGGAAAAAGAGGGACTGCCATGACACAGAAAGAGCTGTGGGTCACCACAGATTTAGGGGTTGAAAGGGAACATATGAGGTTGTATATGGCACAAAAACTACCTCAGATTGGGTAGTGAGGGGGGAGCTGCTGAGCAAGTGCACCCCAAAATGGGGCAGATGATCTCAGGGCTCTGGTGCTGGGCTCCGTGGACTTGGACTTCCTCCGTCCTGTGGGGGAAGGAGCATGCCTTTGGGAAAATGCTGGCTGGCAGTGAAACCTTCCTTTTACTGCTGAGCCTGGGTGTGCTTGGCGGGGAGAGCATGATGGGGTCTGTGTTTAATAACTTGGAGGAGTCTGTGATCCACAGCTTTGCTGGTGTCTGGAGGCTGGGACAGTGTTCCACCTCTGCCCCGAGGAAGAACTCCTTATCCTCCTCATCCTCCTCCTTCACACCCTCCTGTCGGCAAGGGCTTCCCCTGACCACTCCTAAGGTGCTGTGACTTGTCTCATGTGCTACCTGCGTACAGAATGGCCCCTTCCTGTTGAAATTCAGGGGTCAATGCTGGTCTTGTTTTTATTTTTATGTTTTAAACAAAACAGGATGGAGAATTGCGGTTCTCAGAAGCTCAGCCACGGCAAAACGGTGCCTGGCCCAGGGCACTTGGGGTCTGGGAAGGACGGTCGTACCCCAACAGGGAGTATGACTTGTGTGTCAGATTGCGAAGTGGTCCTGGCCCCAGAGAGCAAAGGGAGCTGAGCTGCTGCCTTCTGGTCATTCTTGAGCAAGTTACCTCCCTTGGGCCTTTCTTTTCCAGTCTGTCACATGAGGAGGTTGATACCAATCTCATCCCGCAGGTCCTGTGGGACTAACTTCATTTAGGACATTTCATGTGGACTGAGATCCTTCCCTGTGCATGAGGGTTATTTTCTTATCCAAACATGAAGTGATTAACTGGATTCCTCCCCCTGAGAACTGTGGTGCAGCAGCAGCACCTCCTCTCCTCCTGTGGGACTGACTGTGCCCTGCTCACAGTTGAAGTCTCTCCAGCTGCTTGGCATGCGCAAATCAGTCTCTGATCTCCTGCCTCCGTGCCTTGCCGGGAGCCAGCGCTAGCAAGAAAGTTCCTGGTGGCTGTGGAGGAGCTGGCAGTTTCACCGCATGATGTGGCAGGAGGGAATCCAGCTCCTTCTTCCAGAAATGCTGCAGGGATGGGTGGAGGGAAGGGTGCTAAGAGACAGTGCAGTTCTGAGCCGTTACATTTTTGAGGCTGTGAGTGCGAGGCGTGTTTTAAGGTGAGCAGCAGAGCAAGGCTGCAGCAGGGAGAGCACTGCCAAACACAAGCTCCCTTCCTTGTAGCAGCCATTTTCCAGACTTGTTTGTGGTAGAGATTTCCTCTTCCCCAGACTCTCATGTCATTGTTCCCCTTATGGGGCCTCACCGGTCATTGCCTTGTGGTGGAAAATATGAGGTTGTGGGGGCCAGAGCATAGACATTCCTTCCAGTTTAAAAGGGAAAACAGAGTCCTCGAGCAGTGGAGTCCCCAAGAGAGGTGTGCCTGGCTCCGTAACTGTTAGCAGCATCGCGCTGTAAGAGAAATCAGCTGTTTGGCAGATGCCTTTCTCCTCTTGATTAGGTTGTGGGGAGAAAAGCCGCCTTCCTCCCAATTCCTGCTTCCCTTTCCTTGCAGGCACCAGCTTCTGTCTGCTTGCTGTGGGACATGAGAAAGCCATGGCTGGTGTGTTAGGGCTGCAGTCTCCATCAGGGGGCCAGGCCATATACCCACTGGGGTCAGTGGGGAGGTAGAGCTTTCTGTATCCACCCCACCAACCTCTGCAAGGCAATACTGCCAAGGCAGTCTTTTTTTGTAACAGTAGTAGCATCAGACATCTTCATCTCCCTGACAGAGCCACAGATAAATACCCTCCAGCAGGCTGCCATGGGCAATGTTGTTTTTCCACGGCATTGTGCAGAGGTCAGCGACCTGATGGGCCCCTCTCATCACGGAGGTCAGTTAGAGCCTCACTGCTCTCCTGCTTAATGCTCTGATATGATGGACACGGCCGGTTCATGGATCACTGAGCAGCCAGCAAGGCAGGAAGGGTCACACACAAATGGATGAGATACAGGTTTTGCAGAGAGGGAACCTCCTCTGAGCTCAGGGAGTTGCAGGTCCCTTCCTCTCTTGCCTGCTTATCTCTGAATCCAAGTTTTCTGGGAACACACCCCAGTTCCCAGCATGGGCAGAGATGTATGCTCTGGCTTGTTTCCCATTAGCAAAAGTCAGCTGTCATTAAATATTCATCTATTAAACATTCAAAAGCCTTTAAGGGGTTTCATTTTGTTGTGTGGTGTATTTACAGTGAGCCAGTCCTGGATGTCAGCTGAGAATAGGAAGAAATAGAGGGAGAGATTTGGGAAGGGGAGTGGTGACTGGGGACTGGATGGGGATACGTGCTCCTCCATGGCAAGCATTCCACAGGGGGTGCAGCACCTCCCAGCACTGTGTCTGGATGGCTGTTTGCAGTCCTGGGTTGCAGCTGGCTGAAATATCTCAGCGGTGGAAGCTCTGAGGGACGGATGGAAGCAGGAGAGAGATGGGGTCTGTCCTCCAGCGCAAGGAAAATGTTGGGGAGGGAGCACAAGGGTCAGAATGGGGGAGACTGAAGGGGGGACTGGAGTTGCGGCAGAGGGGGTGGGGTGAGGACCTGCCCCCAGGGCTGTAAGCAGGAGCGATGTTGAGTCTGTCGAGATGAGAGGCTGAGCCAGAGGGGTGTTTCATGGGGCTCTGCAAAGGAATTACAGCCTGGTTCCCTAAGGAAGCAAAGCTATGTCAGCAGGCTGTCTGTGCCTGCCCGCCTGCCTGTCTGTCTCTCGCCTCCAGTGAGTCTTGAATCTATCGGCCTGTTTCCGCCACAGCTGATAAAGCGGTGGAGGCCTCCGAGATAATGGGATCCAGCTGGTTTTGTGACTCTAGGTGACTGGCTTAATGAGAGGGGCCTGCAAAGACCCCCTCTGAGGAAGGAGTCCATACACTGCCCTGTAAGTAGCTGACAGACAGGCCATGCAGAGAGAGCTGTTGGAAACTGGGCTTCATTAGTTCTGCTGCTTGCAAGATGGCTTTAGGATTTGGGGGAGGAGGAATCCTGAAGTTTTAATGGCGCTGCACCCCTTTCCATCCAGGACAGACCTCATGCTGATACCCTTGATATAGGATATTGTTAGCATTGGGGACATTGTCAAACGTGTCTGGTCGCAGTGCCCTGGGGAATCCAGCACTGGTCCAGGCTTTGCCTCACATACATCTTTTCTTTTCCTTTCTAACTAACTAGCTTGGGGACAGCCTGTTTTCGAACCTTCTGAGCTGCCCATCGACACCTTTGCTGGTCTGAGCTGCAGGACATATACATGTGCCTCCCAGAGGCAAGGGGAGGGGGACCTCCTGCAGGGGGGCTGGCTCCAGAGGGTGCCACTTTGGGACTGGATAACACCAGATCTGAGGAAGGGTGCAGCTGGTGAGCCTGCACCGGTGGGTTTAGCAACCTCTGATGGCAGGCTTCCTTCCAGAGTAGAGGATATGGATCACTCCACCACCCACTGTGCCATCCTAATAGTGATGATGTCCTGGGAGGTAGGTTTTATTGGAGAGCTGAACTGGGAATCAGACGTGGTTCAATCCCCACGTGCTGGGCTTATCTCCATCTTATCTTTGACAACTGAAAATCAAACCTTCCAAGTCAAACTTAAAGGTAATTTGTGTGGGGTTTCTTCCAGAGTCTGCAGATGTCCTGAGGCAATAGCTCTAAGGAAGAGAAATTGCAATATTCACCTTACCTATCTGTTTATGGCAAACCTAGTGTCGGGGGTGCCTGCTTGTTTCACGCTAATCTGCTCAGTTTATGCTGCTGCCAAATTTCCGCCCCGTCACACCAGGGTGTTAGAGGATCCAGGGAGCTGCGGCAGGAATTAGGTCGGGTTTGCGGGGAGGGATGGGCACTTTGCTTGTTAGTCACAAACCAGAACAACAAGAGAAACGGCCAGAGGTGACGGGCTGCCTGCCCATGCGTGCCCTCCAGCCAACATGGGATCTGCTCTCCCTGGAACTCTGCAGGAGGGCACGCTGCCGAAAGAGCTGTTTTGCCCGGAGGCACGCTTGGGTAATGGGTTGAAATGCACGAGCCAAATGCTTTCTCAGTGCCATCACTGTACAGGAGTTGCTAAGTTTTCCTGACCGCCCGGAGCTGCTCTGCTGCCCACCTCTCTCTTTGGGTATCACAGCACAACGCAGTGCTTCTCCCTCCCAGCCCCACTACTGGGGAGAAGGGAGGTTTGGGAGTCAGGAGACGTGGCTTCTTGTCTTAGCTTTCTGCATTGTTGACCTAGCACCTTTTGTCTCCAAATCTTTCTGTGTTGAGAGGAAACAACAGCTGAACGAAGCGCTAGATTTCGTGGCTGGATGTTGAGTTGGTTTAGAAATTGTGCAGGCAGTGCTGTTTACAGGTGGCACCTTAGTGCATTCGGAGGCCCCTTCCATCCCTACTCCTGTGTCAGTCATGGGAGGGAACAGGCAAAAGGGATGTGGACGGGAAGGCGCAGGAAGGGCTGGCTGAAATACATAGCTGCAAAGCTGGGTTCTCCCTGTCTGGGTGGAGGGAGTCTATTGTGAATTGTGTATCTGGTTATATCTGAAAACTTCCTCCCAGCTTTTGCTGCTGCCTTCCCTGAGGCGTGAGAATCTTTACAAGTCCTGCAACCCCAGACATCATTTTGGTGCCCTTTAGTTTTGCCTTATCTGTGCGGTACTGAAGCTTGTATAATATATGGATTGCCTCCCGGTGGAGCTTTCAGTGCTGCAGCTCTAGGAGACTTTGATTTCCTTGCACATCAGGCAGGGCTAAAATGCAAAGCTTTCATTTTACAGCAAACAGCACAGCGCATTAAATGAGGGGTCAAGTCATTTTACGGATTTCCACAAACTGATGCCAGAAGAGGAAAAAGACCTGCAGTCGCTGCTGATAGCAGAAAAGCTTTTACTCGTGTCAGTAGGAGCAGGACGACAGGTAGTATTCCTCCAGTGCAGCGTGGGCTGCTGAGAAAAAGACTTTTGAGATCTCCAAGAGGAGATTTTATATGGAAGGATGTGCAGAAAGCAAAAAGCAATCTGAGGGGTTGTTTTCAAGCACATTAACTCCCCACCCATAGCAAGGTGGTCTCCCTGCTGGTTTCCCAGAGCAAGTGTAATGGCACAAATCACTGCTGCTCCCTTTGGGCAGTGGGGCACCGTGGACATGCAGCTGCTTGCACAGCTCTTCTCTGCAGGTGGAAGCTTGTCATTCCTTACAGAGGTGTTTTGTCACTGAACTGTTAATGGCTTCAGCTTTCACAGGCTGGTTAGGGAAGTCCCCATTTCCACCAAGTGACACCAGGCAGTTGTGGCTCAGCATGGGCCAGGGGAGGGAGCAGCCAAGGGAGGGCTGCAGTGAGCGGTGTATTGGGTTTGCGTGGCAAGGCTTTGGTAGCGGGGGGGCTACAGGGGTGGCTTCTGTGAGAAGCTCCTAGAAGCCTCCCCCATGTCTGATAGAGCCAATGCCAGCCGGCTCCAAGACGGACCCGCCGCTGGCCAAGGCCGAGCCCATCAGCGATGGTGGTAGCGCCTCTGGCATAACATATTTAAGAAGGGGGAACAAAAAAACTGTACAGTTGCGGCTGGAGAGAGGAGTGAGAATATGTGAGAGGAACAACTCTGCAGACACCAAGGTCAGTGAAGAAGGAAGGGGAGGAGGTGCTCCAGGTGCTGGAGCAGAGATTCCCCTGCAGCCGGTGGTGAAGACCATGGTGAGGCAGGCTGTCCCCCTGCAGCCCATGGAGGTCCACGGTGGAGCAGATATCCACCTGCAGCCCGTGGAGGATCCCACGCTGGAGCAGGTGGATGCCCGAGGGAGACTGTGACCCCGTGGGAAGCCCGTGCTTGGAGCAGGCTCCTGGCAGGACCTTGCGGACCCGTGAAGAGAGGAGCCCACGCCGACGCAGGTTTGCTGGCAGGACTTGTGACCCTGCGGGGGACCCATGCTGGAGCAGTCTGTTCCTGAAGGACTGCATGCCGTGGAAAAGACCCACGTTGGAGCAGTTCATGAAGAACTGTAGCCCGTGGGAAGGACCCATGTTGGAGAAGTTCATGGAGGACTGTCTCCCGTAGGAGGGACCCCACACTGGAGCAGGGGAAGAGTGTGAGGAAGGAGTGGCAGAGACAACATGTAATGAACTGACCGCAACCCCAGTCCCTGTCTCCCTGCGCTGCTCGAGAGGAGGAGGTAGAGAATAATCGGGAGTGAAGTTAAGCCCGGGAAGAAGGGAGGGGTGGGGGGAAAGTGTTTTAAGACTTGGTTTTATTTCTAATTCCCCTAGTCTGATTTGATTATTAATAAATTAAGCTAATTTCCCCAAGTCGAATCTGTTTTGCCCATCATGGTAACTGCTGAGTGATCTCTCCCTGTCTTTATTTCGACCATGAGCCTTTCGTTATATTTTCTGTCCCCTGTCCAGTTGAGGAGGGGGAGTGATAGAGCGGCTTTGGTGGGCACCTGGCATCCAGCCAGGGTCAACCCACCACAGCGGGCTCCCTTGCAAAGCCAAGGAGCCACGATGCCTCTTTTCCTTCGTGCCTGCGGTCACTCATATATCTTGCTGCAGACACCACACTGTTTTCATGCAGTCCCACCAGTGCGGAGCAGGCACAGCCACTTCTAGGACCTTGGGACCCCGTGCAGACCCACACGTGGCACTGTGTGTTGCTTCATCAAGCCACACTCGGTCCTGGACATCTGGGCTGAGGCAGGAGCTCAGAAGTGGTCCCAACATCTGCGCTTGTACTGTATTGGGGGTCCGACTCCTCAGTGCAGGCTGCTGCTAGAGATCAGAAACAGCCCTTCCCGCTTCCTAATTTTAGCTCTCCACCTTGAGGCCCCGCATTGCCGGTTGCCATGGAGATTCCTCACCGCTGGTGCTGCCGCCAGCTTTCTCGCCTGCGGGTGCCTTGGAAGTCTCTCTTTTTCCTCCTTGCTCCCCAGGAAGCAACAGCTGAGGCAGAAGCATTGCCTGTGGCTTGCTGCACTGCCAGTTCAGGTCTTCTGCTTGGCATTTGCCTGTTTGCATGCAAGAACCCTTCATCCGTGTGGTTACACTTCCCAGCCCCCCAAAAGCGGCACGCGTTCCCATCCCCATTCAGCAGACAGTCCGGGCTATGCGTATGTGACGCTGCGTGGCTGCCCTGAGTTTCTGGCCCATGAGCTGTAGCCATCGCTTTCTCCATGGTCTTTGCCCAAGAAGATGTCCGAGGAGGTGATGCCCCTGTGGAGGCCACGTGGTGAAGAGTCAGGAGTGCCCCTGTGCCATGGCGGATGCTCGGAGTCCAGGCGCTCCTGCCGTGGCTTCGTGCCTGCTGCTTTTACGCTTTCCCACTTGCTCTCTGGGCAGCAAAGGAGTAATTAAAAGCATTGCCCAGAGAGATCTTGGGCGTCTCACCCGAGGCAGAAGAGGGGAACTGCCTTGTCACAGCTTGCAGTGTAGATGCCACCGTGCAGCAATTAATAACGACTCTCTGCCTTTTCCCTTCCGCCTGCCCAAGCGTGCTGTGCACAGGGACGAGTGACACTTCCCAAGCCCACAATGACAGAAAAGGCAATGGCAGCTCACAGGGAGGAAGCGGTGTAAAAAACGTGATTCCAGCCCCTAAATCCTGAAATTAATTTAAGGATGATGGCATTTACATACATAATACACTGTGGAGTTTTTTTGTTTTTTTGGTGTTTTGGGTTTTTTTTTTTTTTCGTGACCTGGTATTTAAACTTTTGCAGTTCACATTTTCAAGCTTTTACATGGTAGGTGCAAGGACAAGCTATTTAATATGGAAGTGGCACCTGCCATCCCCGCTTACTCACATGACTCCAGCAGATGGAGCTTTATAAAGAGCAAACATGACAAGGTCCAAGGTAAGATCAGAATATCTGTCACAAGAAACTAGTTGGACTGGTAGCATCTGGGAGGTCGCCAGAGAATCGGGAGTGAAGATTATAAAGCCTTATTCGCAGACTCCCACTGTACTCATCCATTCATCCACCACCGTCTCCGTTACACTCCCAGTTACGCACAGGAGACTCAGGCATTTGCCGGGAAGGTGGCTGGGAGCTGCTAGAGAGAGCTCCCACCCTGTGGTGTGCTGTGAACCACCTCAGAGCCGTGTGGCCATACCAAGCAGTAGCAGTGGCAACTGCTAACTTCATCTGTGTGCAGGCTGCCAGAGGAAAGTTTTCTGGCTCTTGCAGGAGGTGAAGGCAGGATCTGCAGCAGCAGCTGCTAATGCCTGGCAGAGGAGCGCACCTTGACCTGCGAAGCAGCTGCAGTGGGTGTGGTTGCAGGTACAAGGTGGGTAGGTGTAGGGTAGGAGAGGTGATGTCTGGTGAAGGAAGGAGGTGAGGGTCTTGGGGATTTTGGGAGGGGGGCATACGAGTAGAAGAGGCTATGGTTTGTAGGGTGTCGATGGAGAAAGTATGGTTTGTGGGGTGAGTATTGCAAAGATGCGGGGCACAGAGGGCTAAGTTACTGCTCTGGGAACTGGGGTGGAAGCTGAGAGCTGCTTTCACTAAAGGTGGAGCCAGCACCCTGCCATGGCCGCTGCTGCCAGGAGGGAGAATGAGCAAGCTGAGTCTGAGGAACCCTGTGCCAGAGTGAGGGGGCAGGCAGGCAGACAGAGTAGCTTGATTCCTTTCTTTCTCTGGCAAATCCCTGGGGTGGAGACAGCCGTGCCGGGACGTGGCAACCAGCTCCAACCCACTGCCAGCCTTGGGCAGCTAAAAACAACAACGAAGAAGCAACCACCAAACGGTCTTGCTTTGATTAATAAGAAAAATCAGAATAACATGGCTCTCTAGCCTGGCAGGAGGCAGGTTGTCCTCAAAGGCTGTTCTGGCGGTGTCATCCTGCCAGCATCCCCACCCTGGGTCCCAGCGGGAGAGCTGCGGGACAGCTCCTGAGCTCCAGCGCTACAGGGGAGGGAGCTGTAGCCAGGACAGCCGTGTCACGGGCCTGGTTTCCAGCGAGCTGGCAAGGGGAGAGGACTCTTGCAACCCGAGCTCGGTCCCTGCGGATGCCTGCCGAGGCCGGCTGCTGTTGCAGCAGTGCCATTTCAGCCCAGGAGGCGAGAGCCAGGTTTGGCATCCGTGGGCACGGTGGGGAGCTGGCAGTCCTGCCTGGCCGTGGGTAAGGAGACGCAGAGTACTGCCATCTATTGCCAGGCACCTGGATTACAGACCTTGGTGGGTGGCGGTTCAAAGCCATGTCTAGCTCTTTTTTTTCTGGTCTTTGGTTCGATGAAGAGGTGGGCATGTTGTTTGAAACCTTTCAAATAGATCAGCACTTAGGTGCCTACAGTGCATTTTAGGTGTGGGAGTGCCCTAGCCAGACTCCAGCCTGGGAGAATTTGGTTTTTCTTTGTGCTTTTTGCAAAATGAGTTGTTCTTCCTTTCCTGCCCTAAGTTGTGTGAGGCTGCTTTGTGCGGTGAAGCACTCATGTTGCTCCATCCCACCCCAGAAGCGCCTAGATCATTTACCCCAGCCCTCCACCACAAGGCAGCTAAGGAGAGGTGGACACAGTGGAAGGGGCAGAGTGTCTTTCATAGCTCAGAAATGATATGTGAAAGGAGGACAAAGGGGCAGAGGGAGGATAACAGACCGTCTTGATGGGGTGAGCAGGTGTGGGACATGGTGTATGTTCCTGAGCTAAGACTGGTGTGTCTGAATACTGTATTTTTATTTTACAGAATAAGCAGCGAGATAGGAACATTTGCAGAGAGTAGGAAAGGTGTGTGTCACTGTGCGAACCTGGAGGGAATCCTGCAATGCTTTGAAAAGACCTTCTTGGGCTTCATAACTGTGCAGTAGGCCAGCAGAGAAAATATTCTGAAGACCAGGGCAAGGTCATTGAGAAAATGATCTGGCTGTCACTGTGGTCTTTCAGTAAAGACAACTCACTGTGAAATTGTGGTTTAAAAGCAAAAGAAAAAAAAGAAAACTAGGATAAAGAAGCAACAGGAGAAAAAATGAGCTCAGCGTTTGTTATTACATGTATCAATAATGCTGGCTCCTCGGGCAAATTCTGCTCCTTTTTGATCACCTATTTTCAAAAGTATATGATGGAGGTACAAAGATATACCACAAGTGAGCAGAGATTAAAAATAACATTCAGTTGAGAAGGTAAAAACAACTTTGTGTATTAGAAAGAAGAGTCACAGCCGATGTGATCGACCTATCCCGCTGATTATTTTACATTCCCCAATCTTCTGTCTCTGATACAAACCTGTCGAGGAAGCCAGTTGGCTAGCCTGAACCAGATACTTAACTTCCAGGTGGAAAATGTTAGATGAAATGAGAGTCGCAAAGGAAATTAATGACAAAGCAGGGAATTAAACCAGGATCTCCAAAGTCTGAACCCCTGGAACAGTCTTCTCTTTTAAAAGTCTAAGAAAAAAAAGACATCGAACTGATAAAAGTAAATGGTGGTTTTCTTGAAAACATGATTAATCTGTGGAAATCTTCCCTGCTAGCTGTCACCAGTCTGGGAATGCAGTGGGACTCAAAAAAAAAAAAAAAAAAAAAAAAAAAAGGATTCGACAGTTATGTGAACAACAAGAATACTTGTGATGACTTTGGCTAGGAGAAAACTGTAAAGCATATAAATTGTGCTGCAGGGCATAAGTCAACTGCTGGCTGTCAGGGTCCAGGAAGAAATTTTCTCTGTGAGAAGGTTACTGTATAATTATCTATGACAGTGTTTCTTCCTTTGAAGTGTTTAATCTTGACAAGTGGAGGCAAGATAATGGGTCACGTAGTTCTGTGAAGTTTTTTTGTGACAGGGGCATTATCTGGTGCCTGATGGCAACTTCCTCTGCCTGTTCGGTATCACACCTTTCTCCAGGGTTATGTTCACCTTCTTAAATGTCTCAAGCAAAGACATTTCTGCTCCCTACCCTCCATGAAAAAAATTTTGAAGACGACAGTCCTTGACATGAGCAAATTATTTTTGCCATTTGTGCTAGACTTTCTCTTGCTCGTGTTTGCTCCAGTTCTCCTAGCTGATTTTCTGGGAATGACCTGAAGGAAGCCCTCTATTGCTGGGGCTGTAGCCCTAGCTCTTGTGTCTGCTCCTTGTTATTGTCTGAGCTGTCCATCTATTGCAGTCATGTATCTCTTGTTCTGTAATCTGTGCCTTACTGCCTTGGTGCTCTTTGGTCCAGTCTAGAAATTAAATGTGTTATTTTTTAAAGCTGTGTTGCTGCTCTTGCAGGTACCTTGATGTATTTTGTGTCTTTTACTTTGTATCTTGCAGGAAGAGCCAAGGAGCAAATCCAAGATCTGTGCCAATGTTTTCTGCGGAGCTGGGCGGGAGTGTGCAGTGACAGAGAAGGGAGAGCCAACCTGCCTCTGCATTGAGGTAGGAGGGTGGCACAGCTCCTGTGTCTGGGATGGGTGTCACCACCACCCCCCGTCGGGGTTTCGGTCGCTGGAAGGATCCCATGATGGGATGAGGGTATGGCTGTTTTGGAGCAGCTGCAAATTCACAGTGGCTGTTCAAACAGCAGGGCCTTCCCCAGGGTGGTGTCGGGGAAGAGCCCTGTAGGGTAGTTGCTGTCTGGGGCTTGCAGCTGTGCTACTCGCACAACTGCCTAGGGTCTTTACATGCACAGGAGACTTGGCTGGAGGTCTTTTGTTGGGAAAGCCCAGTAGGATATTGATATGCAGCTGGCCTTGGAAGGCACTATAGGGAGTGGTCTGCGAGCTCCAAGACAGCCTGCCCTCACTGGCGTCTTGTTTGAGGAGGTTACAAGCACCCTACTAAAAATCAGCTTTTGTAAAATGGAAATAATTGTGGTAGAGTGCTGTGAGGATGAATAGCTCCATCCAGCAGGGAGCTGGAGATGATTACAAGAGCCTTTCCCAGCTGTAGAGACACGGCGTCTCCCTATTCCGCTCTGCCCCGTGCTTTCAAACCATTCCTGCCTGGCTCCTGGGAATGGGTGTGAGGCTCTTTGTTCCCACTTTCCTCAGAGCCTGCAGCTCCGATGCGGCCAGCCTGGGCACTGGAGAGTGAAATGCCCTGTTAACGGGAAGAGAGTCTGTCATTCTGGGTAGCCTTGGCCAGACTGAAAGGGACACAAGAAAGAAGCCCACAGCCTGAACAGTGGCGCTGGTGAACTCTCCCTCTGCTGTAGGGTGTGCTGTTTGCTCATGGCTGATGGCTTATTCTACATTCGGTTGCAGAAGGGTGGAGCAGAGTCTACAAAGAGATGCAACAGAGCTGAGCAAGCAGAGGTGCACGGAACAGATTCACAGAAACAGCTCTGGACAGGCACATCCAGAGCAGCACTTGCAGGATTACACTCAGTATTTATGCTGGGCACTGATTTCCCTGCTGGGCTCTGCTTTCAGGAAGGCTCTTGTCTTGGTGGTGGTGACAGATGCTGGGATAAAGCGAAGCCTTTGAACCCACACCCATAAGCTTCTCTGTGTGGGGTTTTTTGTGGTGGCGATGGGAGTGTTCAGCTTGCTCCAAACACCTTTTGGGCCAAGGGGGCTGTGCCAAGGGCTTCTGTTGAGTTGGGCTGATGCTGGGACTCACCTGCCTCCTTCTAGTTGTCCTGAAGAGGCAGGTAAAATGCTGTCTCCTCTGGCTCTCTCACAGCAATGCAAACCTCACAAGAGGCCTGTGTGCGGTAGCAACGGCAAGACGTACTTGAACCACTGTGAGCTGCACCGTGATGCCTGCCTCACTGGCTCCAAGATCCAAGTGGATTACGATGGCCACTGTAAAGGTAACCCTGTGTCAGGGAGCGATGAGGGCCAGCTGCTCTCCAAGGGAGGGAGATCCGGGAGCCAAGCATGGTAACAAGTCAAGGGAGAGGTCTCGCTGGTTAGGACCCTGTACTACAGTTGCAGAGCAGGGTAAACAGGGCAAGCCTGGGAATGATAGCCAGGTTCAACCAAGAGTCCAGATCACCAGCCAAGTTTGTGGTGATGAAGTAGACCTGAAGACAAGCCATGAAATCAGGACAGCATCAGTTCTGGTGATGGTAACCAGGATAAGGCACAGGCCAATAATTGCCAGACAAGTCCGTAGTGATGCAGTCTATAGCAGGTCTGAGATCAAGGTGGGAAGATAGTCACCAGGTCAGGGCCTAGATCAACAGGGTCTATGGCAGGTACGGGAATGGTTGCAACAGAGCTGGAGACAGGCATAACTACAACGTAATCAAGGACTAGGGGCCGAGACATCAGCTAAAATGGAGCTCCTGGACTCATGGGTAGAGGGTGTGAATGGAGGCCCTAGGTGAGGTTGGCAGGGCCATTAAGGCCCTCGTTAGTGCACTCAGGACCCTGACACCTTGGCTGTGGTGGGATCTTGGAGCTATTGTCTCCCTGGGTTGCTGGGAGGGGGGGTACTCAGGAAAGCAGGGCAACTTCTTCCTCCTGCCTGCCTCTCTTGGAGCTCATGGATTCAGCCAGGCAGGTGTCTCAGTCTACCTGCTGGGGAAAGGTCAGACTCTCAGGATAAACCCCCAAAGCCCATACTACCATCCATGTTCATGAGGGACCTCAAGAACTTTAGGAGCAAGGATTTTGCCTCAACGGTGGGGCTGTTTAACTCACCCCCACACCAGCCACACAGTAAGAAAGTGTTTCCTTATGTTCAGACAGAATTTTGTGTGTTTAAATATGTGCCTGCTGCCTCTTGCCCTGTCACTGGACACCACAGAGGAGAGTCTGGCTCAGTCTTCTTCATTCCCTCCCATCAGATTTATAAACATTGATGAGATTGCTCCTGAGCCTTCTATTCTTCAGGCTAAACAGCCCTCAGTCTCCCCTTGGGGTGACAGATGTTCCAGTCCCTTAATCATATAAGTGGCCCTCGTGTTTCCAAAGACTCCCAGGTTCCTCTGCTCTTGCCCAAGTGGCTCCCAGCGTGGGAAGAGGTTCGTATTGCTTCATGTTGCATCAGAAATGTCCTTTTCTGTCTTTCCATTAACAGAGAAGAAGTCTGAGAATCCAGCTGCAAGTCCAGGTAAGAAGCAGTCTCATTTCTGGCTGGGGCCTCTGTATGAATTTGGGAAAAGAGCAAGGTCTGCTGGGGGAGTTGCACAGCTCTGTGTAAAAGTCATACCTCTGCACTGGCTGTAGCAGAGTCTGAGTTGATAAATCAGCTGAAATATGATTGCCCAGCTCTTTACTCCTGAGTAACCTTTCAGAGCTCATACATCTCCTGGGCTCTTCACTGTGCCAGGATGTCTCAGGGACTCTGAGCATTTACAAGGTGCAATGAAACCCAGTTCGCCCCTAGGGACACAAGCTGTGTTCATCACCCAGACTGAGGGAAGAGACACTCTTTTGCGTAGTTCAATGGGGATCTAAGACACAATAACCATGGAGCTATGTCCCCAACTCCAAGAGCACTCTTTTGAAAGGAGACTTTGCTTCAGGAGGGATTAGCTGATGGGTGCAGGGGCAGAGGCAGCACTATGTAACGAATGGGGCATTGTCAAGGAAGTCAGGAGGTGTAGCTGAACCACCTCTTCCATCAGCCAACAAGTCTCTTTGATAACCCTGTGCCTGGTTTCTCCCCTTATGCATTGCCTTGTATACTTACACTATGGATTTTGGGGCCTTGGCCTGTGCTTCATCAAGGGACCCTTTTCCTATCCATGGCCTCTAAGTGCTGGAGCTGTATAATCATCAACTTCAGCTTCCGAGGACTGATGAGAGCAAACCCTCATACAAGCCTAAGGGAAAGGACCATGTCAGGGCACGGCCACCACCTTAAAGCAGTTTTAAGGAAGTTCAAAATTAAATATGCAGAATCCTTACATTTGGGTTTTGGTTTTTTTTTTCCATTTGTCTGTCTGGTTGTGATTGTAGTCACTGGATTCAGAAGGTGATCCTTAGTGTGTGTAAATGACATGAATGCACACTGATTCCCCTTCTGGCTCCATTGACCTCTGGGCGGGTGCGACAGCTCACAGAAGCCAGAAGATCTAGGCTTTCAGTTTTGCTTCTAAAGGCACAGTATCAGACAAAGTGATAGCCACCTAGAGAAACCTGTGACTGTGGAGAGCACTGTGAACAAGCCCAGCTTGACCCCCTCTCATTTCCAGTCAGAGTGGACAAGTCAGGGCTTTGAAGAAATGAAATCTCCTGAGATAGTAGGCCCTAAAATTCAAGTCTTGGGGACAGCATAGTGGAAAGGCTTGCTCAGTCTGGTCTTCGCCCTTGCAGAGGATAGAGGTTTTGGTACCTGAGGGTTGACGGCCGAATGCCTGTTCTGCATGGCATTGGGAAGGAAGCCGGGGGATGCTGTCAGTCACCTTCCTCCCTCAGTCTGGGGACTCTTCACACCAAGATGAGTCACCTCTGGGTTGTTCTTCCACAAGCTTCAGGGACGGGAAGGCAGAAGAGCTTTGGCAGGCGTGTCGTTTTCTGGCCTTGCCACATGGTGTCACCCACAACCCATCCGCCGTTCAGCACATGGCACCTCTGCTTTGATCTGGCAGTGCCGCATCTCCAAGGACGGAGGGGCCTGCAAACTGCCATCAGGGCTGGTTTGTTATTTCCAGTCGTCTCTCTGTGGTCTCCCTGCCAACTTCATTTCTCTCATCCTTGCTTTTTCTTCTACTGCACCCTCTCCCGTTACAGTTGTCTGCTACCAGTCGGACAGGGATGAGCTTCGTCGCCGTGTCATCCAGTGGCTGGAAGCTGAGATTATCCCAGACGGCTGGTTTTCCAAGGGCAGCAACTACAGTGAAGTCCTGGACAAGTATTTCAAGGCAAGTAGAGCAGCGCCTGGCTCAGAGGCCAGAGAACATTCTTGCCCTGTCACTGCAAAGCAGCTGCCATGCCCCCACCCAAGAGGCTCCAGTGTGTGATGAGCCTGTCAAGCTGGGAGCCAGAGAGGTCTGGTATGTCCTACAGCATGATGTGTTACGGGCTGCCTGCAGCAGCTGCTGACAGAGCCACTGACATGGCTACGTGACAGCCCAGACCTGGAGCATCCCTGGGGATCTGACCTGCCCTGGGGAAAAGGAGGAGGGCAGGCCAAGTGTGCCTGTGGCGGCGGAGAGGAGAACTGATCTCAGGGGACAAAAGATAGCCAGAGGAGAAAAGGTGGGTAAAAGTGCTGGAAATGCAGGTAGAAGGAGCAGGAAGCCGGGGTAGGGGCTGCTCATCCTTTGTTCCAGACAGTCCCAAGGCTGCGTTGAGAGGGGAATAGGAGACACTTGGGGGCTTCAAGGTGAATGTTTGCTTGCAAGGAGTATGGCCCAGTTGTGCCCAAGAGCTGGCAGTTCCCTAGTGCTCTGCAGAGAGAGAGGAACCGCCTGTGAGTCTCGGGCCCTGCAATAATCCCGTTCTTCTTCCCTCCTCCCCGTCGGTCTGTCCCTCAGCCCATCCCCACCCCCTTTTGTAACCAGCAGATCACACGCTGCTCCTGCCACATGCACTGCTGCGCCCCTCCCCCTCATGCCTGGCTCCTGATAAAGACTTCAAAGCATTCAGGATGGAGCTGGAGGAGCAGGTGGGGAAAGGGCGAGAGTGTTTAAATCATAAGCTGTTGACAGTGAGAGATTAATGGTGCCTGACAGGACTTAGCGCTGCAAGCAAATTTGCCATGGCAATGGCACCCCCTGGTGAGACAGGGGAGCTGGTCCCTACGCTCCAGAGAGCATCTTCGCCTTTGTAGCCGTTAATGCTGCTCTGTCTGTGGAAACCCACTTGTGGCCCACTGCCTCAGGCACCCCCGCCGGTGCCTGCCAGCACCTGAAAGCTGCGGCATCCTGCGGAGGGGAGCTGCGCAGTCCCTCCCCCTGCAAACATGTTGTCCCCAGCCACCTTTGCAGAGAGTCTCCCCAGGCCATGGGCTTTGCTGAAATGCATGAGCCAGCCACTGGCTTGCTCCACTGCTGCTGCACAGCCCAGTCACGCCTGCTGGCCCCACGCCTGTCGGGGTGCTGGTGAAATCCCGTGGCCGCAGCTCAGAGGCAGACAGCCTCATGTTCTCTTTATTGTCCACCTTTTTCTGGAGCATTGATCCCAGGCACAAGTGGGTGAAAGTTTCCATGACAAAGCCGTACCTTTTCTCAGACCAAAAGGGGAATTTCCTTCTCTGTCAGGTGGTAGTACACCATATCAACAACCCTTAAAGCTTTGAAATACTTTTAAAGCAGAATTCAGAGCTTGGAGCAACTTGGGACAAATGCAAGCAAAGCAAACTAAATGGGTTCAAACACACACAAATTTGTTTCACCAATGAGGCTCTGCTGTCGCTGGAGGAATTCTGCCATGCCCAGCCACAGGGCTCCGCACACTGCCCTCTGAATGGCCTGATGCCCGCCCTGCAGGTAATAAACACTGGAGACAAAGATGACATGAAGCTTTTCCCTTTTCTCCTTGATGGGGAGGTTTGTAGATGTGGCATTAAGCTGTTTCCCTCCTGGAAGCCTGATGTGTGGATCACTGGGATGTGGGTTGTACATCAGGCAGGCCTTGACCTTGGAGGGCGTTATTGCAAGAGGAGTGAGGCCAGTAGTGGGAAGCTGCTCTGTTTTGGAGGGTCCCTGGGGGACGTGTAAATGCATACCATAGCACTGAAAGGCAAGAAAACTGCCTTAACTGAGTCTCAGTCATTAAGGGAACTGCAGCCACTTTCACAAGAAATAGCGGGACGAGAGGCTTCAGTGTCTAGTAGAAGTTGAAACATGTCAGTGGAGCAGTTATACACAGGCTACAGCGTGCAGAGTAATTCTCCTAGCCCTACAGGTTTGTCCTGAACTACATAGAGGTACCAACAGGCAGTGTCTCTTCCAGCTTTCCTGGAAGCACTGCACGAGGAGACACAGTGACCTGCCCCAAGTCACACAGCAAAAATTAGCCGGCAGCAGTCTGTGTACAGAATTCATTTTCCCTTCCCTGCAATGCAGCTGTCTCTGAGGGGGCCCAGCAGTTCCTGCTGAGTGCCCAGCACTGTGATATGACATCTCCAAACAGAAAGGCAAAATGCAATTACTTCTTTGGGAGTACAGGCAGGATTTCAGGGCTAAAAATCCTGCTCTTCCGTGCCAGGAGTCTTCTCAGGACCTTAAGAAGTTGGTGGCGAGGCGTTGCACTGTTGCATTAAATTGTTCCTTCTTTGGGGTCAGCAGAAAATTGCTTCCTGTGATTTTCCCTTTTGTCACTGTCACAGTCCAGGCACAGCTTTGGATTTACACGTATTGGAAAGCTGACACCTCCTTGAACGCAACTGGTCTGCTTTAAGGCAGGCGGTATATAAGAAGGCTAAGAGCTGGCTGGAACAAAGAGAAGAAATGGGGTTAGAGCCATAAATCAAGCAGCAGGAGGTGAATGAGAGGCAGTGTAGCTTATCGGTGAGAACAAGGCTAGCGTGATGTCTCCCAGTTCTGATGCTAGTATGGATATGTTGCTGCTTTTCTCAGAGCCTCTGTTCTTTGTGCAAAACAGGGATGATGCAACCTGTTTCACTAAAGCTTCAAAAATGCTAAGTATGTATGTAAAAGGGAGAAGGAAGGGGTAGCCTGAACTGATAAATCAGACCCTCTCACATCTTTCCCTACAGAACTTTGACGATGGCGATTCTCGCTTGGACTCCACTGAATTCCTGAAGTTTGTGGAGCAGAATGAGACTGCTGTCAACATCACCACCTACATGGACCAGGAGACCAACAAGCTGCTCAGGTGGGCAGTGGACAGGATGCCAGAAGGAGGGCCAGGGGGACAGATGTGGTAGAAGGGGGCATGAAAATCCACTCATGGAAAATATCAGTTAGGGCTTGGACTAACAAAGATAACTGTGTATGAAGTGGCTTCTCACTTCATTAGGTGTGAATACCACCAAAAGGAGCAGTCCACCTCTACCTTTCATGTTAGGCATGTATTCCAACCCTCTTATGCCTTAAATCTAGTAGGTGTGCAGCCAGAAGGTGAGTTGGGTGACAGCAAATTTGTTGTCTTTTTTATTTCCTAACAAATGAGCTTTCCAGTGGACTTTACTCACCTTTTGCCTGGTAGCTAGATCCAGTGCAAGGAAGATGGTGGGAAAACACAGCTCACGGGCAGCCTGCAGTTAGAGGTGGTGCAAGCATCACATGAAAATGTAGTTGGAGAGGTTTCCATTTTTCTGTGTGTGTGCCACTGTGTGTGAGACTGAGGAGAACAGGCTGCTTGTGGTTAGGCTGTGCTTGCATCTGTACTCGTGTGACAGCATGTAGATGTCAACAGGGTCCCATTCCAGCTGTTCTGAATATCTCCTCAGTTCCCAGCCCTTCACCAGCCGAGGGAGTATATGTGTGTTTTTCTTTTGCCTATATGCAGTGAGGTTTCCTTAGAGAAGCCACTTCTGCCAGGCATCTCAGAGCCTTCTTAGTTATTACTGGTTTTACTCATCTGTACTCTGAAGCCAGTAGAGCAGGGACCTGCCTGGTACAGCCCTGTGCAGAACACGCCTCTGTGTTTCCTTTCAGGGGACTCTGCGTAGATGCCCTCATCGAGCTGTCAGATGAAAATGCTGACTGGAAGCTCAGCTTCAATGAATTTCTCAAGTGCCTCAGTCCATCCTTCAACCCACCAGAGAAAAGTAGGAACTCCTCACTTATATTGGGGAACCACAGGGATCCTGGGAAGGGAAGAAATAAAAGAGACCAGCTTTGAGCCAGACATCGGATGCTGTAACTCCACTCCCAGAGATAACGTTGAGATACGCCTGCCTCCCATCTGACAGCACCCCTTGTCCCTGCATTGTCAAAAGTACTGCTTTTTGTGTCCCGGAGCTCCCACAGCTCTTGTGATAAAAAAGCTTTGGATTTTAGAAGCAAGGGCATAGGTTGAATGGACATGGTATGCTTGGAAGGTCAAGGCATGTATTTAACAGTGCAGAGATAAATCATGTGAGGAGTTCACATCTGGATAACTTAGGAAAGTCAGACCAGACCAAAGTCCTGCTGTGCTCTGCCTTTCACACGGAGAGCCTCCCTGATGAACATCTCAAAGTTCACTATCCTTCCAAATCCTGCTTAGTGCTACAGCTCACGTGGAAGCAGCTTAGTGTTCTGCTGACCAGGCGTGCCTAGCCATTCATCCAATTGTCTTCTCAGGGGGTGCTGGTCCAAAGGTGCTGGATTTACATCCCACTGTGGTGGCACCGAGGAGCAGACAGAGGCTACTGATCTTAGGGAATATTAAGTTGAATTCTCTGTTGCCTGTTTCAAAGCTGGGGATGCTGCACCTCCCCTAGAAAACGTGATCCGCTGGTTTTCACTTAACACCATATGGGCCCTTGAGTTCTTTGGGGGCCTCGACTTAAACATATAATAGAGCTGTGAGAAGAAATGTGAGCGGAAATGAGAAATCTTTTTTTTTCTTTTTCCCCCCTTTCTTTCTTAGGGCAACAGCAAATACACAAATCATTTCCCCAACTCCTCCCCAGCTGGAACAGGAATTGTTTCAGAGTAACCAAAACTTTCATGTTGGGGGTTCTCTTCTATGTATAACAGATTAGGAAATTCAAACAAATTCAATATTGAGATTTCAGTTGGAATTGAGAAATTGAACTGTGTTCTTTTGAGGAAGCAAAATGAAGTGTTTGACTTTCCCAAATTATTTTTTGGCTGATTTCACACACCAAATTCAGCATGAATGTTTTAGTCATTATGAAACTTTTGGTGGTTAGGGGAAGGAAGGCATCCTCCAAAACCGTGTACCTCTTCTCTCTCAAGGCATCTCCAGAGTATGCTGTCTTTAGCCTGCTCGCTATCTCACAATCACTGCCCTTGTTTTGTGCCTCTCTAGAGTGTGCCCTGGAAGATGAAACCTATGAGGATGGAGCAGAGACCCAGGTGGAGTGCAACCGCTGCGTCTGTGCCTGTGGGAACTGGGTGTGCACTGCAATGACATGCGAGGGTCCGTACGCAGTCCAGACATTGTATTTGGTTTTGTACAAAAGGGGTTTTTGCTTTCTATCTTTCCGAGGGCACCAGCTATCCAGATTTCTTCTCTCTCCAGCTCTTCCTCAGCTTCTCTATGGGTGGCTTCTGCATCACCCTCCCGTGCTCCGTGTTGGCAAAACCCAAGCTGGTTTTGTTTTAGAGGTCAGAAAGTGGGGGTGGTGCTGCTGGAATTTGTAGTTTGGATTTGGTATCATGAAAGTTCAGCACCAAACCTTCCAGACCAGAGCTACTCTGCATCCAGCTGGCTTGGAGTATGCACAGACCAAATAGGTCACTGTCTGCGACCATATGTGTACGTGTGAGCAAGTCAGCTTCCATGTATGTGTGTCAGTATCCTCACTGTATCTGTGTCTACAGTATTGGTAAAGCAGGAGCTAGGGTCTTGTTTTGCCCCAGAGAGGAGATAGGAGACTTCATCTAGTAATGTCAAGAAAACGCTTCAGCTTCTTGCCATAAGAACTGTAGAAGTAAAAGAAAATAGTGGTGATGGAGATGAAGGGAGGTGGTGGTCATAGTAAGGCAGGGTTGTTGGTCTGTCTGTTCTTCCTCTGGAAGGTCCTTTCTAAACTTTCACAGCCGTGTTACAATTGTGGGAAGTCGTGGTGGGGTTGTGAACAACAGATCTCTGTTTCGCCTTCTCACAGGCGGTCCAGGGCCAGTGGAAAGCCAGCTTTCCCCTGCCTTGGGAAATGTACGGGTTCTTTTCAAGGAGCCACATCCACCCTCCCAGCACTGTGCTGCATTTTTCTGGCCTTCTTCCGTAGAAACCAGGCCTTTGCATGAGCTTAGTTTTTCAGTTCTGTGTGGCAGCTGTCAGCAGTACGTGAGTTCAGATCTATAGCCAGCAGCTTGGACAAAGGAAGGAGAGAGGGGAACAGCAAGAAGTATGTACAGAGTTTCTTTCACGTTTATCTGGCCTTCTGCAGCAGAGGCTTTGGAATCACCTCAGCCCAGATTTGGCTGTGGCAGCAGGAGCTCACCTCAGAAAAGATAATGGTAATACTAATAATGCTGCCAGAGGAGCTGTGGGTAGGTCTCAGAGGTTAAGCAACCGAATGAGAGACTCTTTTTTGCTGCCTCCCCAGAAACAACCTTCAAAGTTGCTATGCAACACCCAGTCTTGCTGCCTACTTTGTTCCCTGCATCCATGGCAGAAGCATGCAATGGGACAACAATTCCTTGACTTTCTGCCCATGTCAGAGCAGCAGAGGGGTTAGAGACTATTGTTAGAGGGATAATGAAACCAAAGAATCAGATCAGATACATCAGCAAGTTGCATCTCCACTGAGCGAAATTACCTCTTCATTAAGCATCAGTTATTGTACTTGGATAGCACTGGGCTTCCATTTATTCCCTACAAGAGGCCAAGATGTTTGAACTAATTATAGGTGCTTCTTTTAAATAATATGCAGCCTTTTCCTTGTGGTTTTATTATTTATCATGTGGGAGGGAGAGACGGGGACAGACTGGATACCCAGGTTCTGAAGTCCCAGGCAGCCACAAGGCCCATTCACTTTCTAAGAAGCCAGCCCATACCTTCCTCCAGCAAAGCTTTCCTAAGCTTGAGGTATGCTGTGGCCAACCTGCCTCTTTTTGTTGTCTGTGGTTTAGCCTCTGAAATTTGCATCCCCCATTTGTGATAATGCTGAACTCCATTTCTGTTTTCAGGGAAGGATGAGAAGGTACCTGCTCAGAGACAGCGACCTGATCAAGACTTGACTGAAGAGGAGCTGGCTAGATACATTCAGGAACTGCAGAAGCATCAGGTTAGCATGAGGCTGGGAAGTTCTGCTTGCACCAAGTCTCTCCTTGCTGGAGAGTTTCCCTCTGCTTCTGTTACTTGGAGACTTCTGGTAGAAGGGGGAGCACAGTAAAGGGGGATCCCTCTTGCCTGTGGGGACAAATATGGGTGTGAGGCTTTGACGTATAAGCCAGTGTTGGTCCTGCTTGTGGATGGACCAAAGGCTTCAGGGCACTGCCAGCCCCTGTGTCAGTGCAGGGCTTCACTTTTGTGCTCTCTTTCTCTAGGAGACGGCCGAGAAGACCAAGAAAATGAGCACCAAGGAGATGTAAGGGGCCTCCACACCGGAGGAGCCCAGGAGGATGGGCTCAACCTGCTGCCCTGTCCTCCAGTGCTGATCTCAGTATGCACAAGTGTCTGCTACAGTTGCCCAGTCACAGATATTTACATTGTATAGCGATGGGTTATTTGTTTTGTAATACACAGAGAATGGGGCCAGGAAAGGGGAGCAGAGCCCACCTGTTCAGGGAGCTTCATTGCTGGGGCCTTGGAAGGCTGGGAGGGACTTACAGCAGCCTCTGGGACCCTTTCCCAGAGCAGACAGCTGCTCCCTCCAAGAGCTAACAGGGATTTCTTGTTCCCCTGGATCTGGGGAAAGGACGGAGGTCAGTGCTGGATAGAAAAGGGGGTCTTCAATCAATACAATTGTCAGCACCAGCCTTGGCTGCAGAAATCCAGGCCCGGCAGTTTTGTGGCTTAGCACGTGTGCTGCAGGGCATCACTAGCCAAGGACCTTGCCCTGCTTACCCTCCCCTTTGGTTCAAGCTCCTCAAAGATGGTCAGCCTGGTGTGACACCTGGAAGTTGTGGTGCCATGCTGCTAGCATGAGTCCAGCACATTCCTCCTTGCTTTCCACCAGACTGTCCCCAGCAGCTCCTCCAGTACACTGTGGGCTCCAACACAACATGGTTCCTTTTGACCTCATCTCACTCTTACTCTCCCTGCCCCCTCCTTAGAGGTGCTATCATATTTTTTTCTTATCACATTCACATGCTGACTCCCCCTTTTGTTTTGTTTTGGTTTTTTTTTAATTACTTTATTTCCTATGGTAGTAATTCAGCGTTTGTATGTTTCGTAGCGCTAGATCTTTCAAGAAAACCCAGCCTGTGGGTTTTTGTTATTGACAGTGCTGTAATGCCCATGCACAGTTAGTGTCTCTCTGTGCTCAGCCGCCGCAAACACCACAAGCAGCTTGTGAGCCCTGCGCTACAGGGTATTTCTCAACTGGGGATAGCAATGTCCTCATGGGAAGAAGAGACAGGGCTGGATGTAATTAGTTTCACCAGGCACGGACTGACACTGCAGCTCTCTCTCTAGCTCTTGCTCCCTTAGCTAGCATTGACCATGCGCTCGAAGTCCATGCTCATGCCTCTCTAAATTGCCCAGAGGGAAGTGCCAGGTAGTCTAGAGACAGAGGGACCAGGCAATCCCATTAGTAGGGTATCTTAAAAGGCTTAACTACATAGAAAACTGTTTAGTTGGAGTCTGAGCTGTTAGCCATCATCTTGGACTTTCCATCTCCTTCTGGGGTGAGGCAGCAGCATTATTCTTTGATTCCAGGTCTGAGTTTGGAGTCAGGGCTGAAAGCCTCATTACTGACACATTTCACAGTGTCTTTGATCAGACCATCTTTGACCACCCTCACATCCCTTCATAGATCATTTTCATCTGACCTGTTTCTCAGAGCATTGGTCCTAGATATAGATGAAATGCTGTTTTGCTGACAATCACTTCTGTAGCCTCGAACCCAGCTGATTTTCCTCCTGCAGTTGTCAAGTGTACTTCATACACACACACCTGAACGTCCTGTTTCCACGTTCCCGTTATGCCCCTGCTGTGCATCCCAAGCAGATGACTGTTTGTGACTTCCATCTTCCTGTTTGCGAGCAACTTCAGCAGTTGTTGCCACGTGTCTTGCAGTCCCTAGTGCTTGCTCAAGCGAAACTCCACTTGCATTTGCAAAAGCATGTTCTGCTTGAGTGAGGATCAGCAGGGCTTTTATCCCAACCTTCCCCTTTTTGCACAGTGCTTTCCTCGGAGAGGAAGAATGAGCTGGTACCTAGCAAGTGTAGGCAAAGAAGAAAGCTTGGTCCCTCCTGTGGTCTCGCCCATGAGCCAAATTTGTTAAAGGTTGTCTAGTCTCTGAGCTGTTTTCCTGATGTGAACCCAGAGGACTTCCATTGACTTTGGAACAGTGCCACGTTTCCAGTGAGAATCATAATCTACCCCACCATGCTTGGAGGTTTTGGCATAATAAATACTGAAGCGGGCTGGTTCTTTTCCCTTGAGGGTCTGGATTTGAGAAGCTGTCACCTGTGAAGGTGAGGGGAATGAGTCCATAGGAGCTGAGGGTAATGGGGGCAATGCTACACTGGGATGGAGTCATTGTTTGTGTTCTGGTGGCACTGGAGGAAGTGGTTGGTGGAACAGGAGCACCCATTAGACATACCCTCGCTCCTCCCCAACAGTACGAGCGAAACGGCTTCATGTGCTGGATCTGGAGTCACGGGAGCATTGTTAATACATGTTTTGCTTTATTCCGACCCTGCTCTGAAAGGTAGTTCGTGCCTCCCAGCTCACTTCCTTCCAGCTTGGATCATTAAAGTGCCTTAGAGAAAACACAACGGCTTGCCTTAAAGGCTTTCCCTGGATGGGGATAACACCTTATTGTCCAGTCAGGAAAATCTCCAACTGGGAGAAGCAGAGCATGTGCAGGAAGGGGAGGCTAATCCACGGCTGAAGGGCTTCTGTAGGCTGCATTATGTGATACGTTCTCTAGTCCCCTTCCTGTCTCCTGTGGATGTGCAGTCTATGAGTATGGCTGCTGGGGACAGCTGGAGAGGGGGGTGCTGGCAGTTGAGGTTTACAGAGCTTGCGCTTGCACTGAAGGCAGAGGGATGGGCTGCTACCTCAGGCAAGGCAAGCTGAGCTCTCTGACAAGCCATACAACGTATCCTAGGATAGCCTGGGGCAACGGGGTAGGAGTGCAGTGAACATGCCTCCACAGAAAGGGCTGCCACCTGTGGAGCCTTTTCCTCCTTGCGCCCTCAAAGGGAAACGCAGCTGTGGAGAGCGATGCCAGTTCTAAGGGCTACGGTACCCAAAGGGGACCGAAACATCTCGCCTCCCCACACCGAGGGGAAGGGCAACTGTTTGGTGAGCGATGCCCAGACTACCCCGCAGCAGGCTGGTCGGTCGCTAAATTCTGAAGGGTGACTTGGCTGCTGGGGAAGGAAGTGCTGAATTCCAGCCATTGCCCTCTGGGACAATTGCTGTACTAGACCGCAAGGGGCAGGGAAGGTTTTTTTTTTTTTCTTCCCCGAAAAAGCCAAATTTAAAGCAACAAACAAAAAAGTCCCACTCCTCCCTCTATATTCCCTCCTGTACGTGTGTGAAATTTATCAGTATTCTGTAGGTTTCCTTAGTGCACTTATTTTACTTGATTTTGTAATTTTTTTGAAGCAGGGGGGTTTGGATATTACTGCCAAATAAATGAAACAAAATTTAAAAAATGACAGATGTTTTGTTTTATTTCTCACAAGCCACACTCCTCGTTTTCAAAAAAAAAAAAAAAAAAAAAAATCGGCTGTCTTTTTGCACATTTATACACGGATCTCAATGTGCTTGGGAGATGTGAGACATGACTGTCTCTGTTTTATAGCTGGAGAAACTGAGGTACAGCAGAGAGAAGTGGAACGTTGCAATCATGTTTCGAGCCAGCGGCAGAGATGCAGCCGGCAGCCACGACTCCAGCCTCCCAGCCATGCGTTTTTAATGATGAGATTGCTCCACAATCCTTTCAAGTATCCCCCGTTCGCTCCTCCAGCACATGCTCTACCTGTGCCATTGGGAAAGAAAAACCTAGCAGCTCTCCATGTGTGATGTGAAGATGTCAAGATGAACGTGAGTTAGGGTCATGCTGCTGACAGAAAGGCAAACCATTGTAAAATGGGAAGAATACAGAGGGACACAGGCAGTGAAGTACGGGGCAATTGCTCTGTCTGTCCTGTGTGGCATCGGGGGAGCCTCAGCTGAGTACCTTCTGGTTTGGGCAGTACCTTTCACAAAACGGGTGGATCAGGTGGAAAGAACCCAGAGGCAAGTAAAAATAGTAACTAAAGGCCTTGAAAATGTGACTTAAAAGGACAGATCAGAAGCCTTAGGCACAGTTAAGAAGAAAGCTCTAAATGTTTGTCTTCAGGTGGAGACTGCTACCAGGATGAACATTCCCATCTCGCTGTGGCGGATGGGACAGTAGCTTCAGTTGCAGCAGTCAAGGCAGATCTAGATGAGACATCAGGGAATGCTTCTGAATGCCAAGGTTAGCAAGGAACTGGAAGACGCTTCCTTGATATTTCACAGACTTCCTCCCTGTATGGCTTTTAAGAACAGACTAGAGTAACAGCAGTCAGGAATAAATGAAGTATAGTTGGTCCTACCCTAAGATGGGAGAACAGGCTGGTGACCTTCCTGAGGTCCCTTCTCTTTCTGATACGACCTTATGAAGACAGGGCTGAATGGCTCATGTCACCTTTGCTGTCCTGAATGATGAAATGGCCCTTAATGGTGTCGTATAACAGGACGATAACGTGTTACCGTTCAACATTGCCCCGTACGTGTTACTTTTCACACCAAATGGCCTTTTCAGCGTGTACCAGCTGCTGTGTATGCACTCCTAACTGTGGCGTTCCATGCCCATTCACTGCTCAACTGCAAAGTGGGCCTGCTTTATTACTTTAATTTCTAGAATTTCCCAGGATTTTAAGAAGGAATGAAAGGAAGTGTCAGCCATGAATTTAGCTAGATGGCACTATAAATACTTTGCCTTGTGCATCGTGCATACTTAATGAAGAAAAATTATTTTGGGGTGGGAGAGAGGAAGAGCAAAAAGTCTGATGCCCACTGCTAGCGGAGGCCTAGCAAAAACTCTGACCTGTCTGTTTATGGAGTTAAAAACATCTGAGTATTAGCAAGTTGCTGCACTATAGCTACATACACTTAATCACTTCACAATTCTCCAGCACTGTTAAGCTTCAAACTGAGAAATAGGCTATTTAAGTGGTTGATCAAGACTCTGAACTGCATTTGTAAGCTATTTATTAACTTTAATTCTGAAGATGGGAGCAAACTTATCTATAATAAGACTCAGTTCCTGAAAAAAACTCAACCAGTTCACAGGACACAACTTTGGGAGAACACAGGCTTAAAACACTGCAGGAGAGAAGAGCAAAATCCAGATGACCTTACTCATAAGCCCTCCCACAAACTATCCTGATCCAGCTGAAGCAGCACAACCTTTATAGAGTGGGCAAAATTATATTGAAAAGAAATAACTATACTGAAAGAAATAACTGTACTGGTACAGTGTCTGCTTTTATGCAGCTATCTCTGGGTTCACATCAGGGGTTGCATCTGTGAATCGATATAGACTTATAAAACAAATGAAACAAGTCCAACAGAAGGTGACCTGTTCATTCCCACCCACTACAGCATGCCTGTTCTTGAAGGCTGGGCATAGCCCTGACAACTCCCTGCTCTTGGGAATGTGAGCTGTCACTTCAAAATATTTGTAGTGGTAAAATCCAGAGTTCATAGGAGCACCAAAGGAAGGAAAAGTGGACCACGGGTTCCGTCCGCACTATTCTGGACACCTTCGAACTCGGCATCGTTATTGCTTCATGCATTGTTTTTAAACTTTTGGCTGGTACAAGCCAACCGTGGTTTGTTTGCATTTCTTCCACTCTGACAGTGACTTTTGTGTTTATAATGTGTCCCTAAGCGGGTGGGAGATGGCCGCTCCCTTCTTTTTGATTCCTCTATGCATCACAAGGAAGCAAGTCTCTTTTCTTAAGCCCGGACTTTGTCAGGGCAAAAGTTCCCTTGGGTTGTTAATCTTCTCATCTCATTGTCATCACACGTTGCTGCTGCTTCTTCCAATGGGTGATTACTGATTACTCTGCTGTTAACCGGTGTCCAAAGGGCAATGAATTGAAATCACGAATCTCGAGTTGCCTGTCCGTATATGGTACAACCAGGGTCAGCTCCGTTATCGGCCTGCACCCTGCATCAGGCCTCTTCGCCTGACAGACTTAGGTGTTGTGGATTAACTCCTGCCAGTACACTAGCTCAAGATTAAAGCTGCCTTTTCACATCCAGGCAAGGAGATACGCCATGGTACTTCTGGGGAGGCATCTCTGTTTTGGTGCCCCACCAGCAGCAGGACTGCAAGGACCAAAACAGACAAGCCCCGGACAAAACACCGGCTGATGGCAAGGCCAGGGACACCACAGGCCTGGCCCCGCCGCCAGCAGCCACAGCCGGGAGAGGCCTTGGGCACAGGTGGGACAGAGAGTGCTTTTCCCTCGGGGTCTGAAGATGAGGGAAAAGGGCAGGAGGAAGGTTATTTTTAATTTTTCAGTCAGAGGGACTCGGAGCTTTAGCGCTGCCCAAGTTCAGCCAGCCCGGTGTATGACCCTCTGAAGGGAGCAGGTGCCATTTCCAGCCCACCACCCCCCCTCCCCGCAGGCACCCAGCGGTTCTCCAGCAGCCCGGCTGGCCAGGCCCGCCGGGAGCGGGCCGTAACGGTGACCCGGGGGTGAGTGACGGTCCCACGGGGCCAGTAACGGTCACCCCCTCGGGCGGGTGCGGGGGGTGCCAGCCTCCTCTCCGCAGACGCTGCCCGCCACCGCTCCTCCTCCGCACCTCCCTCGTACGCTCGTTCCGGGGCCGCGGCGGGGCTCGCTCTCTCCTCACCGCCAGCCCGCGGGCGCCCCGTAA
>WAAD01016681.1:177359-208874 GCA_013389945.1 Fregata magnificens
CCCACCCCCGGCGCCGCCGGGGCCGGGCCTGGGCCTGTGCCCGGGGGGGGGACGACGAGAGAAGCCCCGGCGGCTGCCAGGCGAACCCAACCGGATTTTCTCGCCGCCGAGCGGGGTGCTGCCAGCAGCAGGCCTCGCATCTCGCTCCCGCTCGGGGAGTAAGTTATGTCCAGCCTCAGGTGTCTCCAAGCACTGCTGCTGCTAACGTGCCTCTTCCCCTTCGTCAGGTTGAGTTACCGACGCTCAAAGCCGCTCTTTGGGCAGGCGACGGGGCCTTCTGCGCTCGCAAAATGGGCCGCTCGCTCAGGATTTCCTAGTCCTCGGGCTGCCTTGGTGCAGGGGAGGCTCTCCTAATAACAGTCTGGTTGGTATGAGCGTTGACGTGCAGAAGGCGCTCCGTGGCTTTACTGTAATACAGATCTCTAGGTGAGAGGAAAATAAAACCCCTGGTCTCTTGCAGCTCACGGCTGCACAATGGATGGCACAGGAGAATAAAGATCTGGTTGTGGCTTATGCAAACAATAGGGCTTTTCTGCTGATACAGCTCCCGTCTCATCAGGGTGCTTGCTGGCATGGTTGGGGTTTTGTTGTATTTCTCTCCACCCATCCGGCTCATGTAGATCTGACAGATCAGCTGACGGATCTTCTGAAGTGTACAGCCCTAGGCTGTGCTCAGGTGCAGTGGTAAGTCTGGCTCTGGGGCTGGATCAAACCACTGCAGGCCGATGACATAGAAACCTGCGGCTGAATCGTGGCAGTTGGGAACATTGGTGGGGTGGGAACAGATCTTGTGTAGGACTGGGTATTAACTGCCCGCATTGACCTGGGATAGGTACTTCTGAAGCCTGCCATCCTCCTGGCCAAGCTGGGGACCGTGTTCTGACTCGCATGTTAACATGCGGGCACCTCGGTGCGCTCTGCTGGTTTCTCAAGCCTCAGACTAGCCCCTGTGTGGCTCTGTGCTAAGACTTTGGGTCTGAACTTTCTTCACCCCAGCTCTTTGCCAAGGGACTTGCCAGAGGCAGCCTCTCTTACGCACATTCCAGCAACCTTGACCCTAAATAGCTGGATTCACCCCGATGGCTCAGCAGACCTGCATCCAGTGGAAGCACAGGATGTTGTATGTGGGGTGCTGTCTCTCACGGTCCTAGGTTGGAGGTACCAGAACTGCTTGAGTGCTGGCAGGAAGTGGTTTTGTCCACTGCGATATAATACAATTGGGTATGCGGCTTTTGCCCAGATGGCATGGCATGCATCTGTTTGAGGATCTGGAGGAATGCTGGGTTAAGCTAAGTTTGAGAGATGCTGTGAGGCATTTTGAGTGCTAGAGAATGCCCATGCCCTTCTCAGCAGAGTTGGGCTGTGTCCTAGGTTGGGGCTGTCATGAGGAGGAGGAACCTCAGCTTTCTCTCTGTTCAGAAGCAGGTGCTTCAGGGATAACGCAGGAAATGAGGACAGTGGCACCAATTCATGGGAGAGAAGGCCAATGGAGGAGGTCGGTTGTGTGTGGAAGATGATCCACATTGCCTCCCTAGCATGCCTGGTAGCATCCAGGATGTGTTTGGGATCTGATTGTTGCGCCCACCTCCGAGGCAGAGGCTCCTGGCTGCTGCTTACATGCTTTCATCTGTGGTTGTGGTTTCTCTCTCTTTTTTTTCTTTTTTTCTTCACCCCCCCGCCCCAAGAAGACAAACCTCAGTCCTGCTTTTTGTTATGCTGCTGACCCTGGAAGGGTACCAGGCTGCGTAGCACTGCACGTGGTGCCCCAGTGGGCTGTGTGCTGTGCTCCATGCTACACCGCTGTCAAACTACTGCTGCGTGGTTACTCTGCCTTGTTCCTCTGGCCTGCCCTGAAGCAGGGCTCCTGTTTGTCCCGTCCTGCAGCTTTTCTTGGGCTGGTCATGTGCGAACCCTAGAAGGACAATTCTGAGAGGGCAAATGCGGACACGGCTATTGAACTGTTTATCATTACAAAGTGATGTGTCAGGTAGAAAAACTAGACTAGACCCAGCTTGTGTCTGCTGCCCGTGTAATCGCTGCTAACTCATTGAACTTCTGCTAATGTGCCACCATAATATAATTGACCTTTAGCTCAAGATAGCGAATCCGTGCTCCACCAGGATTGTCGGCTTCTTTACCACTATGCCATCGGTGACTCTTCTGTGTCCGGGACTGCTTAAGTAACAAAAGGGAGCAGCACACTTGCTTGCCAGAGCCGGGAGAAAATAATACTTTATAATTTAATGTTTCTCCAGAGGGAATCCTGAATCTGCTCGTTGGGAGCCAGATAACCAGTGACCTGACAGCCTTGCCGAAAAGATAGTAAATACGTACTGCAGAGAAACTGCTGCCGGACCCTCCTCCCGCCTGCCAGCAAGAGAGGTGTCCGCAGCTTGAGTGTGCATAGTGTTGAAGTGGGTAAAACGAGCCTGAGCAAGGACAGAGCAGAGCCAGCTGTTGTGGTAGGGCAACACGGAGGCGTCTGTTTGGTTCTGAACTCTGTGACAGGAGGTGGGACATGGTGTAGGTGTTGGGGCTTCTGTTAACCTCACAGCTCAAGCTGCCAGTGTCCATCTCTCTGTTGCTGGCAAGCCAAGACTTCGAGCCTTTTTCCATATGCACCTTCCCATAAAAGACATTTTTCTCATGTCTCGTGGTCTCTGAGACCACAGAGGCATGCAGGCAGCACTTTGACCGGACACGTTCCTCACGCTGGTACTAGAGTTCCTGAGGCCAGCAGTTCTCTTCTTCCCGTGACTCTGGCAGCTTCCCATTTGCCCCAGTCACTGATTATAGAAATGAGCAGAGTTGCAGAGATCTAGAAATACTTCTTATGTTTCCAGGGAATGTCTGAGGTCTGATGAGATTTTTTTTTTTCTTTTTTTTTTTTTTTTAAATTGTGATAACTAAGCCTCACGTCTTTCCTCTGCACCCCATAGAGTTTCCTGTTGTAGTTTTTGAAGGGGTAGCGCATCAGTTTTAATGAAGGCCAGGAATACAGCAGGTAAGGAGTCTACGTGGTGAAGCTGAAAGAACAGAAAGCTGATGGGTTTGATCTGCTGAAGGAGAAGGAACATGCTGGCAGCTACAAGTGCAAAGGCCCTGGAATGAGAGACACGTGCCATGTGTTGTTACTCACATGAAGTTAATAAAGCCACAACTTTGTGGCAAGCTGGGATCAGGCATTTTGTGCAAAAACCCTTTTCTTAGTGTGTTCCTACTGATTTGGAAAGTTAATGAACAGCGCTAAGAACCACAGCCAGTCCTGCTGCTGTCTTGTCTTGCTCCGTCCAGCTTTTACCATCTGCCCTGTCCTTGCCCACACAAATCTTTGTGTGCAGCGCAAGATCCTGCAGAACATACATGCCTTTCACCTGATTATCAGTTGCCTCCTAGGCTGTTGTAGAAGGGACCACCTGTAGATGTCCTAATGCTTGAAGCTTCCTTTGGATGGCTTCACAAGTGGATGATCATGATCGCTCTGGTGATGGCAGCAAGGTGATGCTGGTCATAGCATGCTGGCACCAAGGATGAATAGCCTTTGCTTCATGTTTCCTATTAGGGAAGCATGGTGGAAAATGCAATGCTCTTTCTTCCTCATTCCGCCATAAGTGTCTATGGTGACCTGCAACAGCCTCTTAAGTTTCTGAGAAAGAAGATGTGTGGGCCCTGCTGAGGGCTTTTTTTAAATCGTGCTGAGGCTCCTTCTGCATGCCCACCACCCCGGTTATTGTCAGCTAGCAGTGTCAGTACAGTGCAAGACCTGAATTGCGACATTGGCTGTTGCTGTGAATTTAGAGTAGAAAATGGACCAGATGGATGAGAGCAGCCCTCTTTGCATTGCTTTCCTGTTTGTTGCCAGATAAAAGATGAGCTTAGCATAGGTAGACATAAGTGTCATCTTTTCTGTAGTTCTCCCTCCAACCTTGACCTTGCTGTGTTTTCAGTGTGAGATGTTATGCTCAGTCACTCTCTCTCAGATTTGATTCACAGCCCCCAGCAGCTCCTGAACTGTGATCTGCGTAGACATCCCACTGCTGCGTTGGTTGTGTGCATCCTTCCACTGCTGATCCGGCTGGGTATGCGATAAGGGGTGTCATGTGTTCTAGCTGGTGAGCTAGAAATGTGGTCATCTGCTTGTGCCCATTCTGGACAAAATTTGTTTGGCAAGTCTGGTAAAATACAGCTCTGATCTTCACTGTCCAACTGTGGCTTTTGGCTTAAGGGTGCATGGATTGCCCTCATCAGTGTGCATGCTTGCGGAAATGTCTTGCAAGTGTCCTGTAAAGGGAAAAATTCTCAAGAGCTTAGCGAAATGCAATCGATGCCTTGAATCTCCTGATGTGAATTTCGAGTTTAGTCTTACTCTTCTAGACAATACTCTCGCGCTCAGTAGAGCACCAGGAGCAGGCGGAAAGAGCTTGGAAAAGAGCCAGGCTCTTTCCAGGCATCTGCTGTGCATGCTCCTTTCCTTCTTGCTTGGATTCCTCTAGTAAAGCCCAGTTGTGCAAGGGCTGGGATCAAAGGCCTCAAACGTCTAACTGGATTCATCCAAGTTTTGTGTAAAGGCTTAGATGCAATGAAAACCAGAGTATTTGCTTTTATTCGTGGGTAGTATTAAGCATGTTAGACGAGCATACACTTAAGAACGGCTGTTACAGTGTGGGAAAAATGGCAAGCGAAGCTTTGATAAAGATACAGCATTAGGAAATCTGCTTGCTGCCTCCCTTTTTCTTCCCCTCTTCAAACGTTTTGCAAATAGTTTTCAGACGACCGTTTGATCTTAAATTTGCGTGTCAGCAAAGGCTATGCAGTTCTCTCAGGAATTAGCAAATCGTAGAACAGGGTTAACAGGAGTGTATTGCGGGCTGCTTTTAAATTCCTCCCTTGCATGAGCCTCAAAACTGCCCTGGAAATTTCTTGCTAAAAAGTTTATCTTAAAAAGACCTGGAGCTATTTCAAGCTCACTGTTTCTTTTTTAGATTACCTATTTAGATGCATCTGTTTGATGTCAGCTGTTAAATTTTATCCAAAGAAGCATCTGTGGGGAAACAGGGTGGATTGAAAATTTGAGTATCTTCTATGCCAGAAGACATTCTCCCCTTGAAACATGACTATGAAAGTGTCGTGGTAGTTGATGGGGTATGAAAAATACCTCTAGTGCTCAGAGTGGACTCTTACTTACTGAGTGTTTTGGGGCTTTTTGTTTTGTTTTGTGCTATATGATGACCTGGAAACCTCAAGGACATACTTAAATGAGAATGTACAGTCTCTTGGCATGTTAAACTTTGCTGCCACCACCTGAGTCGATTCATAGTTGTTGGAGCGTTTCCCCGCTCCCTTCCCGTATGTAAAAGGATTTACATAGCGACCCTACAGCCCGGTGGTGTGAAATCCCCTGCTAGAGAGGAGCGACACACGATGGGCTTGGCGTGCCGGCTGCTGCTTGGCAGCAATTATTACTGGCTGTGCTGCGCGAGGGGCCTGTGGGATATGAGGCTGAAAGGGACTCTGGCCTTTTATTAGTGTATTTGTAAACATTGCTAAAAGGCAGGAGAGAAAGTGTCAGCCCCCATTAGTTACTCTGTCAAATGGGGGGTTTTCGGTTTTTGTTGAGATGGATTTTGTTAACGTTTGTCCCCTCTTGAAACTTGTTCCAACCTGCAACACAGGATCTGTCTGAAGTACATCATTTATTCTAGCTTCAGAAATAGGAACTGAGCTTACATTCGTTTTAGGCTGGTTGCTCTCTGGCTTTTCTAAGTTCCTGGACTGACTTTGGAAAGTACAGAAATATTCCAGCTCTCCCTCTGTGTACACAGCGATGCACGAGACCTTAGCTGGCTGGTCCAAATGACTATGCAGATTAATGATTGTCAGAAAAACTGGGCCTTAGTGTGAAAGGTTAGTTAGAAGTATTCACTGAGCTCACTCCTGCCTCTGTTATGGTCCTTCTGTGAAAAACTATGGTAAACGTTGTGGATTGCCTCGTTAGAGGGGCTCTTTTGCGAGGCGGGCAGAGCTCAGCAGTGCTCTTGCTCATCTTACCCAGCAGCAAACTGTCCCCCGAGTAGGAGAGCTCGAGAGCCAGCGTTGCCTTGGCCTCTAGGTGCAGGCTTAGAATGACAGGAAAATTGGGCCAGGAGTAGATGAGCTAGGAATGAACTGTGGCCCCAGTGGTGTGGTCAGTGCTCGCTACGAAAGGGTTGTGTCTTTTGAAAATCCTTGCTTGTTGTGATTCGCTTCGCTCAAACAGTTCTTGACACTTCAATTTGATGCAGAAGTCACTGTTGTTAATTTCTCCATCTTGCTCAGCCAAGACGAGGCTAGATCCTTCTTTCTAGCAAGTTGTATTTTGGGGGATGGGAGTTACAGATTTCTTTTGCCTACTGAACAGTGTTTCAGTGGAAGCTATAAGAATATTTTTGCTGTACTTAAAATAAGTTTCTTTGTACTTTCAAAACCTCCTCCATGTGCTTTTTTTTTTTTTTAGTAAATTTTCCATCTAATTCATATCTTAAGTTGATGTTGGAAATTCTCAATTTGCTGTACTAGACTGAGCCCAGTGTCTACTGACCTCAAAAAGGTGATTCAGATGGTAGGTAAAAAGAAAACAATTTTTAAGAAGCCATTTGTTGCCACTGAAGGAGTTACCTTATTTACTGGATTTTTAGAGGCAGTTTGTAGTCTGATGTTGGGACTTTATATCCTAGCTAGTATAACTGAGTGGTCTCATTACACAGACTTTATAAAGAATGGATTCGAAAGCTGTAAGTAGTTTGTAGGCAGTGTTTTTGCATGCTTAGTTTGTGCAGTAAGCTGCTCTTGAAGCTTACACATTTCACGCCTTGACATGAATTTCAAAAACATTTTTTACTATATATTTTGCACCCCTCTTCCCCTTCCCTGGTAGTATGTGTTTTTACGCAATGTGGCTTTAGGGGCATTATTGTCTTCAAACACAGAGGATGAAGAGTTAATTATTCACTTTTCCTAGGAAGTGGAAACTTGTACACATCTAAACCTTGTTTAAACATTGAAATCCACGTTGCTAGAATTCCCTTGCCCAGCAGTTTTCGGTGTGGGCTCCAGCAATGGCATGGAGTTAAAATATGCCTAGGAATTGTATGGTCAGCAGTTAAGTCCCTAATGAGAGCCAAGCAGCCTAAATCTACCTTGGGAAACAATGGAGGTTGAAGGAGGAATTCTGGTTAAAACTCAGGGCTTTGTTAGGGGATCAAAATTTAATTAAAAATAATCTCCGCTTGATGTGGTCTCTGCACAGCAACCTTCCTCCTACTCCCACTCCTCACCTACAGGTTGTCTATGGAAGAGAGGCTACTTTTGAACAGTGGGGTTTTGGTGGTGGTTTTTTTTTCCTGTGTACTTTGTTGTGTGTCCAGAATAACCTCCAAATGTGCTGTCCCACTTGATCTCTCAGCTGAAGCAAATGTAGTTGCTTCCTTTCATATAGTCAAATTCCGTTTAAATCTAAGGCTTAGAAATGGCTTAATTCTGTGCCCACTTTGTCGAATCTCAGGTATTTAGCTTTCTTCTGACGTACTCCAAAAAGGCAAGTGAATCCAGGGGAAGTTAAGCTCCGTGAGCATCTCCTCCTGTGTTGCAGTGGCTTTGTTGTTCTGATCTTTGCTGATGGGCAGGTGGACCTCTATGCTGTGTTAGTGGCCTCTCTAGCCCAAGCAGATGCTGTCATTGGATCTTTGGGGTTCATGTTTCTTGCAAGAACTCAACAAAATGGTCTCTTTCTACTGTTGTTCTGCTCCATTCCTGGGGAAGCCTCAGGGAGGAGCTTCTCTGGCGCTCCACACACGCTGTGGCACAGTTGCAGGGTTTAGACCTCCTCTGGGTTGAGCACCGTGTCCTTTGGGTGGTTTGGTCGTGTGTTCCTTTGCCAGCTGTATCCGTAGCCTCTCTGAGGTGCTGCAGTGAGATGAAGGTGTCTCCTGTTCCAAGGAGGTTATAAGCTGTTCTTAAAGAAAGGCTGACAGAGTCTGGATGACTTCTCCTTTCTGACCTGCAGGGAATGCTTGGTAGATCGGAGGGGGCCATGTACATTGTATTTAGGCAGCTAACCTGAGTATGTACCGGAGATATTGAACCAGCATGAGTACCGCAGACACCTGCGGACAGGACCGTGGGATCCACCTATTTCAGGCATGGGAAAAAGTGTTGTCTAGACTGTGATGAGCAATGGTGTCTCTTCCCAGCCAGAAGTACCCAAACTGAATCTGCCTCTGCTCTTCCAGACGAGGTCTGAGGACAGGGGAGGAAAGCTATTTGGCTTTGTGAAATGGGGAATTGAAGCTAATATGTTGAAGAGACGTGCTTGCCAATTATTTTTCCTAGAAGGGCAGAGATGCACAGCAAGTACTGGATACTCCACCTGGCAGAAGGGTTCTAGTGCCTCTCTTTGTTCCTGTCTCCCATCCACTAAGTTTTCACAGGACATCCAGTGAGTTATCCTTTTTATTTAGGCCCAAAACTGCAGTTAAGCCCAGCTAATGTTTTTGGTAGCTTTGGGCTCCATGACTTCAGTATACTGAAATCCGCCTCCCCGAGAAATTGCATGCGTGTATTTGTGTGACTTAGATGCACTCTGTGCTGTTGCAGCTGTGGTGGTGTTGGTATGTGAATTGTATCAGAGCGGGACTGGCTGCCTCTGACTTCTGCTGAAAGCTTGCAGTTAGTCACCGAGAAGTCAAATGATACCATAAAGGGTGACTAGCGCTTGTGCAGGGCCAGGGTTTTCAGGGAGACCCACTGCTCTCTTGCTTTGCTCTTGCTGAAATTGAGAACTCCCACTGGCCGCAGCAGGAGCTGCATCAGTGCTGCAGACCCTGTGTCTGCAGGCTGCTCTTCCTTGGAGATAGGACCAGGGGCTTTGCATGTGGGGTTGGTGTAGGAATATGTGGTTGTCTGATGCCTACCTACAGATGTAATGGTGACTGCAGGAGGCTAGGGAGGTAAATCTCGACATTATCTGTTGTGAAACAGCAGCTCTGCTGTAATTTTGATGTGCAGCTCAGCTTTTTTTTTTTTTCTCTCAGCAAATTATCTCATACATAGTCATCTATAAGTTTTCTTTAAGAAATGCAGGAGATGAGAAGACCTAGTGTTAAGTGAAACTGGAAATTACCTTAATGAAATAATGCAGTGTTTTCTCTTCTCTTTTTCAGTTTAGAGTTTCTATACCTTGGAGGGAATTTCATTACTTCAATTCCACCTGAATTAGCAAACCTGCCTTCTCTAAGCTATCTAGTTCTGTGTGACAACAAGATCCAGAGCATTCCACCTCAGCTGGCACAGTGAGTATTTACTGTCATCAGCCACCAGCTGTAACTAACTCTTTGAACTTTTTCTTCTGCATGTGTGGATAGAAGCACCTGGGAGGACCTATTTGTCCTTCAGTTTGTTAATGTGACTAGACTTGAACAAGAAGATCCTTAGCATGGTGCGCTGCAGGCAGACTGTGAATATATAATATGGAAATCTCAAAGGGTTATGGGAAAAAAAAAATGTCACCAAGTATACACTTTAAGGTGAATTAATGGATTTGTACAGGGAGCCCTGAGAAGTACCTGGGCAACTCAGAAAAGATAAACTGCCATGCTACCATATTCTTAGTGATGAATACTTAGTCTGTTTTGTCTTTCACCCAAAGCCTTTTTGTGTGTGCTTTCGTGTTGTACCATCCCCTGTGTTCCCTTGGCATTTCTTACTCTAGGATCTCAGAACGTTTTAGTGTTCATCAAATCCTACGGCACAGCTCTGGAGGATAAGTTACTGCTTTATCTGTTTCATAATGAGGGAAAGAGGACACTGCAAACTCTGTATGGGTAGCCTAAGATGGGAGGTGGAGAATTCGGTGTCTAGCTGTCACCGCAAAAGTAATTGAATGGCAGCATGGGGTTTTCCAAGTTGGAATTTGATGGTGTAGTGGGATTATTCTTGATGTACAACGTCCAGTTGTCTTGTAACTTGTACTGGTTTGAGAGCATCCCTGGACGCTGTGCTGGAGCATTGCTTTGTGCTTCCTGAGAGAGGAGAATGCCTCCTCCAAAAGCCAAAAAACTGCTTGTCGCTTGTGCTGATGCTAGCCTGGGCTGACCTTGCTCAGCTTTTGAGATCTGGTAGTATCACAGTGCAAGGTGATGCAGCTGCAAGCAGTGAAAACATGGGGTTTTCCAGGATTGGCTGCCTATCAGCAATCATCTTTAATGCATGAGTGAAAGGTGACTTATTCAAAGTATTGCATGGAACCGTTCTTGATGCATGCACTAGGTACAAGGAAATGTTACCTCCCCCGAAAGCACTCAGTTCGTGTACTTTTGTTCTGTGCTGCCTTTTCTGGGGTGGGCGTGTGGGGAGTACCAAGAGGGACGGCAGCATATTTAAGACTGTGTTTCTTTAACAGGCATTCCGGAGCTGAGGCAAGTTTTCTAGGGCATTGTGTGTGCTGGAGTAACAGCAGCTCTTTTAGCATGAATTTATGCTTTAAAAGGAAGAAAAGTCAAAGGAAAAAAAAATTGGTGGGAGAGGGGAGAATAATCAGGTCTGTGTGTAATGCAGTTGTGGAATGATTTTGCTTGCACATCTTGATTGGGTTTCCATCTCCATCCTCAGGCTGCATTCCCTGCGTTCCCTCAGCCTGCACAATAACCTGCTAACTTACCTTCCTCGAGAGATCCTTAACCTGGTTCACCTGGAAGAGCTGAGCTTGCGTGGGAACCCACTGGTGGTTAGGTTTGTCCGTGACCTGACCTACAATCCCCCAAGCCTTCAGGAACTGGCTGGACGCACAATTAAAACTCGAAACGTTCCCTACGCTCCCAGCGATCTCCCAGAGAATCTTGTCCGGTATCTGAGCTTGGCCAGCAACTGTCCCAATCCTAAATGCGGAGGTAAGTTCTCCTTAACGGCTCTGCTTCCTGCTTTTACCTGAGGGGTTTTCTTTCCCTCTGACTTGCCATAACTTTAGTAGCTCAGTCAGGTTAAACGTGTTGTTACATCCAAATTCTCCAGATCTCCTGCAAACTTGTCTTTAAGGAGCCTTGTTTGCTTAGGAACGATGTTCAAAGTTGTAGTGCTGGTTTACTGTATTTGCATGGGAGTGCGAGGCAGTGTTTCTGTCAGAGTCTTTGCAGCTCATCCCGGCACTCTACGATGCTTTTATGGTCTGAAGTTTCCGATCCATCTGCCCTGAAATAGCGCAGACTAAGTAATGGGCAGGAGAACTTTTGCAAGCACGCTTGCTGAACAGCAAGCTTCACTTCTGGATGGAAAAGAGGAGGGAGGCTGTAGTGCTTGGCAGTTAACAAAAGCACCTTGTTTAGCTCTTGCTTGGAACTACTAGTGTGTAGTTCCTGGAAGGAGAGCACGTCATAGAAGAGCCTGGAATGCTTGGGCTTAATTTGGCTTAATGCTTAATCTTTATCCAGAGTAAATGATCTGCGCATTCAGCCTGTAGAAGATTAAGGAAAAAAAAATCATTAATTAGTATCTACCCTGCAGTCATAATGCAGTCTGTTATCTTATCTCCTTACGCGACAATATCAAAGCGTGCTCTGTTAACAAAGACGGAAGGGCTGGAAGTTGTGTTGGAAGGGGAAGAAATGTTTCCTTTTTTAGAGTTTTGCGCAGCTTGGGTAACAGTGGATTGGTTTTGCTCTTTTTCACTTTTCCTTATGAACTAGCACAGTACTGCAGCATTGCTCTACCACTGCAGGAGAAAAGCTTGCTTTAGACCAGCTAGGACTTAAAACACCACTGAAAACTTCTGAAAATGTGTCTAAAATCACTTGCTGTGACAGGAAGAGAATGTCATTGTGTGTTACAGCAACACTGTTGCCATGGAAAAGTAGCATCCAAACTCAGCATGGTGACTTCACTCAAGCAGAAAAGTAGAGCTATGAAGGTCCATTTGTGAATGCGTTTTTGCTAGCTGCTAGAAGAGGTTTTACAAGTTTGAAAATAGAGTGGATGAATTAATTTGACATTTAGGAATTTTGCAAATTCCCAGCCTGAGATAGCTCCGTAATGGTTAGAAGAAATGGCTGAATTCTTTGGAAGTAGCTGCCCTGTGTCTTTTCACATAGAGTGTGCCATTCTGAATCACCTACCAAATACAGTTTTACAGGATTTTTTTTTTTCTTTTAATAAGAAAAGAAATTTCACATTTCTGTAGGTGTCCTGGTCTCTTCTCTTTCTCCAGTATCCCTTGTGCTTCTACATCCAGTGCGGTGTCAATTAAATCCTAATTAGAGGCATTTGCACCAGCCGCAACAACCTTGCGGAGTTCACAGATTTCTCCTCATGGGATCTCATATGTCGTTACTGTTCCCTCTGCCCTTACAGGTGTCTACTTTGACAGCTGTGTCAGACAAATCAAGTTTGTTGACTTCTGTGGGAAGTATCGCCTCCCGCTGATGCACTACCTGTGCTCCCCAGAGTGCTCCTCTCCCTGCAGCTCTGCCTCCCAGAGCTCAACTTCCCAGAGCGAGTCTGACTCTGAGGACGAAGCCAGCGTCGCTGCGCGCAGGATGCAGAAAGTCCTTCTGGGATAACAGGGAACGAGAAGGGAAGATGGGAAGGAAAACGCCTTTGAAAAGCAATAATGGAAGAGCGAAGCATGAGTCTCTGGCCTGAAGGGCTCATGAGAAACTGTCCTCAAGTCCATGTAAGGGGCAGAACATCTTAGCAAGCCTAGACTTGCTTGGTGCAGTGCTACTTAGGAGAACTAACTCAGTGGCATACTGCCTTGTAGGGTGCCTGGGGTTGTTAGAAACATCTGCTGTCTGAGAGACACCCCCCCTCCCTCGTACGGGCTGGGGAGGGGGATTTGTTCTCACTGGCGGATTGAGAAGGGTTTTAATATATGACACTTCACTGGACTTCGGTCATCCTGCAGAGCAAAGGAGACTGTCCAGATCTTTTAACACTGTGGTAAATCAGAAACAGGCTAATGATGCCATGTGAGTATGTATGGACCCCAATGTTTTACGTAGCATTTTGATTCTTTGCTGTCTCCTTTGATTTCAGTTACAGATTTTACACCCATCTACTAAAAATGGGAGTTTGCTTTTTTTTTGTTCAGGAGTAGATTTTTCCAAACTCTGGTTACTCTTCCTTTGCCTAGAGAGGCGCAGGGTCTCTGTGCTGTTACAGATGTTACAGCCATCATAGAACTGAGCCACCTTTTTTTCTCCCTTGTTATAACAAGCTGCTCTTAGTGTTTCCTCCTAACTGTATTAGTTATTTTTCCTCTCTCTGCCTCTTCCCATTACACCTGGAGTGTTGCTGTCTTTATGGTGCCTTCAGAAAACAGATGAGTTGTTCTGTTGAGGCTTGCATTACTTCAGACTTGTGGCCGTACATACCTGTGCAAGGGACCAGGTGCGATGCTCTGTATGATGTTTTTGAGTCTCAGCTTACTGGAGCAAATCTGCTTTTATATCTGTGAATTGCAGGAAAGGTCTTGATTGACATTTCTTGTTTCTAAACAACCACGTTCCCCTGCTGCAGCTAACTCTGCTATGCTTGGTACAGTTCCTTTCTGTCTTTAAGGTCATCCGCTTAAAGTAGGCAGCAGCTTAATGGATTGGAAGTACTAAGAGAAGTGCCGTGGAGAATGGTTTTGGTTTTTTTTTCTTATTCATAACATGAGAGGAAAAGCTGGTAGGGAGGCTAAGGCGCATTGTCTGAGCATCTTGCACGAGGTGGTTTTGAAACCTCTTCCTTATTTATTTGTTTGCATTTGCTCTTGTTATAATAGCTTTGGCAGTCTGTTGGATTGTTCAAATAACGCATTCAGTTATCTTAAACTATGTTTAAAGGAAAGCTGCAGAAAACAGCTCAGAATTTTTAAGAATCAAGAAACAGCTCATAAAAATTAATATTATGAATTGAGAGGTATCTATAAATCTACTTTATGGGGCTGTTGTGTGTATTGCTCAGTGAGAGCTGCCCCTTTATTAATATTTCATGGCAGACAGTCCTTTTGATGCAGTTTCAGACAGAGCAAATCCAACTGTGCCTTCGAATGCATGAGCAGAGCAAATACATTGTGTTAAGAAACTAAATGAACAAGAAAAACTTTTCTTAATCCACTGTGGCCCTACGGGGGAAATTAAAAACCTGTGCTCCTCTCCTGCATTCAGAAAACGCATGTACCTATTTGAATATCTTATGGCAGCTCTGTGTTAATGGTCCTGTTTAATTATATTTGACACTTTATATATTAAAGCACTTTGATAATTCTACTCTTTGTAACGAGGTTTAGTGATTATTTTTTTTTTTTAATTAGACTACAGTTTTTTCTTTAATGTGACCTGAAGATCAAGGTCTGTGAAACTTCGTACGTTGTAGTCTGTCTCGGTGTACAGGCTGAACTTCTTGCCTTGCATTTCCTTGACAGCACTGCTCATTTCCCAGGTTTCCTTTGGAGAGAACTGGAATTTGAAAGAAATGATCTGGTTGTAAAATAGCACCCCGTCCGTTATTAATCATTGCAATTTAGTCTGAAGATTCCCCGCACGCACAGATCCACAAGGAACTAAACTGCATGTGCTCTGTGCCTTTCCAAATGATTTTTTTAAAGTATATTTTTAAGACACAATAAGGTATATGTGCAAAGCAACTGGATGTCACTTTAGCAAATTCTGTGAGGTTTGCCTGGGAAGAACCACCTACAGATTTTGAGAGAAACCGACTGCATGCTGTTAGTTAAATTGAGATCAGTGAGTGGCCTGTGTTTTGTTCTTCATCTCCTCTTTCAGATGCTTCTTCCTGTCCCAAGTGAATATTGTCATACCAGTGCTGAAGGACAGTAAACTGATTGCAGAGCCACAATTTCAAATTGGCTGCTAGTATAACGGTAGCGAGCAACTGAGTGATCTAGAGCTTGGCTCGTCTGCCAGTGAAAGTGAGCCACACAAGTTGAGATCTCAAGATCTTTTGAGCTCAGGGCCATGAGGTACCACCTTCCTTTCTTCTCTTTAGCAGCAGCTGTCTTGAAGTCATGCATTTTTTCACTTCACAAAGTTAGATTTCACCACGGTTCCTGTTTGCACAGTAGCACCTCTGTGTGTGATGGGTTAAGACCAGTGGTGGCTGGTTCTACTTTAGCTCGATCCTTAACTGCATTCTCTTTCCTAACTGAACAGGCATCCCATTTCTGCCCCAATTCTAATAGGGCTAATAGGCTGATCTTTTTTCACAGCTTCTTCACTGTAGCCAGGTCAAAACTTGATAGCTTATGCAGTTGATATCTCTATGCATTTTTAGACTTGATGAAATGTCTTGTCTCTTAAAAATTTATATATATTCCCAAATATAGCTACCAATTCTTCTTTTTGCTGCTAGGCTTTAAAGTGCAATTCAAGTAAGTCAGAATTTAAAACAATCGAGGACTTGTAAGAAAAACAAATGGTGAGTTGGTTCTGGGTTTTTTTTTTTTCCTCGGAGGTGGATTTGAGAGGACTAGGGAGGCAGGTTTGTACTGTAGTGCCTAATGTACTGAGCAGGAGTCAGGTTTTTCCAGCAATTGTTAGCCCCCAAAGACTGGAAAATGTACTGGGCAATAAAATAGGTAAGACAAAACTTGACGATACGCTGTTGGATGGTTCCTACTGTCCCGTTCTCAAGGGCCTTGAGAAGTAGATGGTGGCTTTGCCAGCATTATAGCTCTCACTGTCAGTTTTAAAGAGTGGATTTCAGTTCTTGCAGATGCATCTCCGAGTGAAGTCAAGTCTTCAGTCAGTGTTTTGGTATCAGTCCTCTTGTTGCTACAGCAGCCCAGCATGTCTGGCTTTTGAAACTGTTCTTAAGCCGAGACACAAGTGTGTGAAGCAAAGTTGCTCATTCCCTCTTCCCTGCAGGGTCCAGGGCCCTGCCGGCATTCATCCTCTGCCCCGCCATCCCTCTGCCAAGGGGAGCTGCTGGTGCGTTTCTGAATGCAGGTACTTAATGTGAACAGTGGGGTCGTGTTAAAAAGAAGCAAAATATCAATTTGACTGGAAGCAACTTATACAGTTGCCAATTCTTTTATGTTTCTCTTTCTTTAATAAGAGGTGAGACTTGAGGAAGTCAGTAATGAATATTTAAACATACTCTGAAGTGGCCAGATGCAGTTTTTCATGGGCTTCTGTCCTGGTCATTTTAAGTCTTTGAAATCTTGTGTTGAATTATAATGGGAGTGGGGGGGAGGGATGGGAGAACCAGCTCCTTTTTGTTCCTTACTCTTGTTGGCAATAATGAATGGAAGGAATTTAATCCAATGAAAGTAATGAAATTTAATCCCTGCAATGTGTCTTTGTTACCCGGTTCAAAGAACTATTTTAATGCATCTTATTCACACCATGGCCTCCCTCCCCAACTGAAGATACTTCAAATAGACTACTTCAGAATGCACACTAATACAGCAGTAACTCTATCTTGGAAACCTTTCTATTGATTATTTCATTTGCCTGCCTGACTAGAGGATTGATCTTTTGCTGACCTGAACATTAAGGGTGGAAAGGGTTCTCATCCAGCCCTCTGGCTGAACTTTTGTCATAAGCATTTGTTTTAGGAAGTCTTAAAGTGCCTTATGTTTTTAAAAGTGTATTTTGTTAGGAATGTACGAATGTAGAATATCCCTAACAGTATTTCATTATGAGCTGTAAAACAAATTGCAAACACTAAACCAAAAATGTTATTTCTACAGTTGTCTGTCCATTATTTGCTGGCATCTCGGTTCTGGTATTGCTGCAGGCAGAACCCTTGCAGAACTGTAAACATTAAAAGTGGAGCTATGCATGGTTGGGGAACAGATGGCATTTGACCTGTGCTGTGTAAAACCAAGAGTGGGTGAGACTTCCAAAGGGACTGCTGAAACTCTTGGCTTTTGGGGCCCGCTTGTGACAGACCAGAGAGTGTTACAGTCCAGACCCTGTTTTACTTCTGGTATAGTGTTGCAGAAATTTGCTCCGCAGTTTAAAGGTATAAGTAACTCACGGGCAAGATAAATATATGAACAAGAGAAGGCAGTGTCATGGTGGAGTTTTCCAGCAATATGAAACAACAGTTCTAAACTTCTGGAATTGTTTCCCACTTAATACACTAACCCTGAAACCTGTAAATGACTTTTTGAATGTTAATTTTCTGATCATGTTAACTGGCTGATGTGTTCCCATTTCTTGTGTAATCCCATGTTTCCTCTTACATCCTGAAGTGTTTGTGATCTATTGCCAAAATGTTTCAGATCCTGCCGTGCAATTACCAGTTGTCAGTGCAGAGATGTGGTGTATTGGAAAATGGGTCAGTGGGAAACAAGAATTACTTAATATTAACTTCAGCAGGAACTATTTCAGAGATGGTTCGACTTCATATGTAATGAAAAACCTCTCAAATTGTGCAGCAGCCCCATTTCAAATAGCATAAAATACCGAGGAATGCAGTGACCAGGCTGAGAATATTCTTGCCTCTTTTTGTTAACTAATTTAAAGATACCCTTTTCTGCACCTTCTCAATACCTTTCTTATATTTGGAAACAAAATCACAGAAGTGCTGGTTCCAAGGAACCTCTGATGACCTCTAGTCCAACCTATTCGTTTAAGCAGGACTATTGCCAGCACTAGTTCATGTTGCTGGTGGTTTGTCTAGCTGAGCCTGAGAAACCTCCAAGGATGAAGAGTCCACAAGCTCTCCGCTTCTGGTGCTATAATCTCCTCCTAGTGCAGAAGCCTCTCCAAATGTCCAATGTCTTCCTGATATTAGTTGCCCGTCTTCTAATCTCAAGGAGCAAATCTTGGCTCTCAAAGTTTCTTTTAGCACTAATGCAATGAGGAGAGTGTAAATGAAACATGAGTTACGTAGATGCCTGAAGCAGATGCTCAGAATGTCAGACTGACACTTTAGGCTCATGCAGAATTGCACAGGTCTAAAAGGGAGCATTATGTCGATGCTTTGGAAGTGCTCTTCATGAAGTAGAGCTATAAGTTTCCTACTCAGATGGGCTGCCTTAGGTGATCAAGACAGGTAGAGCTGAATGTATGCACCTTTTCCTCTGCACTAAGGTTATGAGTTGCAGTTGCCAACCATTTAAAAAAATTTATTGGAAGAAAGTTAGTCCTGGTGCTGTACTGAAGAAGGCTGGGGCCATCTGCACCTTTAGTCACAGCCTGGAGATGGCATGCCACGTCCAAGTGTCTCTTCCCTTTCCAATAGCCCCTGCTCTATGGTGACTTACCAGAGGAGGGTTGAGAGCATGTGTTCTTGTACTACAGCTTGCTGTGGTTTCCTCTCTCACCAGTCAGCAAAGTTGAGAGTTTTGACAAGGAGGTTTAACAGCAGCCAAGGTCCTTTTAGGATGGAGGGGAAGGTAGTCCATAGCAGAGCCCAAGTCCTGCTTCCAGCTGGTCTTTTGTGGCGAGGTGAGGGTGCAGCTCGTCTGGTGTCAGTTCAAGGACTGGTCACCCAGGGAACACTCAGGACCCTTCTCTTTGTCCTGGCCTGGGACTTACTGGTGGCAGCCCAAAGCTTGCTATCAGAGTGGCAAAGGAGTGTTGTCCAAATGCCCTGTTTGTAACCCCTTCTTGACTCTGTGGAAAAAGCAGGACCTGAAGTCAGCACTGATTAGCAAGTTGTACGTTTATCCTAAATACTACACTTAGATCAGGGTGTCAAAGCCCCGCAAGGCTGGCTGCCATTTACACATCTCCGAAGATCATTGCTGGTGTGTTGGCAAATGAATGATTTCACCAAGCTGCATCATCGCTTGTGTAAGGGAACGGGACAGACCAGGAGTATTACAAGGTCTTTGCCTGTGCTGTGACACGGACGCTGGGGAACTGGTAAGTTGGGAGGGCAAACAAGCCCTTCCTCTGGATGATGGTTTGGGTCGGGGCAGGGGCTCACAAGCTGAAGCCCAGCAGGTCGGCATGTCACCCTTTGCATCAGCGAGGACACAAACATCTCTTGCTGGTGAAAGGACCGGTATGAAAGGTGTGGGATTGTTTTGTTTGGTGGTTGTCCCTGAAAGAGTAAATTTCAGCCTTAGGGCTTTGAAAATGGATAGGGAAGGAAAATGCCATTGTGGAAAAATGTTTTTCTTTAATTCCTGAGGGTCCTGGCATCCACAGGAAAAGTGACTTCATAACAAATGGGCGTAATATTGAGCAAACGTCATCCTTTGTGCCAGATAATGTTATGTGGTTGCTCTCCGAAGCCTTGCTTTGCAAATGCTGTTTTATTAACTCTGGGGAGGGCAGCCTCGTTGTTCCTCAGGAACAAGAGCCGCGTGGTTGGTGTAGATGACTTAATGGATTCTGCTTGTTAGCAGGATGACACTGAACAAGTCTTCACCAAGCTGGCAGATCATGGGAATAGGGAGGAGCGTGGATGCAGAGCTGGACGCTAGAAGTAAGGGACCTTACATTTCCCTTAACAATAGCCCTCTGCCTCAAACACGCCGGGTATTTTTTTTGGAGGTGGGAGAAGTCGGGCCTTTGGAGAACGTCCTTTGCATCAGGTAAACAGCTCACTGCAACTCTCGTACCTCCTTGGCAGACGATCCCTCCGAGGTGCTCAGGGCAGTGCTTTGTTTCCCCGTGTATTGCCCTGCTCTATGTCGGAGGGCCCGCGGGGCTCCCTGAACTCAAGCCCCTGCTCGTAAAACCTCCCCGCAGGCGGAGGGGGCTGGTGAAAGCACTGGCTGAACCTGGCGCTTTGTTTCTGTTGTGCGTAGCACTGCTGAAAGGGACTTGCTGGAAGATTTTAAAACATCCTTCGCATTTATATAACCAAACACCCTTTATAATCTAAATCAGACCGAAGTGGTTTGCAGCAGTGGTTTTTATCTTCAAATAAACACTGCGGTGTGTTTTCCAAAGTTGGGTTCCCTGGTTACTCTCTTCAGATATTTGGAGTTAAATTGCATCTTTTTGTTTGTTTTTCTTTCTTTCTTTAAAGCAGTTGTGAGTCTTCTACTGAGAGATATAATCATAAAAGGCCTTGCAAAAAAACCCATGTGACTGGGCTCGTCGAAACACGTTTTGAAATGGTCCAGGAATGTCTGAAACTTTATGTTGGTCTTTCACAACTTGCAATCCCATCTGGCTGCCTTGCACTTTGAAAACCTGTTCAGAGGTGGCCCTTCACCATGGTTCGTAGGGAAAGCCCACCCTGAAAGCCTGGGCTCCTGGCCACGGCTCGTCCCGGGTCCCAACCACAGTCCTCCAAGCATCCTGCCTAGAAACACTTCATAGTGCTTTTAGGAAAGCAAATTTTGTTTGGTGTGTGTGTGGAGGGGAGAAGTATGGCCTTAGGAGGCAAAAATTTTCCTTGATTGAACGCTGCCAGCTGGCATACTCCAGGTTTGTCACGGCAGCAGGTATTTTCATCCCTGTACTCTGAGGTCTCTACAGCTGTGGGCCACAAGGAAGAAACTGCTGTGGAGCATGTCCAGGAGCATCTCATTTGCTTCTCCATCTCTTGATAAAGGGCTGTGGGCATCTTACCCTATTCATGTGGAGTTTAAAAGTATGTGTCTGCTCTGGTTTATTGCTATAAATTTGGCCTGCATAGTGGCTGGCAAAGCCCTGATGGGGTGTATTCCTGCTCCTGTGTTCCCCACTTCAAGCAGGGGATTGTGGCTAGTGAATTCCCCCCAGGAAAGAGGGCAAAGGCAGGCAGGGCGTCTTCCAGGGCCAAGCATGTTCCTGCAGCAAGGAGGAGCCTGAGCTTGTGCTTGTTTACCTGCACCAGTTACACGTAAATGCCCCTATGCAATGCCGTTTGCACAGTAGGGGATTAGCAGGATTTGTCTTCAGTCAACAGCATGGAAAAATGCATGTGCAATGTGCAAGGGGAGGGGGAGTTACTGTAATTACTGCTGATGGTGTGGGTGGCTGTCCCAAGAACAAGCTCTCCTGAGAGCTGGCCAGGTTGATAGCGAGGATGTTAAAAGCGCACATCCCTACGTGGGCTGGGGGAGGCACGGCCCTGCCTGACCGGTGCGCACAAAAACAAGAGAGGCTCATATGAGGTGCCTGCTAGGCTTAGGAAATGGCAGGTGCTTTTGCCATTATGCAGTTGAGCTTTTCCATCCAAAAGGTCATTTCTCTTGAAGAAAGAGGTTCCCCAGCGGCTGCACCCTTCTGCTCAGGGTTGTCACAGGGGCTCTGCTCCCACACTCGCGCATCTGCCCCTCCAAGGTGACTACCTTTGATAAGCATGTTGAAAACAGGTAGCAAAAGTGTCACTGCTGTGTCATGCTACCAGTTACCTAAGTTTTGTGGGGGTTCCTCTTACGGTTGAAGGAACAGAGACCCCTGGATAATTCCTCAAACCCAAGACCAGCTTCCGAACCAAGGGTCTCCTGACAGAGAGCACCCTCCAACATCCTTTGTGGTCTCCTGTCAAAAGTGCAATGCAAGGTGGTGATCCGTGCCACTTGTCATGGTGTCTGAAGGTAGCTTCTGTAGCAGGTGAGTGAGGAGGGAACATCCTCTTTAATGGGATTTTCTGAACTCCAGTCCCTCTTCAGCCAAGCTGTAGCTTTTCAACGAATGTGTGGAATATGCCTTCTGTATCATCCCATACATCACAAGTGTCTAGTCAGGGTAAGTCTCACCTGATGCTTTTTTTAACCATCGTAGTGTTGTCCCCAGCTTTCTGGTGGGGAAGGTGAAGCCTAGTGATACTTTGACATGACAAAATGAGGCTTATCTGCTCTGGTCTGACATTATTTAATAGCAATGGTGGTGTGATACAGGGCCTATGGATAGAGGCAGAACATACTTCATCAAGTGTAAAGGTAACAGATGTTGCTTTTTCCATGGATAGGGATGTAGCACGTTAGAAATACGGAAATATGCCTCACAAACAGTTATTTCACATTGATTATATTAACGCACCGACAGATGAATCCTCCAGTAATATCTGGGATGATGAGGAGGTTCATGGTTATCATGACCCAGCAAATCCTTAAGATGGTGGCTGGTTCGTCACCAATGGAAAACCTTTTCATCCTTCCAAAGGCTCTCCAGACAACTGTAACAGTTGTAGTCCTGGTCCAGGCAACCACAGGAGGCGGGCATGGGTCCATGGTAGCTTTGTTCATGCAGTGCATTAATTCCGAGTCCAGAGTAATAGCCTGGCAACAGAAAGGCTGAAACGGCATTTGAAAAGACTGTTCCAGTCATCTTTTGCTACTGCTCTAGGTGCCAGGATAATGTATTTTTGCAAGCCTACTTCCCAGAAACCTGGTACATCCTTGGGTTTAACTAATTGCAGAAGCTGAGTTGGTGTTTTATGAGAAGATTTCAATGCTGGTACTCCTGGTTAGAGTGATAAAAAAAAATCCTCCATCGCCCCTGTTTTCTCCTCGTCGTAACATGCCTGAACATCCCAGATCTGAGAGGTCTCCACCTGACTGTTGAATTTTACATGGCAGCCCAACCATTTCAGCAATGGCTTTCTCTTCTCCGCTCCCCTTTCCTTTTACAGAAAAACCTTTTCAAACTTGAAAGTCCTGTTGCTTTTGTCATGAACTTTTTTCATAATTCTCCAGGGTGAAAAAAGCTGACAAATGTCTTGTCTTCATGATCTTTTATGCAGTAAGAAGTGTCTTCTCTATGCAAATGTCATTGGTAAACATCTAGTCATAAACTTTTTCAAAGGCATCCTTTTTTTTTTTTTTTTTTTTTTAAAGAAAAGAAAGGTGTGTGTCTTTTATTTTTAAAGCAGCCCACGATGAATGGCTTTCAAAGCCTTCAGAGAGACTGAGTAGTTCACAACATCAGGGATGGTGCGTGTCACTCTATGAAGTCTGTGATTATAATGCTTTTAAATGACAGCAAGCAAAAACTGTTGTGGGTTGTAAAATATTTTCCCATCTCAGTTTCCAAACGCTGGGGTAAAGCAACCTGCAGTCGCTGCTTTGAGTTTCTTAGTGGCAACAAAGCGGTGAGCTTATTTATCAAAGTGCTTCAAAGCTTAGTTAAAAATTCTGTACTAGAGATCTGTGATTTTTGAGGTACACGTCCTTGACTCAAAATAATTTTAAAGGCCATGGAAAATCTATCATATGACTTGTATTTTAGGTGTAAAATGTGGGCCTATTTAGAACAGCGTGCATGAAGGATAAGATGTACTTAAGCAGTTGTTAAATCGAGTGTCGTGCATCCAGGAAAGCTGCTGCAAAGCCGCATTTGAAACAATAGTTCTGCTTTTAAAATTTGTTTGTGCCAGCTTTTATGAAGAATAAGAAACAATTGTTTCCTTGCATGCCAGGCTTGCATTTGCCTTGTTGTTTCTCAGTCATCACTCCTCCTCCTGTTCCTGCTCCGCTTCCTCTGTTACCTTCAGCTGACGAACTCCTGGCTTACAGCAACGTTGTGGCCTATCTTAAAGTACGCCCTTAAAACCGGTAGTGTTTAATGTTGTTCAGCCACTGTTACTCAAGTCCTAAAGCTCAACCTATTCTTTCTGCAGGATATGCTTGTCCTCCCCACCACCTAAGTTCATTGTCCAACATCTTGTGTTGATCCCATAAATGAATATTATGTCCTGGGCATGGAGAAACTCCACAGCAACCCTCCCTTCAGCTGCCTTTCCCTCTCCATGCTACTTGCCATCTCTGCACTTGCTGCTCTTTGGACATACTGGTCTTCTCCTGATTTGGCAGATTTCTTAGAGATACTTGCTGCCAAGGGCACGTGTCAGTTCCTTCAGAGATACTAGTCCTCTTTTTACCTTCCCACCTGCCCCAGTTCCTTCCTTGAACTCAAGTTTACTAAATTATTCTTGATATTACAGATATGAAAACGTGGATGGTGGTAACTTCCATTTCCTGACCCTGTTTCTCATAACCCGTTCTGCCTTTGTCTCTGAAGTCAACAGCGCTGTCCTTGTGAAAGTCGAAGCTTCGCATTGATTTAGCAGATTGATTTAGCTTTTCAGCCTTACCAGCCTATCTTTGCTCCCATTTGCCTCCACACAGCAGCCCTTTCTTCTCTCGTCGTTCTCTCTTTTACATAAGGATTTTTTCATGCTTCCATCGTACTCCTTTTCCCTTCCATTCCTCATGTTGCAGTCCCTTCTCTGGCAGCCAGCACATGCGTCCACTCTGCCAAGGATCCCCACTCACATGGACATGCTTTTCCACAATGCTTGTGCAAGTGGTTGGTGGCCTTTCTTCCTTCTGTCCTTACTTCTTCTTGCCTCCTCTTCTTCCTCCTAGTGAGCCCAGAAACACCTTCTTCCACCGATGGCCCCCAGCACGCCGTAGCTCTCCCCGCAGGGATGGGTAAGGACACAGCCAGCTGGTCTCTGCTCCAGGATGGCCCATTCAGGGTGGATGTGGGAACCTCCTCATTCAACACGCTCCCACCAACCTCAGGAACAAACGCTGAGTGATGAACGTGTCCCACCAACACCCTCTGCCCCACGTGGTTGTCGGCCTCAGGCTCAGACTGAAGCCTTTGTCTCTAAGGACTGCCACTAGCAAGGATTTTCCTTGACTGTGAAGATCCGGAAACAGGGATGTGCTGTCCTTGCCTGGCAGCAGAGTGCTTAGCAGCCAGGGAGACAAGTCCCAGGGCCCCTGCTGTGACAAGGGACCTAAAAGGAAGGCGGTGGCCTGTCTTTCCAACTCTTATGAGGAAAAATGCTTCAGATGTGGCAGCTAGAGCCAGAAACAAGGGATGCTTCTGTTGTGCACTGCATGTGCGTTAGATCTGCATTAATAGAAAGGGTTTTGTTTTTGTTTTTATTCTCTATTGTTAGAAAGAAAAACATCTTCACCATGCTGGGTAGAAGAAAGAACATGGTGAATAACTGAGGTGAGATCATTGTATGACTTCATGAGTAGTCACTAACTGCTACAATTGAAGGAAACTATCATTTACCACCTGTTATTTAGCAGACGGGCACAGCTGAAACTCGGCTCCACTGCAGACTTTATTGTTTCCCTGTCAAATCCTAAGAGGCTGAGATACCTCCCAGGAGACCACTAATCACCGCTGGGGTTGGGTGTTGCTGGCAGCACTAAGTGAACCTTAAAAGGTTTGGTGGTTCAGATTAGCATCAAAGAGGCTGAATGCTTCCCCTTGGTTCCAGGTCATGCTAAACCTTTAATAAAAATCCTACACTGAGACTCGGTATGAAAGGAAAGAGCGGGCAGGCTTATTGACTGCATCTGGCATGACCAGTCCCTCACCTAAAATTAGCTAAACTCCTGGTATCCTGTGTCAGCATGCACTTGGGCTTGGGCAAACCCTGGCTGGTCCCTTGGGAGCTCAGTCCTCTGCAAGTCTTTTCTGAAGTGTGGCACCCAGGCACGGTCTTTCACTGAAGCACCATCTAACCTTGGAGGAGGTTAGTCATTCACTCACCAAAAATGGGGACCGGTGAAAAGCAAGTTTCCAATGGAAAATACAAGTAGGAAAAACAGCAAGCAGAAAACCGCTTGGTTCTTCAGGTTTTTCCCCATTTTCTGTATTACGGTAAGAAAACCATGTCATTCTGTGGGCAGCTCAGTCAAGGATGCTCTATCTTCCCACCAGCAGACCCTCTGGTTTGCCATAAGGTGTGATTCTGCCTGATCCCATCCCTGTGAGAGGGATTTGCCGATGTCTAATAAAAAGCTGTGCACGTGTTCCTTCCCTGCGCTGGAGTGAGAGAGGGAACGATTCACCAGGTTTCTCTCTCCCTGTCCAGCCACTGGAACTTGTAGAAACTTAATAGCTTTGAGACTCCCAGCTCACAGTTAAGTTTGTTGCAATTTGCCAGGTGGTTTAAAAAATTGTTGGTGAAGAGGGGACGCTGGACAAACGCGTGCACCGAATAAGCCTCGTTCCCTTAGGATATCACTCTAAAAATGGGAACGGTCCTAACTGGTTGGAGAGGATCCCATCAAAGATGAGGCAATCATTTGTCTTAGAGTCCTGGGACCAAATCTGTGTGAACGCCCTTGTTTGCCAAAGCCAGATAGGTGCTTGGTGCCTCCTCCGTCGGAAAGCTTGGTCACAGCCTCCCTCGATTCCCATACACGCTGGCTGCACGTTGCGGCGTAGGGTCAGTCTGCTGCTTTCTCAGAAACCCTACCCTGGCCCCCTTTTCCTTGACACAGTACCTAATTCATAATCTCATGTTTTCCCCTTGATGCCATCCCAAAAAAATAATAATTAGAAAGCATGTGGGAATCGAGCTTACAAAAGGTTGGCAACATCTCTCCCACATCTGACAGACCGACAGGATTTGCTCCATCCAGCTGCCCTGCTCTGGTGGCAGATCCAGCCCCCCGGCCCCGTCTGCCGGCAGGCTGATCCCCATCCAGCGTTGCCACTGGCAGGGTGCAGAAAGTCTTCGCAGAGAGTTTTTAACACCCCATGGATCTGCTTAACGGGTGGAGCGGGAAGGATCGGGGAGAGTTGAAGTAGACCAGCCTTTCCACCGGCAGCGAGCACCAGCTCCTTTCTTACAGGGAACTAGCCAAATGGTGGCTGGAAGGAGGTCATGTCTGAGGCCCAAGTCTTCTGTGACTTTCTGACCTGGCCCCCTGTCAGGCGAATCTCGGATTAGGCCTTATTTTGCATAAGAGACAGGCGGGATGAGCAGGGTGTTGCTAGCAAACCAGTTTTCACTGGTTGGAGTGAGTTTCAGTTCTAAGCATGGTGGAAACCACGCTGGAGCTGACGTTCCTGCCCTAGGCATGTTCTAAGTGCCACAGCTTTTGCTTACACGGGGATTTGGGTCTCATGCCACTAGTAGGTGCTTTTCTTCCACCATATTCTTAAAACCTTTCCTTGGATTCTTCTGGTTCTCCCCACTTTTTCCTATTCCTGTCCTCACCTGGGTCACTCCTAAGATCTTGGCTTGTCCACCTAGCAACAGTGGGGTCCATCTCATCCACAGAAAGACTGTGAGATCATCTTTCTGAGAGATTATTTCAAATCTGGGGAGATGCAGGGCCGCGGGTTACAAAGAAAGTGGGTTTGTTTTCCTTGCCCTGGCTAGAGCAGCACTAGCTGGCCTAAAAATTTGCTGTGGCGGGAGTTACAAACTCATCCTAAAGCGGTTCACGGAAGCATAGAAAATAGCTTGAAAGGGAATGTGACCTGGTCCATACTGCTGTGCTCAGCTGCACCGAACTTCTCCTGGCAGAGGTTTCACCATCTGAATGGACAGTCTTCCAGGATGTATTGGGAGGAATGGAGTGAGCAGCGGGAACCTCCCTGAGTGCAGCTCTTTGGCTCAATTTGCAAGAGTGGCCCACACATGTCTCCAGTTGCCTTAACAAGGCAAGCAATTATAATGGGCAGCTTCCGTTAAGGAGAATGAAGAGTAGCTAAGAAGAGACCACTTAGGAAGGGTCACAATGCCAACAGGATGGTGTGGGAATAGCCAGAGATTATTCAAGACTTCAGGAACATCAGAAAAGTAGAAGAAAGTCCAAGTGGTCATCTCGAAAGTCCTGTTCCTGTGAGCTGGAGGAGAGGCTAGAAGGTCCTGGAGGTCAAAGCAGTGGCTGGTGTTTGCTGAGAGGCTGTGTTGTGTGGGGCACTCAGCCCTGGTCTGTGGGGATGGAGCGGTGCTATGGGATGGCCTGCCTATCCAAAGCCCAGCGCCCAGCCTCACAGCCTGGAAAAGGCAGGACGTTTTCAACGAACCCTGCAAAGAGAATATTCAAATGGGCAAAAGCTTCAACAATTTAAACTCAAGGGACCATGGACTAAGTGGGTACGTGAAAAGAGGAAAATAATCAGTTGTTTAAATTCCAGAATAAGAAACTTTGTCAATATGAGGAAAAAGTGAAAAAGTTTCACTTTTCAGAATTGGACAAAACTCGTATCGCCTAAGTGTGGCCAGATGCTTTCTTTAACTGAGATGTTACAACTGCTGGCTACCGCATGCTGAGAAAGGAGATAGGGAGTGAAAAAAAGAGAAGGGTGGTGCTTTATGCTAATGGCAACATTACCTGTTTTAGAATGAGGGGTAACTTGGAGCAGACTGTATGTAGATCAAGGAGCTAATTAGTAAAGCCCAAGAGGGAGTACTCTGTGCACGCCTGTGTGTATAACTGACTACCTCGTCAAATGAGGCCCAGGACGGATGTCTCTCTACAGGCTTATTTGCAACGTGTGAAAAGAAAGCTGTATTTGCATAGAGAATTTAATTCTAGGACACATCTGTGGAGATTGCCTGCAGGCCACAGCCAAGTCTCATGAGAGTTTCTAAGTGTGCTGGATGATAATTTTCCAGCAGAAGATGCATCCATCCAGAACATGCTGTCTCCCATTCAAATTCATGGTGATGGGTAAAGAAGAATTCATCGCTGCGCTACCAGCAGTTAGTTGCCTCATTACAATCAACGTGAGCGAAGTCGGGACAATTGTAGTTAGTCATATATGAATTTGGATTTTCAAAGAGGCTAATTTTCCCCAAACTGAAGAAAATACAAATTGCAGTTCGCCCTGAAGAAAACTTAGACAAATTTAGTGAAATTTGACTGAAAAGTGAGTTGCTTAAGAAGAGTTTAGCAGATGACCAAAAGCCCGCAGTTAAAATAGAGGCCGGTTTTGATGTTGCTCTGTGCGACACTCTGGTTGAATGTGAGCTCTTGAGGATGGACAATGCATATATGTTAAATGGGCTGAAACCCTGCTACTTGCCAGACCCCAGAAGAGAGGTGTTACTGCTAACGACTGGCAAGTAGGGAGTCTCATTCCACAACGATCGGCTCCAAGCCCACTTTTTTCAACAGTAAACTTGAAGTAAATCTAAAACCATTGCATGTATCTTGGAGCGAATGACATGGGCCATACCTCCAAAAGGAGGTGCTGCGTCTCAGGCGGCCGCAACTCCCAAGAAGGATCCAGCAGGCATAACACGTAAATAGCTCCGTGCAGGATGAACGAGGTGCTGGGGATGAAGAGCCAGAGGAGCAGTGAAGAGGTGTGAGCAGGTGGCTTATCCTTCCTATCAGGCAGTGTTGTGATGGACACTCAACCCCTCCGGGTAGCTCTCTAGTCTAACTTTTCAACAAGATGTTTTAAAAAAGCAGGAGCTGACCCAAGCCGAGCTGTGGAAAACGGCTGGAGAAAACTTCATCCTGTCTCCCCCGGCAATTTCAACCGAGTTCAGCTTTTGCTTTCCCTTCCTAGGACCCAGCCTCGGGCTGAGCCACACCACTGCTGGGCTCCAGCTATACCCTGGCATGGTGTGGCGTGTTGCCAACACGGGGTTACTGACTGCTCTCTAGGCACAGCAGGATCCTTTGGGATGAAAGGGGCTTCATCCCTGCAGAGATAATAACTCACGTTAACTATGGGCTTTCTGCCCTCACTTTGTGCCTCTCCAGACCCCTGTTCCTGCCTGCCCGGCAGCACAAATCCTTCCTCGGTGCGTACCTGTCGCGCAGCACACACTTTCCTGCCTCCAAGCAAAACATCCAGGCATTTTCCCGGAGTCCCCAACATCCTGACTGTGGTTGTGTGTTGTTTGACAACAACAAGTGACAAGTGGAGGGATGCCCCAGCCCTCAGAGGACTGCAGAGCTCGCTTGGATGAGGTCGCTCTCCTGCTTCTGCTGGGTGAGGAATAAGAGGTGACGCACATGCACACATCTGTAACAGTTGCCACGGAAATGTCGATACCAGAGCTTTGATTTTTTTTTTTTTTTGAGAGCTATACCCAGGAGGAAAACCGAAGCACGCACAAAGTGGCGATTTCTTGTTATCGCTGTTTACGAGGAGCTTAGTAATAAGCATGAGTCAGTGGGGCAACACAAGCGCTTTCTGTTGGCACTGGGAGGAACCAGAAATAAGGCACTTAGCTTCTGTTTCTGTGTGAACAGTCAGGTTCCCGCTCCTCTCCCCTCCCTCCCTGCTGTGAGACATTTCGGTTTATGATCCTGGTTTTACAGAGGCGGAGACCAGATTGGTAAGTCCAGTTTAAGAGCCTGCATGTTTTAAAAGAGATCGGATTTCCAGAGATATTGAGATATGGGGGACCTTCATCACAGCCACTGTGAGCTGCAGATGCTCTGTGCCTCTGCAAATTGAGGTGCTGCTTCTAGTGCCAAAATACAGATTTAATCCATGTTAGGGCCTCCAGCTTTCAGAGTGGTGGCCATCAGGGCTGGACCATGGTCTCTCAAGGCTTTCTAAGGGGCTTTTTCATTCTCCTTTGAACGTGGCGGTAAGAAGGCTCCTAGCTCCTTCACCTGCTCTGGACATGGCCCTCCGCCCCACCAGCAGCTCCAGGTCCAGGACTGACCCCTGACACCTCTGCCTTTGTCACCCATCGGTGCCCAGGCTGGAAAATGCTTTCCAGAGGGCGGTGTGTTAGATTCCCTGGGAAAGGGCACATCCCTCTGTTTTCCCTCGGAAGAGGATGGGAAAAGGGAGTGGAGCGGTCCTACTGCAGCTTCCCCAGTTTCTCATCTGGGATGTCAGTCAAATCTAGTAAAAGGGGGTGGGAGCTGCTGCCAGAACCGGTGGCCGCAGACTGGATGCTTTTACCGGGCTGGGGAACTAACGGATCTGTGTGTTTACGACAGCGCCGCATGGCATAGCGTGCCTAACAGGGCTGTGCAAACGCCTCCACTCCCATTCGGATCAAGGCTGCGTCTGGTCCACGGCTCTGCAGGTTTGGGAATGGGCAGGAGTGAGAAATGAGCACCGTTCACGCCAAGGCCTGGCAGAGTCAGATAATGAGGTAAACAGAAGCGTATAAAGAGAGAAAACCTGCACGGCCATGTGCCTTTCTGCAAACAACTCTTTCCAGTAGTGCCAGGCACTTTGCTGCAGGCTGGGAGAGAAACTTTGGTGCTTGCAGGAGAGAAGACCTTTTGGCTTTTGGAGCTGGGGAAGAAAATCCAGTAAAACTGAGTGGATGTCTTGTGGGGAGAGAGCAAGAGGTTAATGAGGGCGTTGGGGCTGTGGGAGGCAGGAGAGGGAAATGGGCGGCATGGGGATGCTGAGAGAGGTGGTGGGTCTGTCCACATGACACTGAGTGTTGCTCACGCAGACATACCTATTGCAGTAGTCACGTTGGCTACCGCTAGCCATGGGGCTGCACAAGCAGGTCACGGAGCGCAAGGCTGGCCACCCTCGCGTTTACTCACCTTCTCCGGCCGGTTTTGCCACAGACGTAGGGTTTTTGTGCTGCCTCAGCTGCAGGCAGCACCCAAGTGAGACGACCGATTACCGGCTGGGCCACGTCCCCGCCTGCAGCAGCGGGGCAGGGACAGGAGATGGGCATTGCCATGGGGCAGCGGGACGGAGCGTGGGGCTAACGGGACGCGGCGTCGGGGTCAGGTCAGACGGGGCCGGAGGGGTGGCGGGCTGTGCCGGTGGGGTTCCCCGCTCTCCCCGGCTCTGAGCACGGGGGTTGTTTTTGGGAGGGGGTGACACCGCTGTTGTGCGAAGCGGGCACGATGGCAACCTGGGGGAGAAGGCGACCGGCGTGAAGCGGGGGACAGCCCCGACCCCCGGGTTTTTTTTTGGGGGG
>WAAD01016681.1:208972-255579 GCA_013389945.1 Fregata magnificens
AGGTGGGTCGGGGTCTCGGGGAGGGTTGGGGAGAGGGAGGCCGGCGGCGATGGATGGGGCTGCCCCGCTCCAGCCGGGCCTGCGGTGCCCCGCCGCGCCGGTAGCCGAGCGGGGTGGCTGAGACGAGGGATGCCGTTTACCTCCCGAGTTGCTTTTCCACCCCGAAGCTCTTTGCGTCGGAGTGTTTTGCTGCCCGTGGCCCCTTCCCCGCGGTAAGCGGGGTGCCGTGGGTGCAGCCCTGCGAGACCCCCACGGCAGCGAGGCCGTGGGCTTGGGCTGGCAGCTGCCGGGGGGAAAACGTGGCAGCACCCCCAGCACTCCCACTCCGCAGCAGGGGCTCGGTGGTGGCCGGCAGGCCAGGTTTGGGGTCGCATTTTGGGGATGGAGTGCTCCTCCTTTGCCGTTCGCCGTCTTGGCGATGCCCAGAGTGCACCCCTGAGCTCGAAATGGTGGAGGGCTTGTGCCGGTGTTTTGTAGCTCTCCAGAAAACACCGTCCCAAACGCTCCGAGCAGCGCCGTAGAAGGAGGCTGTGGGAGTGGGAGCCTGCCGGCACTTTGCGATAGAAAAGGGCCGTCTTGCAGGATGCAAAGATGCGAAGTTGCAGCGTTGGTTAGTTTGTTCTAACGAAACTGCTGCTACCTGGGCAAGCTGCATGCGTTGCAGAATTTAACTTGGGGGGAAGAAAGGTTGCAACCAACCCCACGCTGCAACCTGCCCCCTTGGGGGAGACGGAGAGAGAGGGACCCGTGTGCCCCTTCAGTGCTGGATCCACGATCCTGCCCCTGCTTGCTAGGGGCGAGAGCCCCGCCGGGAAGCACTCCAGGGTCCAGTGCGTTTGCTCCTCTTCCGCTGCTGGAGTTGAGCATCACGCAGCGCTCGGGCACGTCTCGGGGAGGGCGGCTCATGGAGCCCTCACCCAGACCCGGATTTTCCACTGCCCCACAGGTGCTCTGCAGCCTGAGAGGGGCAGGGAGGAGGCCAAGGAAACTGGATCCCTGGTAACCAGGAGTTGTCAGTGTTGAGTTGCAGCTGGCATTTCTTATGCATCCTTGATGTATCTGCTGCATCACCTCACCCACCTGGTGCCAGGGCATTGCGTACCCCTCTCTTGTTGCAGACCCCTGTGCTTGCACTGTTTACAAGTAGCACTTTCCACCCAGATTCAGTTGCGCCTCTCCACCGTCTTGCAGAGAGCCCCGGCCAGCGGACCTCGTGGAAACCTTGATGTGGCCCTGTCCCTTGATGGGCCAGTTGCTTTGCCCAGCAAAGGGACAAGAAGCATGAGCAAGGGACCACTGGGTGCAGCTCGGCAGCCTGCAGTACCCGGGAGGTGAGGGGAGCCGTGGACATCTCCAGCTTTCAGAGCCTTAAATTAAATCTGACTCCTAGGGGGAAATATTCCCTGCTGCTTAGTCAGCAGGGGCAAGGTGAAAGAGCTGCGGCGCTCCGTTCTGCCTCCTCATTCAGGGACACAGTGTGTCACTTGATTTCCAAAATCCTGCCAAATTTAAAAGAAAGAAAAGAAAGAAAAAAGATGCCAACCTTGTAAGGGTTAGCAGTTGTCCCCATGCTTGCGGCTGTCTGGCTTTGCAACCTGGCCATCCTAGCCCTGCTTGTGAAAACACAAGCTGGTGCTGCGAAGGCTGTGAGAGGGGCCGGTGTCTGATTGCATGAACGGTGCCTTTCTGCCAGCTTGTGAAACGGAGAGCTCTTGAGGGCATAGGCTTGATCTGAAATGTAACTTTATGAAAATATCCCCTCTGCGGCCTCTTCCTCCGCTGCGTTTGATAGCTCAGCAGCGAACGGCTTCAGTGGGGGTGAGCCTCTGCTTTTTAATTAAGTCATACACACCTCAACCACAAGATAGATCTGTCTTGTAACTCAAAATACTAAATCATCAGGCTTTTTTACCTCTTATTCATGGCGGCTCTCTAAAGATGGTACAGTTAAGAGAGGAAAAAATTGCGGGCTACACCTTCCCGTAAAGCTGTTTAGCCCGTTGCAGTTCATCAGGCTGGTGCAAATGCTACGAAGGCAGAGGGAGCTGACGGTGCGAGGAATGCTGGAGGGAAGCGGGAGAGGACCATATAGGCAACGGAGGCAACGTGGGTAGGCAGGGACCCCAGGCTCTGAGCACTGAGACCTGTCGATGCTGCGCTGGGATGCTGTTACGGTGCCTTGAGTCAGTGTCCCAGTGGGCAAGTGTGAGTGTCACACAGCCACAACAGTGTGTCCTGCAGCATCCTGGTCCTGTGGCAAGGTGCCAGCCTCCGTGGGGCAGGGATGCGGGAGTGATCCCCAGCAGGGATCCAGGATTGACCAGACCTGCAGCTGGGGGCTCACTGCTTGCCCCACAGCGGCTGCCCCGGATGCAGGGACAGCAAAATGCGAAGCAGATGCTTGGGGATTTTTGCACATCTCCAACATTTCTTCTCCTTGGGTGCACCAGGCAGCCCGGTGGGCAGGAGCCGTGTTTCTGTGGGCACAGGGCATGGTGGCCACACAGTCTGGCCCTGCAACCAGCCGGGGCTGTTTCCGATGAAGGTGCGGTGCAGCATGGAAACGGCCATGTGTTTTTGGAGGGGCAGCCCCTGCTGCCCCACTTTTGGGCCATCCGCCACGTGCCTGGTGCTTGGGACGGGGACCCTCCTGGCCCGGGGCTTGGGGACAAATGGGGAGGTTGGCCCGTGGAGGCAGAACGGCACCTACGGGTGCAGTCTCCTACTAATAAATGAAATGATTGATGAAGTCATTAAGGAATAATGAAACCCCAAGATTTTGCCCAAAGTGGTGAAAAACCTCAGCTTGGCCTCATTGTTCATGCTGTGTGGCTGCTGGGGCGTTATGCACCGCAACCTCCAGCCAGGGGGCAGAGGCTTGGGCATGGGAAAGGGCTGAGGAGCAGCACCACATCTGCTCAGAGCTGTGCTTGGGGCACGTTCCCTGCCCCATTTCTGGTGGGGGAGCTGCGCCCGCCTTAGCCCCGAGTGGTGAGGCTGCTGTCTTGCGGCAGAGATCCCGCTGCCTCTCTCATTCACTGCAGAAAGGTGGGCTTCCGCCTGGGGCTACCAACAGTGTTACTTAAATTCGTCGGGAAGGGGCTGTCCGAGGGGTTTCTGGCTGTTCCCTGCTGTGGCTGGGCACTGTGCGGGGAGTGCTGCTGAGCCGCCCGGCGCAAGTAGGGGTGAGCTCAGCACGACAGGCTGGGAGCCCGGCTCCCAACCCCTGGGCTCCCAGCCTCTTCAGGGAGGCAGAAACCTGGAGGTTTACGCTCATTTCATCCACGTGCTCAGGGAGTTAAAAGCCTTATCAGCTCCCTGGTGGGAGATTGGTGAGTTGGCTCCTTGCAGGACCGCATGGTGGTTCGATAAAGTCATGACTTTTTTTGCATGGAGGTTTCTTTAAATTCAAAACATAACCCACAGAACGGGAAATAGCTGGGTGGGTATTTAACCTGTATTTAAAAAGTTAAAAAGACTAGACACACAGCTAAACGTGCCAGCCTGGTGCCGTCGTCCCGAGCTGAAGGGATCTACAGTAGACAGACATGCTGCGCTGGGGTGATCGGTAAGATCGGCGTTCAGAAGTGATTGCCTTCGTGATTGTGGGAGATGCTATCAGAAACGGAGAGGAGGCTTCAAAATTGCAACCAGCTTCACTCAACACGGAATTTCAGGCTTCAGAGTCACCCAGTGAGCTCCCTGTGCGTTGGGAGACAGAAGCAGCTTGTCCTGCATCTCCTGCCTTTGCGTGTAGCAAAGTCCTGCAGCTCCTTGTGGTTATCACCCATACCCTGGGTATGGGTCACAGAGCGGGAGCATAGCTGGGGACACTGCCTGGATGGGAAGATGACCCAATTTGGGACCTGTGATGTGACCCATCGCATGGCTGTGCAGCGAGCGAGCTGTCGGTCTGCCAGGGATGAAGATATCCAAGAGGCCTGGAGGTGCCTCTGGAAATCCCAGGGGCAAGAGCGGGATGGAGCAAGAGCGCGGTGCGGTCCCTGAGAAGTGGAGTGATGGCTTTGCAGCTCCCTGGTGTTCCTAGGGACTGAGGCTTTGTAACCCAGGTTTTAGGATTATGTGATGAGCAGAGTTTCTTGGTTTTCTTTCTTCTTCCTTTTGTGTTTGCAGGGGAAAGTGTGATGCTGAAGTTTTGAATATAAATTAAAAATAAGCTTCAGATATGCTGTGCGTTTTAACTCACAATTTTTAACTAGCTCTGTTGCGGGGGTGTTGCAGTAAGTCTAGCTCGTGATTTTTTTGATCGCCTTGGGGTTGGCAATATTGCAGGTTTCTCAGGTCAAACAAGAAGGGATCTTGTTGGACAAGAAGAGCAGAAGGGAAAGGCAGGAGCCTGTCTCAGAAGTGCCAGCATTTTCTGAATTGCAAAACCCCATCTCTCGTCGTTCATCTCGCTGGAACAGTTATCCGGACGACTTGCCGTTGTAAGGGTGCGGCCCAGCATCCTGTCTAGCTGGGGCTGGTCCCCACCAGCAGACCTCCATCTCCCATCAGCAGTGGTAGTAGCAGCACAGACCTGCCGTGGGTGAGCCAAGGTCCTTCCCCCCGGTTGTTCTTCTCTGTCTCTCTGGCATGCAGCAAAGCTGCGGGTGGCAGCTGGCCACACAGCCATCTTCCCAAGAGGTTCTTCCCAACAGATGTGCTCTGCTCTTCCCTTGCAGAGGTGTACATGTACCATTTCTCTGTCGGGGCTGATACGACTGGACAGGATTGCAGGGCTCATGAAAACTGGCACATTTCTGAATGCAGTTGTTCTGTTGTCTGCGATTTGACGTCTTCAGTTTTCCACCTTTTGATTCATGGAGCTGTGACATCGCCTTGTTCTTTGGGAAGAAGTCTCTCAACGCTAGGTCAAAAGGAATTGGTTGGGGTGAAACATTCATTCTGCCTGCTCTGGGCCCATACACGCTGAATCAATTTTTCAGCTTCTTTAAGTATTTTTTTCCTCTGCTTTTTCAAAAGAAAGATTTTGAAGGGAAGAAGAAACTGTGAGAGAGTCAAGATGTGCATTTAGATGTCATCAGCTGCATCTTTTTTGAGGGTTATTTATGCGTTAGTCTACAGTTGCTCAGCATTGGTAGATAAGTAATCTTGGGTCTTGCAGGATCTGAAGAAACAGGTGTTCCAGTCCTGAAGATCAACCATTGAGATGACCGCAAATTGCTTTTATCCGAATATTGTTTTTAGCAGTCAGTGCTTCCTTTTTACGTTAGAAGATGATGGTGCTAATATTTTCTCATGTGGTCCAGTCACTTGTTTCCTATCAACTTTGGGCTTGTTGGATCACGTCCACGCGCACACCGATCCTCAGACATGGCCAAATACTAGACACCATGACCCCTCTGGGGTCCTCAGCACAGGAAAGACATGGAGCTGTTGGAGCGGGTTCAGGGGAGGGCCACAAAAATGATCAGAGGGCTGGAACATCTCTCCTATGGAGAAAGGCTGAGAGAGTTGGGGTTGTTCAGCCTGGAGAAGAGAAGGCTCCGGGGAGACCTTGTTGTGGCCTTTCAGTACTTAAAGGGGGCCTATAAGAAAGCTAGAGAAAGGCTTTTTCCCAAGGCCTGTAGTGACAGGACAAGAGGCGACAGTTTTAAACTGAAAGAGGGTAGATTTGGGTTGGACGTATGGAAGAAATTTTTTATGATAAGGGTGGTGAGGCACTGGAACAGGTTGCCCAGAGAAGTTGTGGATGCCCCATCCCTGGAAGTGGTCAAGGTCAGGTTGGATGGGGATTTGAGCAACCTGATCTAGTGATAGATGTCCCTGGCCATGGCAGGGCGGTTGAGCTAGATGATCTTTGAAAGTCCCTTCTGATCCAAACTGTTCGGTGATTCTGCTCCAGAAGTGATCCACCAGAGTTGTTGGGCGTTTTCGCCTTAAAAAAACCCAAACAAACAAACAACCCAAAACCCCCACAAGTTTCTGCCCTCAAGAGACCCTCGCATTTTAAGGATGTGTTTTCTTGCCCATGTTGCTGTCTGTCCCCCCAGCCATCACCCAACCTCACCCTGAAGGGCAGTGACTCCCCCCGCAGCACTGGTCCCCCTCGGATGCTCTCCAGGCCATGGAGCAGCGTTCCTGCTGGCTCTCATGAGAGGCAGGAGCCAGGCTGGAAATGCCTGTGCCTTTCGGCGATAACCATACTAGTGCTTGCTTTGTTGCATACTAATGAGCGCTAATTGGCCTCGGCTTGTTATCAATGTTGCACGGGAGCTGTTCACGGAATAGTGGGGTGGGGGCTGGGGAGACCCCAAAGGGCTCCTGCCCTCTGCTGAGGGGTGGCTTCCCAGGGGGGTGGCGGCTGAACCGATGCTCCTTGTGGAAACATCCTCATTTGTGAGCCACGGGAGGGCTGTGCCTGCTGGCCTCATGCCAGCCTTGGTAGTGGTCCACCTGGCAGGTGGGCTCCCCCTCTGACATGGCAGGGGGCTACAGGGGTTATAGTGGTTATAGGCAGATCGCTTCTCCTTAAACACACCTGGGGGCATGGGGAGGAGTTGAGCCCTTTGGGAGGCTGAGCAGCGCTCGCCTGCAGGTCTTCTCGCTGTCAAAGGTTCAGCGCCCCTCTCCTACCCCTGTCCCCGGGTACTGCACGCAGCCCCTCCACGTGCTATCTCATTTACCAGTGTTATCCCTGAACTGTTCACCTGGAGCCTGTCTCCTCCTCTCCACTGCCCTTCTACCATTGTTGCAATACCTGGCGTTCGCTGCAGCAGCTGGATATCTCCTGCAGCCGTACCCCTTGTCTGATCACTCAGCCTGAACGATGAAGGGCATGGAAACCTCCAGAGGGTGGTCCTGCTGTGGGGGAAACGCCACCACGGTTTGCTACAAGATAGAGAGAAAGGGAGGCTTGATGGAGCTGGCTTGCACCGGTGCTCTTGAAAAAAACCTCCATTATGCATGTAAAATTGTAAGTCTGGCTAACGTGTGATACCGTGTTTTTAGGACGTGGCGAGCTGATCTCGCGCTGGGAGCAGTCCTGGCGCAGGCAGGACGGCGTCCAGACCCACGGTATGTTGGGGCTTCTGCCAGCGGGAGAGTTGCAGTTGCTGCTTCAGAGGTGGCTCTGCTAATTTTGGACAAGTGGCCCGCTGACCCTGACGTTTTCGGGTTGGGACTTGTAAGTGACTTCTCTGAAGTTGAAAATCAGTTTACATGAGCTGAAAACGACACCCGTAGCTTTTCTGGCCTTTGAATCCTGATTATCCCTTGTGAAGAACAGCAAGTTTCCGACCAGGTCCTGGTGACCACACTTCATTTTAAATTTACTCTTTCTTTGCTCGTGTAATGACGGGAGTTTTTCCAAAGAAAGGACTTGTGACTTGTGAGGAGAGGGGATCAAAGCATCGGGAGTAGCGGCAGGGAAGGATGGAGCACCGGCCAGGCACAGGGTGTGAGCGCGGGGGGTGCTTGGCCGGGGAGCAGCCCCAAGGAGAACAATATGGATATTTTTTTTCCTCCCACCTGTTGTTAGGAGCAAATAGGGAGTGAGCTATTGCGCTTCCTCCCCAGCTGCTAACGATGGGAGACTTGCTTATGGTCGTGCGCTGGAAGCTAATTAAAACCGGTGACAATGGTAATTGAGTAAGGATGCTTGAGGATAAGTATGACCTCATGTCTAAAATGGTAATGAGGCCTATTAAAATCCCCACCAAAAAGAAAAACAAAGGAGGAACAGAGGCAAAGGTGGTGCGAGGGGAGCGGGCGTAGGCAGGGACAATACCTGGCAGCCAGAGCGCTGGGAGGGATGGGGAGCACGGAGGTGCCGGGCTTTTAAATCTCCTTAATAAACAGCCCGCTCCTCAGCTAGCCAGGCTGCCGCTCGGGCCAAGCCAGCCAAAACACTTCGGTACGCGTGTCATTCAAGCGTGTTCCTCCCCTGCTCGCCCTGGCCAGGGTTTAGGTCCCATTAGGCAATGGTAACACTTGTTGCTGTTTGTTGTTGTCTTCGCTTGCTGGTTCTTTGCTGGAAGAAGGGACCATGCCAGGAAACGGGCAGTGGCTGCCAGGGCAGCGGGGGGCTTGCAAAGATACGCCCTGAAATTGCACCGGTGCGGGAAAACGCATTGGCAGAGGAAAGCTGCAGCCGGGTGCCGGAGTGCCAAGCTCCGGCTCGGACCGGCGCGGCACCCAGTTTTAGCTCTGCAGCTGGGGTGTAGGGAGCGGGGGCTACCGTGACCCCGGCCTGTGTTGGTTTGCAGGCTGGCGTAGCAGGGCTCGGGATGCCACCGTGCTCCACAGGGACCCACGCCCTGTGCTGACTCGCCTCGCCGCAGAGGACACCCCGAGGGTCGCCAGGAGGTGGGCGCTCCCCATCCTGGCTCTGGATGTGCACCGCATCGCTTTGGGTAAGCTCAGCCTTGGGCTGCCAGACCCCTTCCCTACGCCCTGCTGACAGGGAGGAGATCTGGTGTATGCCAAAGGCTTCTCACTGGAGAAAGCCGACCCTCGTCCTTCTGGCAGGGGCGAAGGTACAGCTGGATGACGCTGAGGATGTGCTATGGAGCCGGGATTCAACTGCTCTGAGCTCTGTGATGGCAGCTCCAGTTTTGGCAGCCAGGAGCAGCAGCAGCGGGTGCTGCAGGAGCTCTGCACTGTCACAGTGGTACGTATGGAGGCAGGGGAGCACTCTGGGGCATGAGGTTTACTCCGCAGAAGTGGATTTGGGTGGAGGGATGGAGAGGGGGGCACAAGGACGCAGCCACCAAGCAATCCCGGTCCAGCTGGAGGCTGCATGCTGTCACCTCCTGGGATGGCCTCCAAGACAAGCTCTGCGTAGGTGACACCCAGCAGTTAGGTAGAAGGTGAGGAAGCAGCCACGACAGCCAAGTCGTGTCAAGCAGCCCTCCTGTGTGTCGGCTGGCGTGACAGCCACTTAGGAGTGGCCTGGGATGGCCTCCTCTGCCCTTGACCTTTCCCATCCCCTGGAACTTCAAAGTGCTTTTCAAATATGAATAGAGCAGGATTTAATTAAAAGTCATCATCTATAATAAATGGTACCTCCCCACCGCCACTAAGCCAGTAGAAATGGCACTTAGTTGCAGTTGGCTCCGCGTAAGGCTGCTGGATGGACCAGCGAGGCTTGGTCTGCTCAGCTCTCCACCACGTCCTGCACGACCACGGGGCTTTAATTAGAAGACCGTAAGCTGCTTGGCTCCTTTGGCTCTGGCAGCTGCCTTACAATTAATATTCCCCCTGCTAGGGCCAGGATTTACTCCGCTCAGCGGCAAACAAAGCGCTCCATCAACTTCAAGTAGCATCAACATCGAGGGAAACAGCGGTGGGAGTGGGGGGAGGGCGTGTTGGGAAAGGAATGGTGGAGACCACAGGGGTGTTTCTGATCCCTGGGCGGTTGCTGGGAAGAGGGTGCAGTAACGCTTTCGGCAGCAGCCAGAGGTGGAAAGATACTGCTGGTGGATGCAGCTGGGAGTGAAGCGTGGGAGCCCCAGGATGCTGAGTCCGCCCTGCTCACCTTACTTGCAAAAGCCAGGTGTTACCCTCTGGCTTGACCGGGCAGGACGCAGAAATAGGATGGCGTTACAGCCTCGTACTGGCCCCAAGCAGCCCCGTCAGCCCCTCTGAGCTCCAGGCAGGTGGGAAGATGGCCCTGATTTGTGCCGAATGATGCGGGTTTTTGCACAGCGAGTCCTGGTGTAAGGGGAGGGGGACCAAGGTGACTAACGATCTCCACTGTCTGGTGTGGTCTTCATTTCCCAGAGAGCCAAAAGACCCCCCAGGGGATGGGGAGAGGGAAGAGGAGGTGGGGAGCGGTTTGCAGGAGGAAGATGAATATCTCCCCAGGGAGCCCTCCATGCTGCTGCAAAGCGGGGCTGAGCTGTGCCTGCAGCTGTATCCCAGCATAACTCAGCAGCAGCAGCAGCAGCAGCAGCTCTCGGCTGGCTGTCTCTCCCACCCAGGGGTTTGCCTTACCCAGCAGCCCTGCAACCAGTGTGACACCAGCATGTGAGCTGCCAGGAGCCCGCAGATCAGCTGTGCTCGCGTGGCGGTGACACATTTTTGTTTTAAGAATTACGTGTTGGCTCTAATTCTCCAAGCTGTGCCTTGTTCTTGCTTGCCCAGAGGAAATGGAGCCTGGCTGGGGAAGAGGGAGACGAGGCATGGGCTTGAAACGACTGCCTTACTTCTCCCTGCAGTTTTATTTCTAGCAAGGCTGGAAGCAGAAACAGCTCAGACCTTGAAGGAAGAATTGGGAGTTTGGGGCAGTGGCAGCTGTTGGGAAAATAGTCTTCTGCCGTAGAAATTGCATCCAGGTGAACTGGAATACCTGAGAAGGGACATAGCACCAGAGAAGTTAGTGAGGAGGTGTGTGATCCCGGCTCAGTCCCCGTCCTCCTCCTTCCTCTTAAAGGGGATGCACCAGCAGTTAAGTAAAAGTAATTTTTTTTTTAAAGAAAAAAAAAAAATGTCACCAACATGCACATAAAGTATGCGCGAACGAACCCACACATGCACACCCTGTTAAAAATGCTGGAGTAGTTTAGATCCGCAGCGGAAATAGGTTTCTTGTTTCACGTAGGATCATTTTATCCATCCTGTGTTAATAGGGAGATAGCAGAGAATATTGTTAAATGGAGATTTAAAACCATAAGGTCGCTTGTGTGGAAGGAGAGAGGTGCCCCCATCATACCCGCTTTGGGAGTGTCCCTCAAAAGCCAGTTCTCAGCTGATGTCTACCTAGGACCAAGTTAGTTTCCAGCCAGCTGGGAGACGGGTGGAGCCTAGCTCAGTGTGTCACTGCCTAACGCATCTGAAAAAACGCTGTCCCACTCCCTTTTCTGTGTTTTCTGCACCGACTGGCAGCTCTGCTGCTGGCTCCCAGTCACGTCAGCCGGCTGGTTGGTTATCTGCTGCGTGTAGGGGTAAGGGTGGGAGCCAAGGACGCCCTACTCAGCTTTCCAAAGAAGCGTGCTACCAAGTAGGGTACCACGAGGTCTTTCTCCAGAGGTTTCTTTCCAGAGAAGGACAGTGAGGAACCGTTGCCCATTTTCCCCTCTCCCACGACCAAGGCTGCCTGAGGTTTATGAGTCGCTTGTACGGCTTCATTACATATTTGGCTAGTTGGCCGTAAGAAGAGGGCTCCTGTACTGCCCTCTGTGCCTCCTGTGCCCTCAGCAAGTGGCAGAGTATGTGTCCTGTCTACTCACACGTCTTTAGCCCTGCCAGCGGGTCTGGGTCTAGTGCCAGGGTGTCTGCTCATGAGGACGGATTTGGGAGATGTGGTTTTGAGTCCTTTCTGGCTGAGCAGGAGCACCCATGGGAGTGACCATGCCAGCAACGTCCTCTTCCTCCTCATCCCTTTTGCCTCCCCCAGACATCTTCTGACCGCAGTGGGAAGAGCTCCCCATCCTTCTCTGCTGCTCTCCTGGGAGTTGTGTGGACATTCCTGACCGGAGGAGTCCTGCTAGCACTCTTCTTTCTTGTCTTCACAATTCGCTTCAGGAAAAACAGGTAAGGTCTTCCCTCTTCTGCCGTGAGAGCTCCCCCGAGCTGGGGCAGTGGGGTCGGGCTCCTTCAGGGCCAGGCTCTGAGCTGATGGCTGGCTAAGGATCAGGAGGGTACAAGCCTGAAGGAGCAGCATGGGGCAAGCAAGGGCAATGCCAGGGATATTGCAACTTTCTCCATCACACCAAGTGTTGATCGCTGGTGGAGACAGTCCTGCTTGGACTGCTCCCTTCCTCCCCAAGTCAGGGAGCTGTGAACAAGACAAAGCATGGATGCTCTCCGGCGTAGCACAGGCAGCGTGCATGGCCTCATCCTGAAGGTGCTATTCGATGAAACCATGAACAGGAGTGAGCAGAAAGAGAGCTGGTCTCCTTCTCCACTCCACAGTCTTGAGACCATCACTTTGAGCAGCGTAGCTCCATGAGCAAAGCCATCGTGCTCTCCACAGCGCGCACATATCCTTCCTGCTGTTGGGCCACTCGTAGTTTGAAGGTATTGCTAACGTTTTTTGATCTTGGTGGTTGTCCATATTGGTAGGGAACATGATCTCCATTGGTGAGAGAAGCTGGTGGTGAAGCGCCGGCTTTCCTTGGTGCTGTTCAGTCTGCACAAAGGATGTAAAAAGTCCTGCTCCCCTGAATGCAGCATAAATCAAGCAAAAGGCTCAGCCATTCCTCATAGCTCAAACTGCCTCAGCCAACACTTAGCCCTCCTCAGCAATTCTGGATGTCTCACCTGCCTCCTTGCCACCTTCTCCTCGGCTTTATTGGTCCATTGGTCTCTCAACTGCTTCCCCCGTAGAAATACATCCCTCTCCCAAGCTTCACCTGGTAAAGCCTTTGTGCTCCATGTGCCGTTGTTTTGTAGAGAGGCACATCTGTGAGCAGCCCAGGCTGCTGCTGTTCCAGTGCTCTGGTTGTGTTAATGCTTCTTATAACTGCTGTACAGTCAGGAGGGTCCTGCTCCTAAGGGTTTATCTTGAGCCCTGTGCCTGCTGCAGTGCAGTAGCTGCATGACCTGCATCCCGGTCTCAAGCACGTGATTTACTGAAGCAGAGTGATGTTGAGTTCGGTGGCCACCTTAATTGATTACCAAATTATTTAGGCCCCTGAAGATATTCTGAGAGTGAGGTTGTAATGAATGGGCGTTATTTATTTGCACTGCCGCAAATAAATACGGGTCTGCCTACAGAACCTGGGAGGGCAAAGGAGACAGGCCTTTTTCAGCATGCAGCTGAGGGGGTGAGCTGACGCATATCTTTCCCTAGGGGCTGAGGCACGGCGAGGAAGGCAGGGAGGGAGAGAGCCACGTTGAATCCCAGGCTCTGCGCCTGCAAGGCAGCAAGCCAGGAAGGAGCTCAAGGGTGGAGAAATGCAATGACTTAGCGGCAGATCGAAGTGACGGAGCTACGCTGGGGGGATGGCAGGAGCTACAGCTTTCGCTTGATGGGCTCGGTGGAGAAGGGTGACAGGTCGGGAAAGATCGGTGGGTCGATTCTCACCTCCCTGAATACAGTGACAGGATTATGTGTGATGAGGTGAAATTACAGAGGGGAAGCTGTAACCTGAACGTTGCCAGCAGCTTCCTGAAGTTCAGACTGTGCTGAGGGTGGAGGTGTCTCCTCAAAGAAAGGAGCAGTGGGAAGAGCCTGTTCCTGAAGCCATTTGTACTACCGTACCCAAAGCTTACTGCTGGGGACAGTCACGCCGGGCTGCGTCGGTGAGGTTTTCCACTTCTGCCCCTTTACAGCAGAGGACAGTGGAGGAAGATGTTGGCCTTGAACCTGGGGAGCTGAGCTGGGCGCTGTGCTGTGTACCACCTGCGTGACCGTGGGGCATTGCTTCCCCTGGCTCTGTGCCGCTGCAGGGATGTGTGGCCGCAGCACGTGCTGGCGCCGCTGCACAGCTTTGCATGCCTGGCACGGGCACTGGTAGCAGAGAGATCCGGCTGTGGTGACCCTGTCTGCTTTGCTGCTAAAAGCCCATGGCTTCCCACAGTTTTGTCCATAAAGACGCTGGCTGAAGCTGCCTCAGGGTTGCTTTTCTGTGCCACAGATCCGTGCAGGGGATAGAGATGCCATGGGGCAAGCCTAGTACCCATCTGTTTTGGGGAGAAGGGATCTTGCTGTCCCACAGGAGCGTCAGGGTAGGGCAAAACGAATACTTTAAGGATAGTGAAGCACTCCAGCAATACAAGGGAGAGGGTGCACCGTGGAGGGGATGGGGTATGCACCATGGAGCAATGGCTGAGGTTTTGGAGGAGCTGTGAACAGCAGGGGCTGGTGGGGGGGACACTCTGTCAGCATTCCTTATGGCCACCATCATCCCTGTAAGGGGACCTTGCCCCTGTGCTGCCAGGTCATGACGCTCAGTAACTGTCACCGCCTTCCCTGCTTTGTTTCCTGGAGGATCGTGAAGATGTCCAGCCCCAATCTGAACATTGTGACCCTGCTGGGCAGTGGCTTGACTTACACTAGTGCTTACCTCTTTGGGATTCAGGAGCAGAGCCTGCCGTCTGGGGACTCCGTGGAAAAGCTTATTCAGGTGAGTGAGGGGTTTGCTGGGATGAGTGCCTTCACACATGCACATGCGTGCACGTACATGCATGTTTGTACGTGCTCTCTCTTAGCTGCAGCCTGTCACTGTCTCGCTGCTGGGCACATTCGCGTTTCCACATATACAAAACGCAAACAGACGCTTTCCGTCTGAACGGCCTTTGCTGTTTGTGCAAACCACAGCCACACCGAGGGGGGACGCAAGGCAGGTCCCCAAGGGAGCAGACAGTGCCTGCGGCAGCTGCCCCACAGGCACGCAGGCTGCTGGGCTTGTAAAAGTGCAATAGGGAGAGGAGAGCCTGAAGGGAGATGGGATCCTCCGCACAGCCGCTGCCCGATGTGGCACAGGTGCCGCGAGGTTGCAGGCGAGTTTTTTGACTGCAAAGCAGATCTTCATCAAAATGGTGACCTGTGTGATGAACCCCCTGTATCCTGACCTGGGGCAGGTGCCCTGCCAGACCAGGGACTGGGCATGCACCCGGGTGGGAGAGTGGGACGTGGGAGAGAGCACGCCCTGCCGTCCTGCTCAGCCATCGGGCTGAGGATAATTAACGGAGGTGCCAGTGAGTGACCCTCCGTGCCCCTGCCACTCGCAAGCTGCCTGGCTCTCCCTGCCTGCTCCTCCGATGAGAGCCTCTCGGCCTGGGGAGGAAAAGGCAGGCAGCAGGCATGCCTGCAGAGGAATACATGCCTTTTAATTTATTTTGCCCTGCGGTCAGCTTTCTAGTATCCGATATGACCCTCCAGAAGCCAGAAGACCATAGACACATCCCCACCCACCTTTATCGCATCCCTGGGTGGGAGGGCACGGGGTGTCCCTGCGATCCCCGCGGCTGCCCCTTCAGCCCCCTCGCTCTGCCCCTCCTGGCAGGTGCGGCTCTGCCTGCTGTGCGTGGGGACCTCCCTGGTGTTTGGCCCCGTCCTGGGGAAAAGCTGGCGGCTCTACAAGGTGTTCACCCAGCGGGTGCCGGACAAGCGGGTGGTGAGTACACAGCACCCGGGCAGGAGGCAAAGTCCCCAAATGGGGTGAACACTAGCAAGTCCCAAACTGGTGCAGGATAGCAGATAAAACCGGCACATGACAGGGATGGATGCCACAATCACAGGTCTGCTTTCACACCTAGCTGGGCATGGGCTCCTCATTTATTCCTGCGCAATGAGGCAGGAGCTTTTCCACTCTACAGGCGAGCGGGTGCCCTGCCAGGCTGCCCATCGCCCGGTGGAGTCCTAGCCCCATCACCGAGCGAGGCCTTGTTGTCATTTTACATCGGCCATGTGCCTTCGTTACGCTCCACGCCGGTGTTTGCATCCAGGTCTGGGCTGATTGTTTTTGGTGGGATGAAAATAAGCCAGGTATCCTCAAGGGCGTCTGATGCAGGGCTGCCCCCAGATGCATCTGATCTCCTCTTCAAGGGACGGAGGGAACTCCTCTGCAGCACTGAAGGAAGGAGATACAGCAGCAGGGAGGGAAATGGGAGCCACCTATATATATTTGTACATATAACAGTGCACTTACAGCTTTCAGTGGCCACTTTCCAACAGCGAAAAAAGTAGGTCTCAGAGGAAAGGTGAGATGAGAGGGTTTGCAGGGGAACTGGGTACCAGCAAGGACTCCAGTTCCCGAGGTACCGGGATCTGTGTTAAACTTGCAAAATGATAATCCTACCAGCTTTTTTTTTTTTTTTTCCCCCCACCCTTTTTGTCTCTGCTTGTGATATGGGCATAAGGGATGATACTCTAGTTTTGGAAGAGCTGTTTTCTGTCATAGCATTTACCAGCTAGCCACACCGTCGGGGAGGGTTTATACCTGGCTCCAAGCCCAATTAGGTCTCCAAGAGTTTGGGAGCTGGAGACAGGGATCCTGTGGCCGACTCAGGTGTAGGTGAGCTGCTGGGCTCCACTCTGGGGGAATTATTAGGTTGGACATGTCCCTTGGAAGAAACCCGGGAGACAGAGGTTATTGGTGTCCATTTGCCCTCCACGGTAATGCTTACTTCTTGCACGTTTGCAGATTATCAAAGACCTCCAGTTGCTGGCGATGGTGGCAGTGTTGGTGCTGGCGGACGCCGTGTTGCTCTTGACGTGGGTATTCTCTGATCCGGTCCAGTGTTTCCGAAGCCTCAGCTTCTCACTGCGGGTAAAGGGATGAGGAGGGGTGGTGGAGTGTTGCGCCGTGTCCTGTCTGATCTCTGTGGACAAAGTTGGTGGGTGGTCAGGCGTTTGGAGGTGCCGTTTAAAAAAAATAGAAAGAAAAACAAGCCAGAAAGCCTTCTGGATGCTCGGGGTTGGGTTTATGTCTGGCCTATTACAGAGACGAGGTTCTGCTGCAAAATTTCCAGGTCTGTGCACCCAAACCTGGCAAGGGATGGCTGGTTGCAGGACTTTGGTTTGCTAAGCAGTGGGTTCTGGTGGATGATCTTCACCAGCCCATGCAGGTCACCTGGGTGACACAGGAGAGGTCCATGGCATCTGCAGATGCTTTAGAGAAAGGTTTAACCGGCCCTGTTGGCAGCAGAGTGCCCAAAATCTTCCTCGCTTTAACCCTCTGGCCCTGGCAGCACCAGCTTTGGCCTTTCCTTTTAGGAATTTACGGAGGAGACCTGCTCAAATGCGTAGACCAGTCTGCCCATCAGTCTGTGCCTGCTCCTGGGCAGCAGCCTTCACTTCTGCCTTCCGCTTGCCTCCTAGGCGACAGAGAAAGGCATGACCTGCTCAGTGAGCCGGGTGCAGTCCTGTGCATCTCTTTATTCCGATCTTTGGCTCGTTCTCATTTTAGGGTTTAAGGTACGTAACCTCTTTATGGATTCTTGTGTTGCATCTCACCTCCTCCCAGTCTCACAGCCTAAACCGTATAGCAGCAGTCATAGTTTCGCTGCCCTCCCAAGCTACGTGCCTATTGCAGATTCCAGCTATGCCTGTTCATCTTGAAAGCCCTCCCATCTCCAGTCCTTCCCATCTTGATGTTTTCTTGCCTTCCCTTGTAAAAGCCGTTAGCCACTTTTTCCCTGCTTCACTGTCTCTTTTACGTACACTGTGCGCATACTGTCTCTCTAGTTCTCTCCCTGCAACCCCCCATGCCTCGTCTATCTCCCTTCTTAAAACTTACGTCTTACTGTTTTCTAAAGCACGCTTTTTCCATAAAGCCTCAGATGACCATCCACCGCAATGATGCACTTTGCAGCTCAGCCCGAGTCCTCTGACTCCAAATCAGGGAGGTGCTGATGACAAGTGCTTGGTGCCTACCTTTGCAGGATGTGTATCAGCTTAATTATACCACTGAGGTACACTTTCACTGGTGTAGCTTTGCACGTGGCTGTTCTTATTCCAGAAGAGTTAGTTATACTGATGTAACTATGTGGGTATAATTATCGCTGTAATTATCTGTGGTTTCATGTGTCTCTGGGTTGGCAGAGGCTGGACGCATTTCAGAAAGCTGATGTTGATGAAGCTTGTGAGATCACAGGCTTTCTTTGGGAATGGCTCCACCTCTGCGTGCAGTACAGGCAGTTCCTTTCTGACTCACTGTGATATAATACTCATTGACCATCTACCCAAAATCGTAGGAAAAAGAGCAGGAAGAGACTTCATGACGTGGCCAAGTCCTTCTCCCCCCTACACTTCATTTTAAAGACATTAGTCTAGCCTGTCCTTAAAAGTCCCTTGGTGCTAGGGATTGCAGGCGTTCCCTGGGCTTTCAGTGCTGTGTCTCCACCTCTGATTTCGTCTGCAGTTTGTGTTAGGGTTTAGACAGGTAATGCTTTTACCTACAGCTCCTACAAACTGCTCTTTGGAATAAAACGTCCCCATTACCAGTCCCAGGCACTCTTCATTAGCGTTGCGTTGAACCTGACCCTAATCCTATCTACCTACTGGAGGTCATGGAGTTATTTCTTTAGTGGTTTCTCTGGAGTTAATCTGGTTGTACACTAATGTGAGAGTAGCCTCTATCTCTGCGTGTACGTAGCACTTCTTATTTTCCACAGCATTAATGTGCTCGGCCCTTTGTGAAGGCACTCAGTGTATTATCCTGGTTTTACTGGCACAGAGCAATGAACAGAAATGCCTTGCCAAGGACATGCCTGGAATTAGGAGCAAAGTCCTCTGCTCAAGATTAAAACAAACAAACAAACAACTTAGTCCTGTGCTTACTGAAAGTCCTAGTTTGCCAGATGGCAGTGCTGTTGTCTGTGTCCCAGATAGACTATATGAATTTTAAATGGGACTTTGGTGCTGGGTTTTTTCTTGCTCAAGGATTAGGAGTTGGCTTGCCTTTGGGCCATGTATTTGGAAGTGCCCTGTGGTCAACATGGTTATGATCCAGTGCAGATCCTACGAAGCGGGGTCGAGCATCAGCCTAGTTCCCAGCAAGGCAGCTCTCACTATTACAACCCCGCCTTGAGAATCCATGGTGCTTTTGGGATTCTCACCAAAGACCATGGACGTGAACGTGTCTTGCCTGTAAGAGTGTCCCTCTAGACCCTAACCCTGGCAGTGGCCATCACGGTCATCAAGCAGCCACAGCATGGAGGGGTCCAGAAGGGTCTCCAGAACATCTGCACCTCAGGTCACAAAGCAATTCTTGATGCCCAAAAAACAGGAATAATGTCGGAGTCGTGTTCCCAGAATTCTGGGTCCTTGCAGGAGCAGGGATTTTGTTAGATGGTATTCCCAAATGATCCTGAAGGCAGATCATGCCCTGCGCTACAGAGGCAGGCAAAAAATACTCTGTGTTTCCTGCCAGTGTGCCCTAGGGAAGGAGGGATTCAGCCTGCAGGGTAGTTTAATCTTGAGCACACTGGAAAGGTGCATGCATGGGACACTTGAGGGGCAGTGTGGTGAGGAAGCCTGCTCTGAAACAACCGACCTGCTCCGGAGGAGGGAGGGTGTCTGTGTACAGAGCGCTTCTCTTAGCCCCTTTCATCGCTGCTAGAGTCAGGCAGGAAACAGCGAAGGGAAGGGAGAAGAATTGCACCCTGGATTTCTATTTAAAGAGGCACCAAGTACATCCTCTTTCCTCCAGTCTAAACCTCCACTTCTTCTGCCTTGCTTTTTCCTTCTGAATCTCCTTCCTGCTCCTTCAGAGGTATGTCGTTGCTCCTTGACGGCACCCCACCGCTGCATCCCCACAGGGACCTCCGTCTCTTGTCTGTCTGTCTTTGCTGCTCCTGCTCCAGGCTGTCCACGGGGAGGTTTTCACGTCTTGCCTCTCCTGGCCGTGCCCTGCTCCATAGCATCGCCTGCCGACCTGACCCTCAGCTCCTCGCACCCCTCGGTTGGGAACCCCATGGCCTGCCAGCGCCTTCGCTCCTGCCCTTCCTCCCCAGCCCCACTTTTGACCTGCAGCAGCGTGCCAGGCGTTTGCTGCGGCGTCGCCACTGCGCACTGAAGGTCTGCATTATAGATCAAAGAGCATTAATTAGGATTGCGCTGAGTGTATCTGAGCTCACCGGGCTCGGTATGAAGTGGGGGTTGACACCATCAGGCTGTAATTTTCCACACTCTGGAAACCTCTTTTTTCTGCTTCCAGAGTATCCTCTTGCTGTATGGGACCTACTTGGCCGGTCTGACCGACAATGTCAGCTCCCCGCCAGTCAACCAGTCCTTGACGCTCATCGTCGGGGTTAACCTCGTTTTCCTGGCTGCCAGCACTGTCTGCTTAGTTCACCGTTTCTTCCGCGCTTGGGACAACTTGCTGTTTGGTTTTACCTCTGGAGGCATCTTTGTATGTACAACCACGATCAACTGCTTCATCTTTGTCCCACAGGTATGCTGCCACCTCTGTCCTGCCACCTGGCTGGAAACAGACACATTTTTGGAGTTTAACAACAGCAGCTGTGTGGGCCAAAGCACTTATTTTCCTGCTTCTTTCCCCAAATGTTCGGGCTCACCTGCACAGCTCATCCTCCAAGCCCCAATGGCTCTGCTTCCCCAAGCAAGTCCCCTGAGTCTCCAAGGAATGCAGGCACATTGCAGAGCTGCTGCTCAGAAACCCTCCTGCAAGAGCGTGCTGTGGGTGGTAGCCACACAGAGGGCATGCGTGGAGGTGAGCGAGGCAGCTGCTGCCCTCCTCCTCCTCCGCATGGGTGGTGGGATCAGTCCTTCATGCAGTTGTCCTCTCCTCATACCCCACGCACCCGCTCCCACCGAGGGTTTCTGCCCATGGCAGGGATGGAGGTGGGCTCCGGCAATCCAGATGGCCTCACCAGGCTTGGAGGCTTCATGGCTGCTGGTGGTCCCCAGGGGAGGCTGTCCTCCTCTGCGCTCTCAGAGGAGGAAGCTGGGCTTTGCCGCAAGTGAGAGGGAGGACGCGGAGATGTTTTGAGGAAGCCTTTTGTGTCAAGGCGAGGCTCTTATGGTTCCCGTGTCCTCCAGGAGCAGCCTGGTGTGCCTGGCCACGACGTTAGTGGGAAAAATGCTCCCATTGTTACAGGGAGAGGAAACAGTTGTTTACTCAGTGTTATGTTTGGAGGGATGTTTGGGCTCAAGGAAATGAGGTGAGAAAGGGAGGAAGAGGTGAAGCTGAAGAAAGAGCAGATCTGTGCAAGAGAGGGCTCGGGGGATCTCAGCAATGTGCATAAATACCTATGGGGGTGGAGCTGGGAGGGGGGAGCCAGGCTCTTCTCAGTGGTGTCCACTGACAGGACAGGGGACAATGGGCACAAACTGAAACACAGGAAATTCTGTTTAAACATCAGAAAAAAGGTTGGTTTTTTTTTTCTGTGAAAGTTGTAAAGCACTGGAGCAGGTTGTCCAGAGAGGTTGTGGAGTCTCCATGCTTGGAGATATTCAAGACCCAGCTGGACACGGTCCTGGGCAGCTTGCTCCAGCTGACCTTGCTTGAGCAGGGCAGTTGGACTAGATGATCTCTAGGGGTCCCTTCCTACCTCAGTCGATGCAGTATAACTGCAGAGTCCCAACACGCTAGATGACCAGCCCATGGGAGCAGGATCCAAACCTCCTCTGACAAGCACCAAGCCTGCTGGTGATACTCTGCCAAGCACAAGGTCTCTCGGAGTGAGGGCGAAGGAGCTGATGAGCTGTACTTGCACTCTGCCTGTACCATTTTTTTCTGCTGTAGCCTGGGGGCCTTGAACATTTTAACTTGGATCTTTTAATTCATCAACTTGTTTTTCCTAATGGGCTTGCTCTTCTATTGCTCATCCGCAATCGATGAGCGGCTGAAGCTGGGCTGCGCAAGGCTTCCACACAGACACGAGACGACAAAACGGATACCAAGAGTTGCTGGTTTTCAGCTTGTAACCGGTTATTTGGGGATAAGGAGGTGTGCATGACACTGTCTTTATCTGTCACAGAGTCGGGGAGCAGGGAGAAGGGGGAAGGGGCTTTTACAGCACACTTAGAGGTTGCAGTGCAGGCAGGCACCGACCCTCTCTGCATTAAAAGCTGGAGCCAGCGACAGGGTAGGGCTCGGATGGGTGGGAGGCTCCAAGCGATGTTGCAGCCCCTCGCCCAGCCGTCTCTCGCCGCCCGTCTCTGCTCCTCCGTCACACCCTGCCTTTGTCTCCCCCTCTCCGTCCCTTTGTCTCCTTCGCGCTCGAGCTGCGCCTGCCTCCCGCCGCGTCGGCAGGGGCTGTGTGTACCGCGCCGATAACGCCCTCTTCTACTCCCCAGCTCAAGCAGTGGAAAGCCTTTGAAGAAGAAAGCCAAACCGTGAGCCACATGGCAAAATATTTCACCAGTCCGAGCAGAAGCTGCCGCTCGGTGTACAGCGAGGAGCAGCTCTACCAGCTGATAGGGGAGAAAAACTCCATGAAGCGTCTGCTCACTGAGGTATGGGGCTCTGCCAGCCCTGCTCGGCCACGCTGGCTTCTCCCCTTCCCTTTTGTGGGCTGAAGGCTTTGCAGGGTGGGAAGCCCTCCCTTACGCCCTGGTCTGCACTGGTGCTCCCCCTCTGGCCTCTTCCCTCTGGAGGGGAAGAGCCACTTTGTTTTGTCACATCACTCTGCACCCCAAAGCACCAAAATTTAGGCATAATCTGGAGGGTTTCAAAAAAACATGGAGGGAGAAGAGCAGGAAAGCCTGGTTTCCACAGACCAGTCAACATGGTTAATTTAGAAGGGAGATACTCTGTCTCAGGAAAGCCCCCCAGCCTCCTGCTCCCTCGCCCGCACTACATCGGCGGGAGCGCCCCAGCTCGGAGATCCGCCTGCCCCAGTGCCCCCCTTCCCAAACCCGCATCTGGGGGGCTCCAGGGGAGGAAGAGGTCACGCCCGCTGCCGGTGTGGCTCTTGCAGGCCAAACCTGCAAACCTGCCACCACGCTGCCTCGGAGCACCTCTCTGTGTGGAGAGGGGCGATTTGTTTTCTGGCAGCGCCTGCTTCCAAATGGCAGCGTTTTTGTACCCTGCGCCCACCCCACGCTTGACAGGCTCATTTGTTTGATGCAGAAAAACGCCGTGATCGAAAGCCTGCAGGAGCAAGTGAGCAGCGCCAAGGAGAAGCTGATGAGGCTGATGTCTGCAGAGAGCGGCTGCGACCCCCATGCACCGCCAGCAGCTCCCTGCACCCGGAGTGCAGGGCAGCGTGGGGATACGCCAGGGGACCGCTGCCCCCCAGATCCAGAGCGGGATGGGCGGCAGCCTCCCCACTTGCTGGGTACACTGCCTCTTTGCAGCGATGCTCAGGACCGCTGGAAACATGAGAGCCACGAGCCCGTTTGCTCTCAGACACTGCTTTTTGACTTGGGGGACGGCCTCGAATGTGGCCTGAAAGACGCCCGGGACCACGGGACACCTGCGGGGCAGGGGCAGCCTCCGGAGCAGCTGCCAGGCCAGGACATCTCAGCTGGCGTGGCCTGGGAGTCGTCCCCCAAAGTCAGCTACGTGAGCAGTGAGAAGCTGCGGGAAATCTTGCAAGAGTTGAGCCTGGATGGCAAAACCTACAGCCCAGCCTTATCTGGGGGGCCCCCACGCAGCAGCCAGGGCCCCCCAGGCGAGCAGGGAGGAACCTGGGGGGCCCAGGAGGGCCACCCGGGCACCCGCACGCCCCTCAGCCCCTACCTGGCAAGGCGGCGGCGGAGGATCCTGCTGCCCCCTGCCTCCACCCGCTTCCCCGGGCATGTGTCCCCTCATGCCAGCCGTGGGGTGAAGGAGGCGGGTGGCTGGGGCCATGGGGAGTTGGCACGTATCTCCCTTGGGAGGGAAAAGGAGATGGCTGGCGGAGGGCTCCTTCACCTGCCAGCACCATCCCCTCCAGCCATCCCTGGGGAGGTCTGCCTCCAGCCAGAGGGATGGCCAGGGTGGCTGGAGTCCCTGGATGCTTCCCTGTGCATCCCACAGGAGCAGCGGCGGCGGCGGCAGGGCACCCCGAGGGGCCCCGCCGAGCCCTCCCTGCGCTCCCTGTACTATTACCCGGACTCCGACTCCAGCAGCAGCAGCTCTGAGGAGATGTTTCACGGCTGCCACCGGCCCTGCTGTGAGGTCTGCTTCCAGAGCCCACGCGGCTCCCTGGGCAGCAGTAGCACGGACACGGACATAGAGCCCAGCGGGCACGCGGGCCACCGGACAGAGCACCACAGTGGCCTCCAGCCCGTGGTGAATTTCAAAGAAGATCTGAAGCCCACCTTTGTGTGACTGGGGGCACCCCTGCACCAAAGGCAGGTGCCCTCCCGTCCCCGAAACGCTGCGTGTTTTCGGCGATGCTAAAGCCACGTGTCCCTCCGAGGGATGCATCTTGCTCCGGCATCCGGGGGTTGGGAATAAGTCTTGCCCTGCTTTGGGTTGCTGTTTCAGCCCTGGCCTGGTCTGACTGGCAGTGGTGACTGCAGACCGTGCTTGGCTGAGAGGTGGTTGGCAGTACTCGGGGAGGTGGCAGTGGTTTTGTCCTGACTGCTCTGGGCAGCTGCCTGCACCCCGCAGACACCTGGCATGTCTGTCCGTCCCGATGAAGGCAGCAGAAAGACTGGGGCTGGGTGGCCCGCAAGAGCCCAAACTTCATCATCTCAGAGGATTTTCCCTGTGAGCGCTGGGTGATTCGCACCAGCGGGGAGCAGCACCGCATCTCGGAAACGTGTGGCTTGTTGCACACAGCAGACAGACATACAGAGGACTCCTTCCCCAAGGCTGCCGATGCTGAGCTTCCCACCAGCATCACACCCAGCTGGAGATGGGAGACAGCTGGACACCAGGAGCGCTTGCAGACTGCCACTCACCTGGGGCACGCTGCTCCCTCAGCAAAGCGAGGACCTCGGAGTGGGGTGCGCGCAAGAGACTTTCGGGGTGATTTGTTTTGGTAGCATCTGAGTGAGAAAATGGAGTCCAAAGGTGACATCCCTGCAGGTGTCTTTGCATTTTGTGTAGTTCAGTTGCATGGTCATAGGTGAGACTCAGGTCAGAGCCGAAGGGAAAGACAAGCTAGCAATCATAAAAGAGGATCTGAAAAGGTTTTTCTTTTCTTTTTTTGCCTTGTTTTTCTGGGGCTTGTGCCTTTCTGTATGCCTTTGTATGGATGACATAGTCTGGAATGAGGTTTGTTTAAATTAATATGGTCTGTTTAATTTTTTATCTTAGAAATATCAAGAACAGTAAATCCAGTGTGCCCACTTTTTTGTGAAGGCATTTCAGCGCGTCGTTGCCTCCACAGGAGAAGTCAGGGATGCTGAGACCTGATGCCCGGTGCATTAAAAAACCCTCTGGAGAAAGGCTTTGTTAAAAGGGCGGGTGGCAGAGGAATACCAAACCTGGTTTTGAACAATGTACGTTAGCACTGCCCTCTCCGTTATCCTTTACAACGGTGAAATCCCTCACTGCTGTGTCCCTTCACCGATGTCACCATTTTTTCCCCCCGTTGCTGCCATGGTTTTCCAAGCTTGCTGAATTTCTAGGGCAAATCACCAAAGCCGATAATCTTATGGAGAATAATATTCCCACAGCCCCTCTTTGCTCCTAAAATGGAAACACCCCAGAGGGCGATCCCAATTTTTTTTAGTCACCTGTAGTTAACAGAAACCAGTTCCCTTCGGTTTTTCGTTCACAGCTGTCTGAGCACTTCAGGGCTGTGGCCTGGGTGAAATGCGTTGACTGGGTGTCTCCTACCGTTGCGGGGCAAATCTGCAGCGGGGGTTGGAGGCAGAGAAGCTCAGACAGGGTGTGAGCGTGGAAAGTCCCCTGCGGTCCCAGCAGAAGGGAAGACTGCCAGTGCAGCCCTTTGCTGGCATGGAGAGATGCTGAACAAGGAGGAGGTGGGTAGGGGCAGCATAGGGCGGGGTTAGAAAGGGATGCGGGCAGCGTGCCCCTCCACATCACTTTCTTGGGCACCCCCAAAAAGCAGTTTTTATCATTGAATCCACCCTGTGCCACACTGAAGCCGCAGGGAGCTCGTGTAGAGCCAGAAAGCGCCGTACGGCCTGGCTCCAGGGGAGCAGGAGCACCCTGCGAGCATGCGGCGGACGGTGGTTTTTATTTATAACCATCATTTATTCGACAGGCCGGAGCATCTCTGCAGAGCCGGAATGCCGGCAGGGAGAACCACCACCCCCCCCGGGACTGCGCAGCCCCGGGCGGGGGCCTCCGGCTGCCTTCTCCCGGACCAAGGCCGGGGGAGCCCAGGGAGCGGGGGGGGGGGGTCCTGCAGATGGGGCTCCGGTGGCTCTTTGCCCACCGCCTCCCCGCCCCGGGGCTGGGGAAAAGCCGCCTGCAGTTTTGCAGCGCTCGCAGCAGGGGCTGCTGCTGCCACATGGGGTGCACTAGCAAACCTCAAGTGCCCCACGCGGCGCATCCCGCGGCATTCCCACGCTGGGACAACGAGTGGGACAGGGAGGTGGCTGGGACACTCTAGGGACCATGTGAAATACGGGGCAAAGCCACTTTTCCAAATTGGGGCTGATTTCTCCCCAGCCCAAAGTATGTTTAGAGTAGCGCTTTGCTCTGGGGGCTAGGAAATAACTGCAGCACGGTCATAGGATATGATCAACCGTGAAGCCACCTGGAAGCAGCTGATATAAAAGTTAACTTAAGCTCCGCTAGCAAATGCAGAAAAACCCTCCAGAGGACTTTGAACCTATGGTTCGTTTGGAAACTCATCACTGGGGCAATTTGGGGCAATTGCTTTTCTGTCTGGCAACCAGCAGCCATGAACTGAAAACTGCACGTCATGTGGATGCACCTACTAAGAAGGCCGATAGCATCCTGGCTTGCATCAGAAATCAGGTGGCCAGCAGGAGTAGGGGAGTGATCGTCCCCCTGTACTTGTCACTGGTGAGTCCGCACCTCAAACACTGTTGAGGTTTAACAAGGCCAAATGCCGGGTCCTGCACTTGGGTCACAAAAACCCCATGCAACACTACAGGCTTGGGGAAGAGTGGCTGGAACTCTGCCCGGCGGAAAAGGACCTGGGGGTGCTGGTTGACAGCCGGCTGAACATGAGCCGGCAGTGTGCCCAGGTGGCCAAGAAGGCCAATGGCATCCTGGCTTGTATTAGGAATGGTGTGGCCAGCAGGAGTAGGGAAGTGATCGTGCCCCTGTACTCGGCACTGGTAAGGCCGCACCTCGAGTACTGTGTTCAGTTTTGGGCCCCTCAGTACAAGAAGGACACTGAGGTGCTGGAGCGTGTCCAGAGAAGGGCAATGAAGCTGGTGAAGGGCCTAGAGAACAAGTCTTATGAGGAGCGGCTGAGGGAACTGTGGTTGTTTAGCCTGGAGAAAAAGAGGCTGAGGGGAGACCTTATGGCTCTCTACAACTACCTGAAAGGAGGTTGTAGCGAGGTAGGTGTCAGTGTCTTCTCCTAAGTAACAAGAGTTAGGACAAGAGGAAATGGCCTCAAGTTGCACCAGGGGAGGTTTAGATTGGATATTAGGAAAAATTTATTTACTGAAGGAGTGTTCAAGCATTGGAACAGGCTGCCAGTGGTGGATACCACCATCCCTGGAGATATTTAAAAGACGTGTAGACGTGGCGCTTAGGGACATGGTTTAGTGGTGGACTTGGTGGTGCTTGGTTAATGGTTGGACTCGATGATCTTAAGGGTCTTTTCCAACCTAAATGATTCTGTGATTCTACTTTCTACACATGCACAGAAGGCTGATGCAGTTCATATGTGCACGTGCATGTGCACACATAAAAACTCACTGGTGCTTTTCATGACTCCCAACTCTTGCCTCCCCCTGTACCTAGCAAGGAATATGCATTTGATTCAGGTGGGGAAGAGTCAAAGCACCATGTGATGGATTGGGCTGCCTGCACATGAAAAGAAAGGATAGAGTGAGACGGTGGGCTGCCTTTCATTGCCATTACTATTACGGGACCTTTGCATTAGGCATTGCACAGGCACACAGAGGAGCCTTTGTGCTGCTTAACTTCAGGCACCTGGCTTAGGCACTGAATTTGGCATTTGGTTCCCCCACGGCTCTTCATTCAGTCTTTGGAGCAGCCTGTCTCTCCCCATTAAGCCATTCAAAGCATCTTAGTTAGGGCTTTGCCCTGAATCCAAGGTTTCTGAGCAGCTGTAGGGGCAGCGGTGCACGTTCTGTGAAGGCGGAGAGGTAGACTGGGAAAGCTGAGAAGGCGGCTTGTGGCAGCAGGACCGCGAGTGCCCTGATTTATAAATATTTTTCTTGCCACTGAGGATGGATACAGCCTAAAGAGAGCCGTCTCTCACCCAGGGGGCCTGTAGTATCAATATCCCACGTGAGCAATTCCTTCTCCAACGTGTCTGCTGTCTAAATCTGTTCCCCTTAGGAAAGGCTGTGCCTCTTTGCAGTTCAAGGCAGAAACTTTCATCTTACAGAAATCAAAATAGTGACTGAAGAAAGTCCCCTGCCTGCTCCCAGGTGAGTCACAGAATCACAGAACGGTAGGGGTTGGAAGGGACCTCTAGAGATCATCTCATCCAACCCCCCTGCTTGAGCAGGTACACCTGGAGCAGGGTGCACAGGACCGTGTACAGGCGGGTTTTGAATATTTCCAGAGAAGGAGACTCCACAACCTCTCTGGGCAGCCTGTTCCAGTGCTCTGTCACCCTCACAGTAAAGAAGTTTTTCTTCATATTCAGGTGGAACTTCCTGTGTTCTAATTTGTGCCCATTGCCCCTTGTCCTGTTGTTGGGCACCACTGAAAAGAGTCTGGCCCCATCCTCTTGATGCCCACCCTTTAGATATTTGTAAGCATTGATAAGATCCCCCCTCAGTCTTCTCTTCTCCAGGGTGAACAGACCCAGGTCTCTCAGCCTTTCCTCATAAGAGAGATGCTCCAGTCCTCTGATCACCTTTGTGGCTCTCCGCTGGACTTGCTCCAGCAGTTCCCTGTCCTTCTTGAGCTGGGGAGCCCAGAACTGGACACGGCACTCCAGATGTGGCCTCACTAGAGCGGAGTAGAGGGTGAGGATAACCTCCCTCGATCTGCTGGCCACACTCCTTTTGATGCACCCCAGGATACCGTTGGCCTTCTCGGCCACCAGGGCACAGTGCTGGCTCATGGTCAACTTGCTGTCCACCAGCACTCCCAGGTCCTTCTCAGCAGAGCTACTTTCCAGCAGGTCAACCCCCAACCTGTACTGGTGCATGGGGTTGTTCCTCCCCAGGTGCAGGACCTTACACTTGCTTTTGTTGAATTTCATTAGGTTCCTCTCAGCCCAGCTCTCCAGCCTGTCCACATCTCGCTGGATGGCAGCGCAGCCTTCTGACGCATCAGCCACTCCTCGCAGTTTTGTATCATCAGCAAACTTGCCGAGGGTACACTCTATTCCTTCATCCAGGCCATTGATGAATATGTTGAACAGGACCCCTGGGGAACACCGCTAGTTATGGGCCTCCAACCAGACTGCGCCATTGATCACAACCTTCTGAGCTTTGCTGTTCAGCCAGTTCTCGATCCACCTCACTGTCCCCTCATCTAACCCACACTTCCTAAGCTTACCTATAAGGATGTTACGGGAGACAGTGTCGAAAGCCTTGCTGAAGTCGAGGTGAACAACATCCACTGCTCTTCCTTCATCTACCCAACCAGTCATAGAAGCCTATCAGATTGGTCAAGCATGATCTGCCCTTGGTGAATCCGTGTTGACTACTTCTGATAACCTTCTTTTCCTCTACATGCCTGGACTCACTGTCCCTACAAATGTGCTCATGGCACCTCAGGGCACATGAGAAACTCCTGAGACCCAGAAGTTACAGAGCAGCCCTTGGCAATCCTGTATACCTTATCCCAGCACCCTGTCCCCAGCGAAGCAGTATCTGCCAGCAGAAGGTTGCCTCTTCCAATGACACGCGGGGCAGCCACAGCAGTTAATGCTGATGAGGCCCTTTGAATGTTTTTAGCTTCCTGAGCCATGTTTCCAAGCCATCCTTCCCCTGCTAGCAGTGCACCTCCGCAGGCTCCAGCTCCGCAACTCCTGCTGCTGTCTGCAAACCATAGGAAGAGATGACGAGTCCACCGCAGCCAGCATCCCTGAGCCCTGCTATGCACAGTGCGATAGGAGATGCTCCACTGAGCGGAGCCTTTCCCTGCCCATGGGCCCATTTACAGATGCTGCTCTTCTGTTTAAAAGCTCTGCAGCGTCCGCCCACTCCCCCTTACCCCAGCGGTGCACCGGCACCTCTGTGTCCTTTCCTTGCTGATGGCTGTTTAGGAGGGTCACGTCACAGCTGGTATGACATGTCTCCGTATTGCCTGCTTACTGGGTCTTGGCAAGAGCCAGGAAGGCAGGAAGCGTTGAGGCTCTTGTGCCGCAACCACCTGCCATTGCTCAGTCTGCCTCTGTTACCCCGTCAGTTTGCGACTATTTAGGAAATAAGAAAATTGATCTCGATTGTGATTGAGCTGCCCGGTTTTAAAAAAAAAAAAGGGGAAAAAAAAAAAGAGCTTTGTTAGGTATGGCAGAGGGGGATTAAGCCAGGCTCTCTGGGAGAAGAGTGCTGACTGTTGTTGTGGAAGTTTCCCCACTGCCTTGTGTTGGCATTAGCAGCTGGGCTCTGTGGGGAACCTCTCGGTCTGAGCTTTGATACCAGGGGCAGTTATTAGAAATAATGAGTATTCGAAAGTACTGCAAGAGAGAAAACCCACAGATATCCTTGGCCCAGAGTAATCAGACTGTGCGACCTGTAGAGACGGTGGCTGTACAGTGGTGCCACATATGTGCGGGGACATTCTTGTGGCACAGTGGGGAGCAGCAGTCAGGGGTGCTAGGTCTCCAAGTGGCCTATGCTGCAGGTTTTGAGGAGGTGAGGGAGCACCCACATCTGTACATGACTTCCACAGGTCTGGAAGAAGCTCCAGAAAAGCCTTCCTCAAGTCCAACAGCCATAAGGGCTGTGGAGAAGCACTCTCCTCCTGAGCAATGTTACGCTCGCGAGCCCAGAAACCAGGCCCATCTCTTACCTTATCCAGTTCTTCATGGGTGCCTTCTACTTGGCCTCTGCCTCTAGATATGTACTACTGAAACTACAGCTGCTGCTGTTAGCCCAAGGTCTGCTCTTAGAGCCAGGGCAGCAGAGCTGTAGATGTCCATTGTGAGGCATCAAATGCATCAGTGTAAGCTGCATCCTGATTGCTGGCCTTGTGCTGTAGAAAGTGATCTCATCCTTGGGGGATTCCTAGGAAACAGGAAAAAACATCATCAAAAGAGTTGTGGATCCTGGGGTGGCAGGAGAACTGTGGATGTTTTAGCAGTTGATGTTAATTGCAGGACCTTTCCGCTACGTTGTATGATCATGCCCTGTGGAAATGATCCCTGCATGCACCTGGCTGAGCAAATGCATGGGATACCTCCACAGGATTCCAAGCACTGAGCTGCTTTCCCACATGAAAATTGTGTATCGAAGCTGCTGGAGTGCGTTCACCTCGGAGTGTGTACCCCTCAGTGTTTACAGTGAGGTCTCTTGCTTTCATGCCAACGCCATCACCTTTCCCCTGTGTAGAGGAGCCTATAGCTCAGCTGGTTTTCCTCTAACTCAGGCATCTGTAGCTTTATGCTTTGTGCAGTCAGAGCACAACCATTTACGTAAGGGTTTGTTTGGGTTTTTTTTTTTTTTTTTTTTTTTCNTTCCAGACAGGATGGGTGCGAGGGACTTTGTCCTGCCAGGCAGCTATAGAAAGCACTCAGTGATTCAGCATTTATTGCACCCTACACAGATTCCTCTGTTATCATACCCACAGGAATGCAGGGCTAGAAGGGATCTCCTAGTCATCATCATATTCCCCAGCTATGAGAAGCACTGAGTCATAAAGTCCCTCGTTAATTTATCACAGCCCATCTTAAGAGTCATCGGGAATTTTCTTGGCAGGTTATTCCAGAACCTCACTCTGACAGAAGGAAACTTGTTTCTGATTTGCAGCCCACATTTTTTCATGGCCTATTTTTATCTACTTGTTCTCATGCCAATGCTGTCTTCTAGTTAGTAGCTGTTCTTCCTTCTCGTTCTCTAACCTACTCTCTTATATGCCGATGAAGAACGTGGCCTTTTCTTCCCAGGATCCCTGGTCTACTCGGAGAAGAGACGGTCTATTTTTAGTTCCCTCTAGCAGCTCATACCTGCCCCTCTTTCAGTCTGCAGGGAGGCATTGAGGGAGAGCCCTGGTTTCATTGCTACCAGGTCATACTCTTCCCATTGCAGCAATGTGAGAATGGCTGTATACACTGCTCCCTGCCTCCAGCTGCAGAGGAGTCTGTGAAGAGTTTGGCAAGATGCTATAACAGGATCACTCTCACCTTTGGTACCAATACTCATTGGTAGTTAGGACATCAGAAAAGCAGGCCAGAAGCGGGCAAGTTTCCTGTGGGTCAGCAGAAACGTGACATTTTCTCTGCAAGTCTGCAATGGACATGAGGTTCCCAGCACCCATCAGGTGCTAGGTTTACCAGCAGTATTTTAATATACTCACAGAGTAAGGCCTGTCCATCCATGTGTCCTCCCAATACACCTCCTGCAAGTGCTGAGAGGTGCATCTGTGCCTGGCAGGTGCAGAAACCCCGAAGAGCTTTTGCTTCTTGGAGCTTCCCATGGCTTAGGAAATCCGTAAGGACCCGAGTTCCTCAGGAAGCCCCTGGTACCTCTCAAGGGGTCTATAGGAAGGGAAAATGAAGGCACACCCTGTGCAGTGTCCTGATGACTTGATCCAACACAGGAGTGACATGGACATTTTATTGGACAAGGTCAATATAACTAGCAGGGCACCCTTCTAGAGTTGTGTGCTGGTTTCCAGGCAATTACATCTCATATCTAACCCAAATGAGTCGGGCAATATTTCAAACCAAAGAGAACTGCAGGAATAATATTAGCTGATGCAATCACACCTTGAATTTACAGCAGTGCCAGGCAGATCCATGAACAGTGGGATACTCTGTACGTGATTACAGCAAATTCAAGCCCTTGTTTGAAAGCAGCTGGTTTTTTGGTTGTTTTTTTTTAACAGTCCCCCAAATACAGGTGCTGGATAAAGACTTCCTTTCCTCTGACAGGTGAATCTTTCATTTGATGGTGGATTATGCTTTTGCAAATGTCAGCTCATTTTCTCACTATTACAGCCTTTTTCATACCAGTAACAAAACCACATTTAGTGCTCTGCTGCTTCTGCAATCCATTCTTCACAACTCTCCAATGGTGAGGTCTTTTTCCTAGTTTTCCTAACACCTGATATCAGCATGCTGCTGTCAATGGGGGAGGCAGGCTCTCCCGTTCCTGGAAGCCCAGCATTACTGGGTACCTGCTGTGCCACAGTACGACACCTTTGGGCTAAATTCCACCCTCTGATGGAAAAAAGCTCTCAGCCCCTGCTGTCTTCAGCAACAGCTGCTTGAAGGTGTCTGAATTTAGCCTTTAAAGCAGACAAACCCAACAACAAAGAGTACCTGAGGATGACGTGGGGTCTAATTTACTCAAGGAGAAGACTCGGGAATCAAGAGCCTTGTCTCTTCTACTGACTGTTGTGCTCTCCTCAGAGAAAAAAACCACAGTCTCTTTTCTCTCTCACTTGGCACCTGTCATTCAAGTGAACCCAAGGCCACCTTCCTGAGATGCATCAAGGCTTCTTCACTATATGTTTGCAAAAAAGGCTTTGGGTTCTTCACCAGGAAGGCCTGAGAGACAGGTTGACCCATCAAAGAACAGGAAAACGAGAGCTAATGCTCCCAGCTGGGCCCTGGTTAACTTCCTCAGCCAGCAAGTCTTGGGTCTCAGTCAGAATCCCAAACATCCTCTGGAAAAAGTGAGTGAGAGGTCGGGGAAGGTGGGGAAGGAGTTCAGGCAACAATCTGGGGTATCAACAGTGGAGACCAATGTTTTTGCCGTTGAGTAATCAGTAGTTGCTGTATGTGGATGGTTTGCTCACAACAGCAGGTTTTAGTGAATCAAATAATATTACTTTGTGTGTTCATGCGTATAGTTGTGTCCTTACACAAAGGGAAAACATCCCAATTTCTCAGGATCACCCCACCGTCCGGAATAATTGGAATTTGACAATCATAGATTAGAAAGAGCCAAGAACCCTGCTCCCCATCAGCAATCCAAGCATCTGCTGAAGCAAGTATGAGATTTCTACCACTAAGTGGAGATTTTTCTAGATAATGACAGCATAAGAAACAACCCCACAAGCATGCGAGATATGTCTGGTAAAGCGCTTACATTAAAAAAAATCCTCTTGCAGCTTTCCCCTGGAAAAAATGAGTGCCCTGCTATGCAATCAGACCCTGGGCTGCAGGGGGCCACAGTCCTACACGAAGAGATGACGCCTCCATGCTGGACACAGCAGGGGCCTATTTATTTTGCAGAATTGGGCTACCCTGCCCCTGATCTAGACAGCACCAATCTTGCAGCAGCAGTGGGAGGTAAGGTAGGTTTTGCACTGACCACCAACCTTCCGGTACAGCTGAAAAAACCCCGATATTGTTTCAAAAATTATTCATCGGGTTTCAAGATTGGTGCCAAGCTCTGTGCAGCTAACAGCTGAGCAACCAAGATTTTTGTCTCTCCTTTTACAGGATTATGATAAAATAATTTCCCTCCGTGACCAGTTTAGGCTGTTCTAATGCACAGTCATAAATGAGACATTGACTTTTAAAGATCTTCCTACCCATAGGGTGGCAGATGAAAGAATAGGTCACAGCTTTGTTCTGCCGCAACATGCCTGGAAGTGTTGAGAGATGTGCTTTCATTACAGGGAGATTTCCACTGTCTCATTGGTTTTTGCAAGTTTGCAACCTGCCTGTAGAGTATAAAGGAAATGCTGGGCTGACCAAAACAGATATAAGGCATTGATTTGCTCATGACATTTAGGCAGCAATAGCTGTCCTACTGATGGCTGTGTCCATTGGAAAGAGCGCGGTGACTTCCGCCTGTAACATAAACCTTGTGGCATTTTTCAGCAACTCAGCAAGCATGCCCAAGCCCAGGATAACATCAATTCATTTAATAAACCTGAATATCATCTTTGCAAAACAAAGTGATCAGTGTAAGAGAAGTCCATGACACTGTGCTGGGAAGGATGTTGCTCAGACTAATTCAGCTGCTCAAGCAGATTGCTCCTTTAACACTGCTTATGACTTAAGTCCCCAGTTTAATACCACTATTTTAATGACTCGGCAGTAATGAATGGAATCAATTAATTCAGGGGATGTTCAAGATAATGAGGAGTTTGTCCTGCAGCAAAAAGTTCTCCAATGAAGAGTAAAATGTTAGAAGCCCGGAGTATGCAGTGATTAGCAGATTTTGATAACTGGTGAGAATGGAAAGAAGAAAAACAAAAGTGAAAGAAAGTGAAATACTTTATGATTGCATTATCTAACAGTTAACATCCCTATGCATAGGGATGCATAATATCCCCCGCATATTAAGGCTACACAGCATTTCCCATAAAAACATCTTGGACTCACTTGCTTATCATTTTCTTAAAGTTTAAGGATTATACCAAAATTTTCATGCTGAGTGTTCTGGAAAGTTAAAATGAAAGTGATTCAGGTAATTTCCAAGAACAAGGCTAACAAAAATGCATTTTTCCCCATTTCAAGCGTGTCTGTTAGTTTTTTGTCTGAGACACTTCATCTCCCTCACACCATACAAATTGGAACTCTAGCTTCTATGGGTCTTGACAAAACCCATCCAAACTGGACCACACTTCATGACTTTTTTTGAAAAATCACAGGCCACACAAATCTGTGGAGGCTTCTTAGCATATAGTGGACAAAAAGCCATCCCCAAATCACCCCTGGAAACTCCACCCTGGCTGAGTATGCTCCATCTCCTTGCAGCTGCTAGAGCACCCTGCACCTGGGCTGTCCACAGGTGGTGGCTAAGCCCACCCCACCTGCGAGTCGTTGCAGTTACCATCGTGGGATTGTGCACTGAGCTGAGAGCAAAGTGGGGTTTCTCTCATAAAGGTAATGACCACCATACTGGCAATGAAGCAGCATGGCAGAAGAAGCAGTTGTGAAAGCCAGTCATGGGACAAAAGTGGTAAATCTGGTTGAAAAACCTGTTGTGACTGGGGCTGGAATAGCTGGGGGAGGAAGCGGTGGAAGAGGGAAAGATGGTGTGACCAGGGCAGAGGAGGGAAGATGGGGAGCTTCATTTTCTGAATCAACAAAGAATAGGAATGAGGATAGAGAGAAGGGTTAAACCACTGAGGATTCAGGGTCTGGGAGCAGCTGTTGGACAAAAAATAAGGCAAGGGAGTAGGGGAAAGAGCAGAGGTGAAAAGGGTGTGATGGTAGGACAAGCCAGGTGAGTAGGAGTGGGAGGGGGACACAGGTAGGGCAAGGGCGTGACATGAGGTGGGATGCAATTAGTGAAGGCAGGAGTGGGGAGAGGAGAGATCCTGACTTGACAATGGTGGGGCAGGGAGCAGAGGAGGTAGTGAAGAAGCTGTTTGTTTTCAAGGGTCTGGAAAAAACAGGACTGGAGAGAACATGGATGGAAACAAGCAAAAAGCTCCTGGTGGCACACATTGCTCTCCAGAGTTTGGAAGGGAACCCAGGTGTCCTGAGACTCTCATCTCATCTGCTAACAGCATGTGGATTTGAAAGGCAAGCCTCTGATGCTGGCCAGCAGCACAGCGATCTCTTCCTACTGCCACCCTTACCTTGGTTAGTTGGAGAGGGCTCAGTCACCTAGGTTGCCCCTGCCAGTCCCTGGAAGATGTCCCTGTGGTGGATCTGTTACAAGGTTGTTGATTAACCTCGTGGATGTGCATATCATGGCATCCTTGCTAGGTTGAGCTGGCTTTAAAAGAAACGAACCAGGATCCTAAAAAGCAGCACACTATAATCTGTGCCAAAAAGGCTCTGAAATCAAGCATTCAGAAGTTAGGGAAGGCTGGAATTAAAACAATTTGTGCAAACTTAATTTGGCTTAATTTTGGCATGTATGACTTTGTAGAAAACAGGCCTGGAAGGGACCTCAAGGAGACATCTGGGGACTCCAGTCCATCTTTTTGCCCCAAAGCAGGACCAATTATTCCTAGACCATTCTTGACAAATATTTCTCTAATCTTCTCTTGCGAGACAGACGTTAATGACATGATTGCATACTTTTTTCTTAATGGGATCCTGCTTCAGTGCATAAAATATACCAGGACCATGCTGTGGAGGAGACTGGGAACACAGCTGGAGAAAGGACAGGCTCATGGTTCAGCTTGCGGACGGCTGCACTGGAGAACTGCCTCTGCTTCAGAGTTCTTGGGTGGTCATTTTTCTTTTCCCAGGCGGTCATTAATTGTGTTTTCTCCATTTTCTGGGTGCTCAGCTTGAAAATACTGCCTCTGATTTCATTATCCCTGCTTGGTGCCCTGTTCTGATACAGTGTTAGGGCTTAACTTTTACCACCATCACACAAAGAGCCCAGCCCATGTTGTATTGGTTGTCACAGACTGGGAAATAAAACTGAAATTCTTATGCACCATGCTCAGCACTGGCTGTCATAAGTCACTCATCTCCCACTTCTCATCTGACCCTGCCCTGTGCGCTCTGTCAGCCTCCATCTCCCCACACCTTGCTTATTCCACTGAAAGCACATGTACAAAACCTCACAGTCATGAATGATGATTCCCAGTTCCTGTATTTTGTTTGTAGACAATTCCTCTGATTATTTTATTCAGTTCAGGCTTCTCCATAACCACCTCATTCTCAGAGGTATATGCATTCAGTGTTATTAATTACACCAGTAATGTCTATAATTACCTCAAGGAAAAATCAGCGAAATGCGTAAGAACTGACAGTATATAGGACACCAGGAACTGCTGTAGCAGATCACAGAATCATCACAGGATCGTGGAGGACGGAAGGGAACTCTGGAGATCTAGTCCAGCCCCCCTTGCTCAAGGAGGGTCAGCTGGAGCTGGTTACCCAGGACTGTGTCCAGTCAGGTTTTGAATATTTCCAGAGATGGAGACTCCATAACCTCTCTGGCCAATCTGCTCCAGTCTTTGACCAGCCCCACAGTAAAAAGAGTGTTTTCTTCTGTTCAGGTGGAGTTTCATGTGTTTTAAGTAGTGCCTGCTGCTTCTTGTCCTGTCAGTGGGCACCACTGAGAAGAGCCCATCTCCCTCTTCTTCATTCCATCCCACCAGGTATTTATACATATTGATGAGATCTCCCTGACCCTTCTCTTCTCCAGGCTGAACAGTCCCAGTTCTGTGTCTTCCCTCACATGAGAGATGCTCCAGTCCCTTAATCATCTTCATGGCCATTTGCTGGACTCACTCCAGTAAGCCCATGTCTGTCTTGTACTGGGGAGCCCAGAACAGGGCACAGGATGCCAGGTGTGGCCTCACCAGCGCTGAGTAGAGGGGAAAGATCACTTCCCTTGGCCTGCTGACAATGCTTTCCCTAATGCAGCCCAGGATGTTGCTGGCCACCTTTGCTGCGAGGCGACACTGCTGGCTCATGGCCAGCTTGATGTCCACCAGAACCCCTTAGGTCCTTCTCTGCAGAGCCCCCAGCGTGTATTGGTGCATGGGGTTATTCCTCCCCAGGTGCAGGACTTTGCATTTCTCTTTGTTGAACTTCATGAGATTCCTCTCTGCCCAATTCCCCAGCCTGTCCAGGTCGCTCTGGATGGCAGCACACCATCTGGTGTATCAGCTCCTCCCAGCTTTGTATAATCTGTAAATTTGCCAAAGGTGTACTCTGCCCCATCATCCCGATCATTGTTGAAGATGTTAAACAGTATAAGACCTAGTAACAGGATACACCACTAGTGACTGGCCTCTAGCTGGACTTCGTGCCACTGATCACGATGCTCTGGGTCCGGCCATTTGGCCATTTTTTGATCTACATCACTGTCCGCTTATCTAACCCATATTTTGTCAGCTTGTCTACAGGGATGTTATGGGAGAGTGTGTTGAAAGCCTTACTAAAGTCAAGGCAAAAGACATCCACTGCTCTCCTCTCATTCTCCAAGCCAGTCATCTCGCTGTGGAAGGCTATCAGGTTGGTTAAGGCCAATTTCCCCTTTGTAAATCCACGCTAACTACACCCGACCACCTCCTTGTTCTTCGTGTGTCTGGAAATGGTTTCCATGATTTCTTGCTCTATCGCCTTTTCAGGGATTGAGGTGAGGCTGACCAGACTGCAGTTTCCCAGATCCTCCTTCTTGCCCTTCTTGAAGATAGAAGTGACATTTGCTTTCTTCCAGGTCTCAGGAACCTCTCCTGATTGCTATGATCTTTCAAAGAGTGACCTTGCAATGATATTAGCCAGCTCCCTCAGCACTTTTGGGGCCCCTCCTCAGGGGCCTGGGATTGCTGAAGGACACTCTTACCAGAAAGGCTTCCTCCTGGGTCACCTACCCCTGCTTCCACCTTTTGTACATTTCCTTTTTATGTCAGAGTTTAGTCAGGACCTCCTTGTTCATCCACGCACGCCTCCTGCCACCTTTGCTTGATTTTATTCTTGTCAGGATGAACCACTCTTGAGCTTCGTGGATATGATCCTTGAATATCAAACAGCTCAGCCCCTGGTTTCTAGTCCAATATCTTGTTCCTGACTGTGGTCAGGGCAAGATGTTTCTGAGTGTTTTATAAACCTTTCCCTAGTTGGCGGGTGGCTATATATCCATCTCTACAGAGACAGAGAGTGATTTGAATTCAAACAGCGTGCTTCATATGAAAAAAAAGGGGTTTAGTACTACCTACTTCAGTGGTCAGTATTATCCAGGTATTTGCCCATCGGTGATATCCTGCACCAGTGACTTTCAGAGTCCAGATAGAAATATAACTATCTTCCTGTCACCTAGTGGGAGGCTTCTTATCCCAGGCCCCCCTTACTAGGCAGGTATTTCTAGGGTCCTTCCATAGGTGTGGAGAAAAGAGAGGCTCCTCTAGGTGAAGTTTAAGAGCAACCCCACTTGAGAACTAGAATCATCTCCTGGAGAAGTCTCTCACCTTCCAGTGACTAGAAAAAAGCTCCTTCTTTAAGTACCCGACATATGCAATAACTGCTTAATCTAAAAATACTTCCTTCTACTGCTTTTGAAAGTGCCACCTTTCCTGTTAATTGCATTGTCCCCTTGCTCCCGCGCTATGAGGCAAAGAGAATATCCCTTTGAACTCAGAACGGCATCATCAGCTTGATATGGCCTAAATCCAGTCCAATTAAAAATAAATAAATGTAGCACTTCCCTTCACTCAGATGTCCTGAAATGCCTCCTTTATAAAAAGGTGTTGTTAATCCTACCAGGCTTTTTGTGCTTGTAGGCTCTTTTCTTAGGGGTCTTTTGGGGTGACTGCAGCTCCAATCACGCTAACCTTGTTTAAGCTCACCCGTTTCCTTTCTGTGTCCTTACGTGCCTAGTCATTGTTGCCTGTTGAGTTCAGCTTTGCTCTTGCTGCTGGCTTGCAGCCTCTCCCAGGGTCTGAGAGGAGTGCTCATCCAAGTCTTGCAGAACAGCATGTGAGCGATAGCGGCTGGGCGAGATCATGAGATAAGCTTTGCTGACCATTAGCAAAACAATGGACTGTACGCTCAGTGCTGTTAAATACACAAAATAAACAGGGAGGAAAAAAAATAGGTTGCTTGTAACAATCACGGTCACAAAATGTTCAGGAGGAAATGAGATTCTGGAAAAGATTTTTTTTTTTTAAGGAATGCAATTTTTTCCATTGATTTCTAGGGCTTTTTGGTGCTGGTTTTTTGTCTCCAGCCAGTTAGATCTTGCTGCCTGATCCTGAATCCTGCCTTGTAGAAAGGCTTTTGAATTACGTCTAATAGGCTGAAGCAAAAGCAACATGGGTTGTTAGTCCGATCAAATTAGGAGGTGTGCTCTATTGTGCAGAGTGTAAAAGATTTTGCTATGTCAAGCAGTCAACAGGGAATTAGGGGAAATAGGCATTTTTAAGGGGAAACATCCAGGACTCGTGTTTTAAAGACACGGCAGTCTCTGTCTTTTCTGTTCTGATTCCTGTGCCTACTTTTAAGCTTCATGTTTGCACACCCTCTAGCCTGTCCATGTATTTGCTAAATTTTTATATTTGATAACTCGGTTTCAATGCCACATTTTCCCAGATGTTTTGGAGATTTGGGAGAGAGCTCTCCTTTTAAAAACAGCTGTCTCTCCATCTCAGGGCAATGACAGCTGTCAACACCAGATGTACAAAAATGCAAGATGCAGCAACAATTAGTAACCATTTGCAAGCCAAAGATGAAGGAAGTAGTGTGCAATGGTGATTAGTGAGCAGCCAGGGACAGGCATCATTAAATCAATTAGAGTGCTTGGCAAAAACTCAATGAACAAAATGAAAATACTGTTATATTTTTGGCCACTTCATAATTAACTGTGCATTTTCTCCCAGGTTCTGAGGAGAATCACCACCTTTAATTCCAAGCTGCAAACTAAAGACCCCCAGTTCACAGGTAAGACATACAACAACAGTGCAAGTTCACTACTGTGGCTGATATGTGTAGAATGACCAAGGTTTCATAGCTTTATTCAACCATTTTGCTATATGTTGTATACTGCAGAGCAATTGTTCCTCTCTGCAGACATGAGTGTATTATACTCCCCACAGTTTGCCTTGCAGATATCAAGAATGGCTCTAACCCACCAAGCACTATCATGCCCTTTCTCCCCCAGGGAGCTGACTGTCCTGGGGAGACCCGAACCCATGCAGTTATTTTCAGTCAGGGTAAAAGCAGCTGTGACAGCAAGAGCTGGATGAGCATTTCATTGCAGCTAAGGATGGTAATTTCGGTCTGCAGGGAGCCCTTGCAGCGAGGACAGCATCCCAAGCAGGCCCCACCAGGCGCGTCACTGCTTTTTTTGCTTCTTTGACGACGCAGACATCTATTCCTAATGGCGCTTTCTCCTTCTGTTGGCACCTTGCACTGTATGCAATGCTTTCTTTCTGAAAACTATTTCGATAGAAACTAACAAATCCTCTTCCTGTATTTGTGAGAAGGCACAGTAAACCTCATCACGCTGGTGCAACATCCCTCAGCTGTCTGAAGGAGGAAGTGGAGAAAAATCTCCTCTGTCGGCTGTCGTGCTTGGCTCCCTGTACAACTTCTAGGTCACTGTGACAGCCTGGAAGCCCGGGTCTTCTCCCCTGCCCAGGCCTCTCCCATATGTCTACCAAGACCCAGCTAAAGACTAGTCTTAATCCCCTGTCTCAAGTGAAGGCTTCCTAGCACTACAAGATTTTCTTGAATGGACTGAAGGCCTCAGGGATCAGGCTGGCTTTAACTCTCTTTATTTAGAAAGTCTCCCCAACAGCCTGTTTGGAAGCCAATTGGGGAGGCAGGGAAATAGCATGGGACATTTATGGGCCCTTCCACCTTCAGTACAGAGAGCCACAGTAAACTCTGGGGAATGGGGTCAGTCATTTTAATTTCCTGTTGTAAGAATGACCCATCTGCTCCTTGGTATCCCCTTTTCAGAAACAAACAGACCTCCTGACAGCACGGGAAGATACAAATAGAAAGCAAATGGATGTCAGTCTTGGGCTGCTTGACTGAATCTAATGTGAGGGAGATGATACACACAGAAGAGCCCAATAATTTTCTGAATAATTTTTGGACCCTTTCAAACTCCGGAGGAAAAGGGCATAATTTTTGCTTTCCAGAAAACAAATGTCTGGAAGACTTGTCAAAGGCTCGTTAGACTGGCAGAGCTCCTTTGGCTCTGGACACCGTGGTTTTCCAGGGTTATTTATGAAGAAGGTGTGGTCAGACAAATGCTGGAGCAAGAGAAACTGTTCAACTGAGCAAGATGTTCTCCTGGCACAGTGGGAAACCTGATGACTCTTTCAAGAGCCTGTGGATAAGACCAACCTTAAACCTGTGCAGAACATCAGTGGGAAGGACTTCCACAGAAGGATGCATTTGCCTGCTTAGTGACCCACTGATGTTTTCTGTGTGTCACAATGTGGCCATGAACCTGTATGCAATGTCTCTGCTTGTTTTGACTGTGCTGCAAAATTGGGAAATGGAAGTTGTCCATAGCTCCTGTTATATTAAACTGTTCGGACCACTTGGCTCTGTTGGCTTTGGCAAACTTACCTGGAGTCTTGCAAGGCCTAGGTGCACCCACGCACATCCAGATCAGCAAAACATCAGCTGTTCTCTGAAGCAGTTGTTGGTGATGACATATTTTGTGACAGGAAATCATTGCAAAATGCCGAGTTCTGAGGATTAAAACCTTCTGTCCTGCTCAGAAAAATAAATGCAACTGGTACGTTCTAAACATAGATTCCTTTGGATTTTGTTCTGGGACAAAAATCAAAACCACTTTTCAGGATTTATTGTCTAATCATTAACGCCTGGGCAGTCAGTAAATTTGTTACTGTTACAATCTCTGAGTTTCAACTGGAAAAAAAAGGAAAAGTTAAAGTTCAACCACAACCATTGAGTTTGCCCCATGCCAGTCAAACAAGAGATTTTTCCGTGGATAATTCCCTCGGCAATATTAAGGAATATTAAGGAATTAGATGCAAGACTGGTAGATCCATTAATATAATTTTGATTCACTAGCGTAACAAAATTCAAAACAGCCTTGAATGATTGCATCCTTATCAGGCTAGCGGAGGTAGCCCTCTCACCGTGGCTTCTGGTGGAATGACCCAGTAAAAGCTGCAAGGTAAGCAAACAGAAAATCTTCCTGCTGATCACCGAAAAGGAAGCAATGGAGAAAGAAAAAGCAGGAGTTCCCTGTGCAGGAAGATGTCTACTGGTGCATGCTGGAGCAGACCTATTCAGCGTCTGATTAAGATGATTGGATTTGAAGTTTATGGTGATACATGAAATGTAGACAGACAACTGAAAACCCCTAAACAAACAAAAAAAGTCTCCCCTCCTCTTCCACTGAGCTCCTTAAAGCTTTGTTCTACCCAGAAATAGTACCAATTTTCCAATTCACTGCCACCTTATGGCATTTCAGAGAGATAACACTTCAGTAATTTCTATCGGATGCTTCATATTTTCAGGCAGCCTCCCCGGGAACTTGGACGTTACAGAAATACAGCAGCTGTAAAACTGCCCCTTGAATCCAGATTTGGAACAATATTAATGCCTGGGACACTGGATTATTCTTGCTTGTGAAAACTGATCATTAAAACGTCAATTCTATTTATATTTGCAGATTCTAAAGGGAGGTCATTTCATCAGCCAAGGGGCCAAAAATAAATATGAACTTTGCAATGTTGTCAAAAGAGAATCTTTCAGTCTAAAAAAGCAACTAGCTCACTCATGATTCTCCCAAATGATTTTAATTGCTGGTCCATTTTTGAAATTGAGGATGAAAGCTTAACAGATGCCCTTATCATGTGTTTAGGGCTTTTCTGAGATTAGTTGTAGCTAAAGAAAGAATCTATGAAAAGACTAACAGAAATTGGAGATGCTTTATAGTTTCCTGTCCCTTCAAATAAACAATAATCCTCCTTTAAGCACACTTGTGTGGTTTCCTGGTGGATGGGAAGACACTACGACTTGAATGGACAGGCTTTGGAGAGTTGGTTGGTTAATTATTACTTGGAAATGTGGGCAGGATTGCCTAATAGGAAATAGAGCAGCTGGGATTTTTGTAGCATGCATTCCCCAAGTGGATGGATTGGCTTGGTATTCAGAGAAGCAAGATTAGCAGTAACCGAGAGTTTTGGATTTGATACGGATTGTTTTGGTACTGAAGAGGAAACTGGGTGATTTTAGGGAAGGGCTTACCATATACAGGAGGACAAGCCTGAAGCCATTTTCCTGAGGTAGCCTTGTTCTCTGTAAGTGAATGAAGTTGATTTCCCATTTGTATTATCAGGTTGCAGACTCGCCGTAAAGCTTGAAGGGATGTTTTTCAAACGGACACTGTCAGTGTATATTATGCATTGGTCTGATTTTTATTTACTACTATTATGAGTAACAACAAATGCTAAAGCAAAGAGCTCACCCACCCCCACTTGCTATTTTTCAGACTGCCAACTTTTTCAAGTGACAAAGCTCATCTCTCTCTCTTAAGTCGGTTCTCCTGTTCATGTAGTCTTTGGAAAGAACTTTGTCAGAAAATAAGAAAATGCGATTTGCATTGGCATTTTGGTGCTTAAGGCCAAAAAAATAATTTCAAGCTCATGAGTGGAATGTCTGGTGGTGCATTTCAGGTAGGGGAGAGCTGGACACTGCCTAGTTGCACTAATCCAATCTGTAGCCCTAATTTTTGACAAACAGTCGTGGCTGGGGTCAACAGCTCCACCAAACCGGGAGAGAAAATGTCATTTTCATGGCTGGTGGCTTATTGAGCCTGTGTCTCAGCAACATTTGATACAGTGGTATCTCAGAGGGGGTCTGGAACAATGAGTACGGTAGGGTGGTTTGGGGTGGCTGCAGTACCACTCCAGTACTGTGATTTCAGACTGTCTCTTTTAGTCCTTGTTAGGGCACACCACTCTCAACTCTCAGGTTTCCAGCTGTACAGAGCTGCACAGGTAGCTCATGATGAACCAAACCTTAAACAATCCTAGGTCCTTTGTAGTAGGTAAAACCATTCACCATTTATCAGGCAGCAAAAAAGATTTCCAGCAAACCAAGCACCCCCGGGGCAAGCAAACTGCTGAACAGGACCATTTTGAGAGACTGGGTTTGTTTTCTGCTTTGCAAAACAGCTCTTGTAAAGGATAAATTTTAGCTGCCTTTGGCCAGGTCTTTGTTTGCTCACATAGTGATGTTGTTCAGAACAGGACTGGAAAAAAAAGTAAAAAAAAAAAAAAAAAAAAAAGGAAAATTTTTTATGCCTTGAAAAGCAAGCAGAAGCTCTTAGTTAGACTCTAACACTGGCAAAAAGGGCTTCTGCTAGTCCAAGTTATTTTGTTTGTGGTATAAACTATTCTGGCAAGAACACTTTTTTTTCTAATGGCATAAGCAAGCACTGCTCAATTTTTGCTGAGGTCTGCCAAGTAATTTTACTGAGGTCACAGCAGGGAGCATTACTCCAGCTCCTGCTTTGCCAGGGCTGGGAACTGATGCCCCCGGGGATGCTTTAGAGCCATGAAGAAGCATGGGCTCTTCCAGAACAGTGCCTGGCACTCTGGCCATTCGTGGTGGCACCGAGATGTGGATGAGGGCCATTTGAGTGGCTCTAATAAATAATGTGTTTCCTATAAGAAGGTCTTGCCAATAACAGCCGAATTGGGAGAACTTTCTAAGAGTCCTGGTCTTCTTTCCCCATTGCTTGGCGCAGTTTCTGCAAAATAGGTTTACCATCACTTCACGTGTCACCTCTGTGACTTCCAGCGTACCGCTGCCGTATTTTTTTAACAGGTCACCTCACNCGCCGCACTGAGCATGCGCACTCCTCCCCCCCGGGCCCCGCCCTGCACGCCCGGTGAGGTCATAAAGGTGAGCGGCCGTGCCCCAACGGGAGCGGGCGCTGCCCGCGGCCCCGGGCTTAGGGATTGGTCCGTCGCGGAGAGCCGGATTGCGTCTTCGGGCCGCCTCATCGCCGCGAGCCAATGGGAGCGCTCCGCCGGGGAAGCCAATCGCAGCCCGCGCCCGTTCTCCGCCTCGGGCTGCGGCTTGAAACCGTCCCAGGGCTATGTGACAGAGGCAGCGCGCCCTCTGATTGGCTCTCCCGCTTCGGCTCTCTTCGGGTTGGCCCGGCAATAGCCGGAAGAGAGGGCTCCTTCCTATTGGCTCCCCGACCGCGCTGCTAGGGCGGCGGCAGCGTTCGCCCATTGGGTCTCCGTTTCGCTTCGGGGAGACTCGGCTGCCCCCGTCATGACTTCGTGATTGGTTACGACCCGTTACAGGCATTTCCGTAGCGACCTCGGCATTGGTTCCGAGGAGGCTCGGATGTTTCCGTAAGGGCCTCGGGCTGGGGGCTAGCGAGTGCGTCGGGCTCTTCGGCTGGGTATTCACAGAAGGTGCTTAGGGCCGTTCCGCAGCGTAGGGCGGCGACGGGTATAGGCGGCTGCGCGGCTTTGGCGCACACAGAGAGCGCAGCAGCAGGAGCCCGGCACGCAGCGGAGGCAGCAGCGGGGACAAAGGGACTGATCGGCAGAAACGGGGAGGGGGGCCCGGCGGGAGGCAGCCGGCGCCGGGAGGGAGCGGCAGGAGGCTTCAGCCGGGCGGGCGAGTCCCACGTGCCTTGGACGCCCGGGGAAGCAGCAGCAACAACCGCCGCCGCCAGCGCTCTGAAGCCGGCT
>WAAD01016681.1:290369-344743 GCA_013389945.1 Fregata magnificens
CGGGCAGAAAGGAGTGTCCCTTCTGATGACAGCAAAGTTTTAAGTATTAGGTCACCGTAGCAGCCTTGTCTAACCACACCCATAACAACATAGTTAAAGACTAAAGGCACTCGCATGTTTGTCCTGGATGGCTGGCAGACATCCTTCCTTGAGTAGCAGTTTCCTTCCTTAGATGGAAACCTGCAGTCAGATTTTTTTCAGATGCAGGTTGGTGTGCAGATGACTGGCCTCATAAGGTGGAGAGAGTAGGTTGAAACTTTCTGTGCTTAGAACTCAGGCTTATCGTGACAGTGCTTGGAAACAGTACTGAAACAGTTTTTCACTATTACGTTCCTGCTGATAGTTAATTGAAAAAAACCCTAAGACAGCAAAGACTGGGTTTTTTTGGAAGTGGAAGTGTATAGTTATGACTTGAAAACAGCAAGGTTTCGTCTTCATTCAGTTAATGACACCTTTTTTTTTTATATGCTCTTACCTTCCCTCTCTCCTCCACAAACAGGCAAACAAAAAGCTGTAAAGGGTGAGTGCTTGTCTCAGGTACCTATGAAGCCTGTGCTTGAATTGCAGATTGTGTCAAATATAAGGAAGGGGGGGGGGGGGGGGGGAAGGGATGGGTGTACTTGCTAAAGAAATATTGGCAGTAGCTAACTGCCTCACTGTTGCGTTTTAAGATAATGGAATAGGTAAACAAGCTTCGGAGAAGCCCTGGTATGCGGGGAGCTGTACTTGGCAGCTGATTACTTGTACCTGGAGTTTTCTTGGACGAAGAGCTATTCTGGTATACCAGTTGACTTGAGTGTAGGAACTTGTGCTCAGGCCTTGTATTTAGGAATTGTCTTAAATACAGATGTGATGTCTAGTCAAATACTGCTGTCTGTCTGTATGGCATGAGAAAAATATGTGGTTCATATTTTGTGTATACTGGTGACTAGTTTAAAGGTGAAATTAACAGCACTTTGAAGTTTGATAGCCTTTTGGCACAGCAATATTAAGTTAATTCTTTTTATAACAGTGCAAATAATTTTTGGTAGTCATTCTTATGGAGGAAGTGGTTTTGGTGCTTATAGGCATTTTGGATTTTCAGCTTTTCCTTTGCAAGGTAGACATCTAGCCTAGTGGAGATCAGTTTTAAGTTAGCATTTAGAGTAATTGCATGCGGATGAGGGGTTCACCTCATCCACTGATATTTGTACTTAAAGGGAGGGATTGGGAAGCCTACCTTTCTTAGAGCTCCTATTCTTCAGCCTGTGCTAGTAGTGTTCTAGTGTTTCTTGTAACTACACTCAGCTTGGAAAAATCAGTTGAAAGAAGCTGATTTCTGAAATTAAACAAGCAGTTCCAAAAATTATGCACAATAAGTTCTGCTGTTTGCCGTCATCGAAGTAAACAGCTTCTGTGTTCCAAATTGGCATTTGGAGATGTGGGAATCCAGTTAGAAGTGCAAAGCTGTCTTAGTTTAGAGGCAAGCATGGAAGTTAAGTGTTTTTCTGTAAGTAGGAGCGTTTGTTCCGTGCGAGTAGCTAGAGTGGAGTTTGTCAATGCAGGGTGATACTGTTTCGTAGCAGTTTCTTGATGCTGCCTACATAAAACTTCCAGCACGAAATCGGTTGATTTGTCTGAGGGCTCTGCACTGCTTGGGCACAAGTCCGAGCTCTCCCCTCACACTGTGGTAGTTTCTGTTTCCACCCAAATAGTTTCAAAAAGCCTTTTAAATACATTCTCCTGATATTCCTAGGTGTGTAAAATGCACATTTGTATATTTTACGTAATGTTGAATGCTGTGATGAGTGGAAAGGAGATCTGCAGTTGTGATATGACAGTGTGGTGTTTGAGCCTGTCTTTTTCTGAAACCTATCTGTATTCTAAAGACATTTTAAAAAGCCTTGTTAATTTCAGGGTAAAGTGAATTGTGTGTATGAGTACAGAGGTACTTTAGCTAAATAGTTCTAGAATGTAGTATCTCTTTTGGGAGAAGATAATGTGTTTTGCTACACAAGAATAAGAAATGTTTTGAGTTGCTTTCAGTCTGCTTCTTATGTAGAGAAATACAGTTTACTCAATACTTCCTAGTCCATCCTTTCAAAAAGCATATATGCTGAAGGCAATCTCAAAATGACATTTGAAAGCTGCTGTAATTGCTTGCATGAACTTGGATTAGGAGCTTTTAAGTGTCCTATGGGTTCTGGAAACTTTACAAGCACTTACTCAACCTCTGAAGGAAGAATACGTTGCAAAGAAAGGTGGTGTTCTGAGCAGTAAACACGTACAAATACCAAAGTGACACAGTGGGTGATGTACCTGGAGATACCACTGTTTGGAGAGGACACCAGTCTCACCAGTATGAATGGGTTTTTGGCTGTCAGGTTGTTTGCCTTTGGCAGTTGGAAGCTCCTTTTAAAAGGTAGCCAGAGGGTAAAATTGAGTCTAGCTCTTTTCAGTGAGTTGACTTGGATTTGAATGTAATGGCAGGCTAATAATGAGCTTTAGGAAAGCAGTTTCTGGCTTGCTAGCTGGTGGCTCTCTGTCCAGTCCTGGCATCAGACTGGTTATTGTAGCTATGGTATGCTATCTCTGGCTCTTGTGTTTCAGGTGTGCCAGACAAGGCAAGGGGGCTTGCGCGCACGCGCGCGTGTGTGTGTGTGTGCTCAAGGCTGAGCTGTAATCAGGGTGGGATGTAAGTGAGGCAGTTCTTACTATCAGGGGTTGCACAGCCACCTGGGATTGTCAGTGCTTGGAGCCTCTTCAGCCACACTTTCATTTTTCCTCTCTGTGCGCTCTGCGGTTTGGGAACTGATTTTCCACACCCCAGCCTTTAGGTGGGATGAATTTAAATTCTGGGAGAATTTAAAGCCTAAAATGAGTAATTGGTGTCCCCACACCACAGGCTATTTGTGATTGCTTGATTAATTTTCAGGAAAGCTGAAAACTTAGGTGTTCAGTAACTCTTCTAGGAAAAGGATCATTCTGTTTGCACACCTGTGTGCAGAAGTATGGGAGTATGAGTTGTGATCAGTTCTTTCCCAGCTGCTGGATAAGCACTACGTAGGCTAGCATTTGGTTGTGCATATATCTGGACAGTAATGCTTTGTACAGAAATTCAGCTTTGCTTTTAATCACAGGGAGGCTGTATAGCTGCAAGGATGGCTGAGGTAATGCCAATGACTTCATCACTCACCGCTTGAGACAGGTTTGAATAGACGATCGGGTGTAAGGAGAGATACTCCTCCTATTTGAGGGAATTGAAGGGGGCAAACTAGAGGTTTCTACTGTAATTCTGAGTCACGGATGAGGAAGAACCAGGACAGAAGAGCTGAAAGGAGCAAAATAAATCTGAAGGGGCGATGGGAGTAAACAGCAAAAGGATATGGGAATACAAACTAAGGAAGACATATAATGAAACTAGGTAAAATAAGGTTCTTGCAGATGGAAGTAACTGGTCTGGAACACTGTGCAAGTGTGTTTGAAAAATTACTTTAAGTTCAGTAACTCCACCAGATTTGTGAAGCAAATGTAGAGTCGATTTATAAGAATTTGAACTTGTTCTTGCCCTCTGAGTAAACCAAAATGTGCTGAGCTCTAGTTGGCTATGTTTTGCATTAAAACAAACAAAAACTGCCTGTTGTACCCAATTTTGTAATTGTCAACTGTTCACAAACAGTGCTGCCCAGAATTACGACACTCCCCTAGCTTGAGATGGGAGAAAGAATTTTTTTGTCTTTAGGGTTACGCATCTTCATATTCCCCAGGGTTCCTGCTTAACCATAAGATGAGAAACGTGGGTTGCTTTTAAGGAGAGCTGAGTTTATTGTATGGTCAAGTGACTTCAGACTCTATAAAAAGAATACTACCTATTCAAGGTAGTAGTAATAAACATATGGCTTGTAGCCTTTTTAACTTTGAGGGATTTTATCACCTTTTTTTTCCTTATCTGTGTAGTTAATTGACAGAAACTCAGTGTTTGTGTTACTTCCTGGACTTCTCTGCTCTTCTGTTGTGTCTACCCAGTACAATGGTAAATGATTCTTAGCGTTTTCTTTTCTATTGCTTTGATTTCTGTTTGGAAAAGCCCCCAAATCGCAAGTTAGAAAAGTTCCCCAAACAATATGGTAAACTTTACTAAAATAAGGACTCTATAGGTAGACTGCCACACAACTAAAACAACCACCCTTCCTTCCCAGTTCTTCCAGTTGAACATGTGAAAATAAAAATACTGCTGAAATGGATTATCCTACTGCTTTCTGTTCGCTGGCAAGTAACTGGAAGACTGTTGGTGCCTCATGTCATAGAACAAACTACTGTTTCATTTGGAGTTGTAATATTTTTGATACTCCATCTCAATTTATTAGAAAAAGTACTTGATTTAAGTGTTGGAGGTAATTAGAAAAGTTATGCTGTTAAACTGTTAGAGGGTATGTGGTCAGGCATAGGTAAAACAAGACAAAATAAAACAAGAGCTGAAGTCATGCAAGCATAAGATGTAGGTGGCCTCTGGGAAGGGGTTCAGTGACTTTAGTATTGTGATATTGTAAACATTATTTTCAGGAAATGGCTTACATTTTAAGAACAAAAACATGCAGCAGGTGTAGTAAAGCATTAACAGGTCAGCATTTAGTGTTAGTATATGGAAAATTCTCTGCTAATGTAATACTGAGGTATATACTTAAAAAGACTAGGGTATACTGTGAAAAAACCATAGTCTTAACATTGTTCTCAACACTCATCCACCAACATGTTGAGGTTTTAACAGCCCGTGAATCTGAAGAACTGCATAACTTGTAGAGCAACAAAAATGTATAATTTTTTTCATGGTGCCTTTATTGTGATCAGTGATACAGATTTAAATTGTGTGCATTTAGTGACTACAAATTGGACTTTGAATAGTGTATTCTTTTCATTGTTGTCTTCTGCAGCGTGGCGATTCCATCCACATCCTTGTGAAGGAGTTGGGAAGGCTGCGTCCTGCTCTGCGAGACTCTTAACGCAGCTGAAATTCTTTTTATGCTTGGATTTGAAACACTGTTCCAAAAAGTTTTAAATCTAAATTTTGCAGCAGAGTGTTGGGACATAATAAACAAAAGTGATACCACTTAGTGTATCTTAATTTTAGTGGAGTGTAATTTACAATTCTTCTTTTATAGGGTCAGCTTGACTTTTTCTTATTTTTGGTTTGGTGTGGTTTTTTTCCAACCCAAGTACAAGCTGAGCAAAGATATTTAAAAGTATATTTTAAAAGTTATATCAAGTGCAATATTTGAGAAGTGTTGACTTTTAAGATACCTTAGTTTAAATACATGGGCAGAAACTGACTAATAATTTTAAAAAATACTCTTTTAAAATTAATTTTAATTTTGTTAATGAAACAAAACTTGTTGCTTTTATACCTGCTTGTTGCAAGCTGTGTGGATGTGTTCTTAACTGCTTAAAATGACAATTGAAATGTTTAAGTGGGGATGAAGCCATTGGTCTCTTTAGTGCTTTTGTAGTCCTTAGGGTATTCACACTGCTGTATATTCACACTGCTGTATACATGATTGATCAAGTGCCGTTGTGCGTAAGTACACTTCAGGTGGTTCTTTGTGGTTATAGTGCTTCAGGCTGTGTTCTTCTCTTTGTTGCCGCTTAAATGGGTCACTTTCTTTCACTGGGATCTGAAGACATGGAAAAGCTCCAAATGATTTTTCTTTCAGTTCCTCTATTGTTGCCATGGATGCTGGCTCCTCATAGCCTGCAAATGGAGGGAGAGAGGGCATGGTCTTGCAGCAGGTTCTGCTGGTGGCCAGTTTGGTTTCCCCACAGCTTCCGAAGGCCCTGGAAGGTGTCGCCGAGTGCCATCTGCAGTGGGGCTCGGGGTGCTGACCCAAGGCAAGAATTGCACTGGATCCCTTGGTCCTGCATGCACCACTGTTTCATGTCCAGCGTGGCTGATCAGAGCAGATACCAGTTCAGGGTCTGTTTGTGTTGCCAGGTCTCAGCTCAGTCCAGTGCTCCTGTACCATTTTGCCTCAACTGTGGTTCAGACTCTGAGCACTGGATAAAAGAGTTTTATTCTATGCAGCTCCTGTCTCAAGGTAAGAAGAGGTTGTGTGCTCTTACAAGTTGTCCATCACAATCTCACATAGTATTGAAAGCTGTTTCCAGACCATCTTGTAAAGAACAAGAGACCAAAGCAATATTAAGGTGTATTCCCCAGGAGTACTGGCCCTGTACTGAGACGTACACCCCTGCTGCCTTCAAGCTCAGCCAAGGACGAGACAGCTCTGCCCAGCTGTGGAGGATCCAGTAATAAAGCACATCGGTCATCACCTTAAGATATATCTCCAGGGATTGTGTCAGTCCCAGTGCTTTCAGAACCTGTCTCTGCCCAGTTCTCTTCCATCCCCTGTGGTAGAAGCAGGAAGCAGTGCAGGTGACTGCTTTGAGGAAAACACAGGAAGGAAATAAGCCGCCTGCGTCTTAGGTACTCAGGAGGTCTGGGTCAGAAGAACAGGCTGTAGACCTGCTCAGCAGCAGAAGTTAGGGTGGGAGCCTCCCTACCTCCCTGCTTCCATGGCGTTTCCAAGGCAGAGAGGAATAGCAGTGAGACTGCTGTATGTGCTAGTATTTGAAGCCAGCCATGTAAAAATGCTTAACATGGCCTTGTCTCTTTTGAAGAAACTTCTGTGGCTGAGATACTGGGCAGTGACTCGGTTGTTTTAAACTTGTTTTTCTGTCTGTCCTAATTTAAGATTTGCCTGGAGAGGCTGGGCCTTCATGGAGAAATAGATGTTGCCTTTTAAAGGTGTGTCTTACTCTTGGTGGAATTCCCTTGAGACGACATCAAGGAACCATAACTATGGTTGGTCATGCAGCTGGGGGCAGGCAGCCCAGTTCTAACCTGGGCTGCCTTTGCTGACATCGAAGCTTTCAGAGATGGAGCCCGTGGCACAGATGTGTGTAGCTGTTTTGGAAGCAAGCTTTTCCTGACTGTAAGTGCCTGGAGTAATGTATAATTGAGATAGCTAAACTTGTCTTCTTCCTGTTCGTTCTTCTCCATCTCGAAAGCCAAGCTCCTTGCCACATCTAACTTAGCAGCTGTACTTTTCTTCTCCAAAGTGGGTCTCCTTGTAAGAGTATAATAGAAATTAGATCATTAAATTGTATTTTAAGAAGTTTTCCTGGTATTAAGTCAGTTTGAAATATTTCACATTAACATTTTCCTCTCCAGTTTTGATTTAGAAGGTGAGAAATACCATACTGAATCAGGTCAGTAGTTTGTGTAGCCAAATATGTGGTCTTCAAAAGTGACAGTGACATTGCTATTTAGGGAAAACATGTGAGCATGGCCACTCTGTGACTCACTGTCCTCCTACTGTTCTAGCATCCAGTCATCAGACTGGCAGCATTAGAGGCTACATCCTTGTCTATTCCCTTCGGTATCTGCTCATGATCCTTAGGTAACAGATTCCCAAAGTTCCTTGCCAGCAGTGTTGATCTTATCTACTGCCATCAGGATTTTGTAAGCTTTGAATATATTACACCCTCCCACCCCTCATCATCTTGCATCCAGGTTGAAGAGCACCAGCCTCTTCAGTCTTCTCTCTCAAGGCAGCTGCTCTGTCTCTTTAATCCTTGAATTGTCTTTTTCTATACCTTTTTGAATTCTGCTCTGCCCTGCTTGTATGCTGTTCTTGTCTCCACATCTTGGTTCTTAAGATGGTAGTGCACTAAGCCTTTACATAGCAGCAAAATTATGTTCTGCCTTGTTCTCAGTTCCTTCCTGTTGATGTCCAATATCTAGATGACACTTTTCAGAGAATGTTGCACACTGAGCCAGTAATTTCAGAGGACTGTCAACGATGACTCCAAGATCACCTTTTTGATCACCAGCTATAAATGCAGCATGGAAGCACAACTTAGAATTTTTTTTTTTTCTTCTCATAGGTATTGTCTTAGATCTGTCTGCATTGAAGCTCATCTACCACACTTTGCTTATTCAGTTTAGTGAGGTCCTTTCAGAGTTCATAGTCATTGCCATTGCAGCTGGCTGACCTGAAAAAGCTTAGCTTTATCTGCAGACTTGGAGAATTTTGCTGTGCACTTCTATCCAGGTCACTGAAGATGTTGAAGAGAATGAGTCCTAGCAATGCTGCCAGGTCAGCTCCACTATTGACTCTTTGCAATAGTGGAAAGTTGACTATTAAGTCTTACCCTTGCTTCCTAGTCTTTAGCCAGCTTTCTGCCCATAAATGGACCTTTCCTCTATAACCAGGCAACTTGACTTCTTGCTATAGACTGTTAAAGAAGCAGCCTGGGCTTTTTGAAAGTTCAAGTATGTGTTTTCCTTGGATTCCTTTTTACCTGTTTGCTTGGAGTGCCAGCAGAGTTTCTCTTTGCGAAAGCCATATTCAACTTATCCCAGCAGGTTGGTTGTTATGCCCTTAGATCTGCAATCTTGCCATGAATGGAGATCATATTTAGAAGTCTGTAGCTCTTAGGATTCCCACTGGAGTCTTTTTTTGGAGACCCCACCAGGCCAATTATCGAAGAAATTGAAAGAAACCTACAAGTAATGAGAAGTATCCTCTCCTGAGCCGGTATGCCCAAAAGCACAGGTTTGGATAATGTGAAGTGAAAACTCAATTATAACTAGAGCAGTCCTGCAGACTTTAACTGTACTATGTTATATGGCATATTAGACACAAATTAGGCACATGGCTTCATTTAATGTGTATATGACTTACAGTTCTATTAAGTTAATACTGCATACATGTGTTGTGTGGTTTTTTTTTTTTAAACGAATGCTGATCTGCTCTTGCACTTGGATTAAAGATAAGTCTGTTCTGATAGTGGCAGTTACTTGTGTTAAGGCTGACAAACCTCTTAGCCCTTGCTGCCTTTTTTTTTTTTTTTTTTGAGTACAGATTTGCATTAGTTTTCCTAGTGGGAAGGCTGGTTTCATTTTCCTGCCTGACCCTGACCTGTTCAGTCCCCCATGCTAGTTTCTTTCACAGCTGTGCTGTGAACCCAATCAGTGAGATGATCCAGACTTGCAACTGTGTGTTTTTTAATAAAAAACATAGCTTGGTTTCCTTCCCAGATTATTTCATTGATGTTTATAGCATAGCCACACAAACAGTTTCATCAGCATGATTTAGTGCATGATGAATTATGGTAGTAGGGAGAGGAATAAGCTGCCACAGTGTGTGGGAGACTTCTTAATCTGAGTTAGCTACCAAAGAAAAGCAACATGCAACTGCACAATCAACTGTATGTAAAACCAGTAAGTTAGGAGTCCTAGCTGTATTTTTCATACAAAAATACTTTGCAGTTGTGGCTAATGTGGTGATTGTGATGTTACTTGCATGAAGCTCACTGCTACTGTTTTTGGTATAGTGTCATTGTTTAAGTGCAAATATGTAATAAGCAGTAAATGTTGACTTGTGGCCATAGGGTATAGTAATAGAATATTGAACTCCTGTAGCATTGCTTTGATCTAGAAAGACTTGTATTGGTGACAATAGGTCATTATTGAATCCTGGTAGGAAATAGGGAAGACAGCAAATTGCTTTTCTGCTTGAAATAACCTTTATGTCACATTCAGATTGTCCCTGTTGATGCTAAAACTGAAATAATGGGAAGTAAAAGAATGTGTGCTTGTAAAACTAAAATACATTGAACCAGCATGTGACTACATACTTGCAAGAGATGTTCTAGTGCAGGAGCAGTGCCATCACGTTGGCGATGGGAACGAGGGCTGTAAAACCCTGGACCTCAACATGGCTGTTGGAAGCTTACAAGCATCTGTATATTAAACAATTCTTGTCGTAAGGGAAGAAAAAGGGTGGGTTTTTTTGAAAGATGGATTGTGTGAGTTAATATTTTGTGTTGAACATGGCTACAGATTTTTCTCTTAAATCTGAGTGTGTTTTGCAGACGATGTTGCATTGGTCTGTCCTGTGTGGCCTGCGGGGAATTTTATATCTGATGGGGCAAATGGTAGGAGGACGGATTGTGAAATTGAAAGGAGTAACTTAGAACTATTAAAAACCAGTGCATGTATAAATAATTTCTTATGTTTAAAACCACTGAAGTGGTATTCTCAGGATGCCTTTTCCTAATTGTGTGAAAACCTGTGAATGCTAACCCTGTTAGTTCTGGTGACTGATGTTTTACCTAATGATGTTTCTTAGATTAGTGCAAAGACATAAGATGCTTTATGTTTTTCTTCACAGTCAGTTTGCAAAGCCTATATTCGTGGAGCGTGTTCTTATCTTAGCTGTAGATCTTTCTGTTTTAATATATCAAGGAAATAATTAACTTCTCAGTTTTAAGAAATGATGGTATGGTTAATTTGACAGTGCTCTCTTGTTGCATAAGCAACTTTCTGCTTCCAAGTCTTAAAGGCCACAGTTCCCTCTAATGACCAAGAGCATTTTCTCCTTGGGGTACAATTTCTGATGCCCTGGCTTTCCACTCTTGAGGCATAATTTTGTGTCTAGATTCTTCGGTGATGAAGAGACCTTCTGAAGTACTTGGAATTACGGAGGAAACTAATCTATATTCATCCTGTACAAGTATGATGCCTCCCGTCTGTTTCTTCATCTGATTCTAACTTTCTGAGGAATAATTCTGCTGCCTTGCAAATGAGCTAAGAGTAAAGGTAGATGAAGATCCATCGTTGGGGTAGATGGCAATCAATCATTAAACTAAAAGACCTGTCTTTGAGTAATTTCAGTATTGTCATAATCTTTGGTGTTGGAAAGGGGATGTGTTTGAGTTTGAATGTTTCCCAACCATCTAATTTTGATGAACCCACACATGAACCACCTCTGATGATGAGCAATATATATATATATAAAAATATCAAAAGGTTTTTCTTTGTTCCTTCGTGATGCAGGCAGCATGCATTACTTTCAGTAGTTGATATCTGCCGTATCAGCTTTCAGACTCTTCGGATGTGACAAACTGAAAGGGGCAATAATTGTATTAAAAAAGTAGATTGTATTTTCAGGTCATCTTACAGAGGAAATAAGTCTTTTGAAAAAATTATCAGTAATTCCAAAATTGTGTACCAACTCAATTACACGTCGCTGTTTCAAAGAAAATGCTGGAAGAAGAGCTGTTTCTCCTTAATTGTACACTGAATTGTAGCGCCGTTTGATTTATCAAGGATCCAAAGTGAAATATTAGATGTTTTCTTATATGCAAGTGTAAAGGAAAACAGAATCCTGGGTTCATTTCTTGGCAGATAAAGGACAATTACTGATTTGATTGTTAGAAAAATGTGTTTATTCAGAAGAATGTTTTTACTAAAGGAAGAAAAAAGTGTGTTTTGTAATAAGTTTATCTAAACTGAAACATGAGCACATTTTTCTGCTTTTTTGTTGGTTTTTGCCATAGTTTTTTAAGATGATGAGTTTCATCTTGCCTTTGCTGAAATCCTTCTATGATAAGTTTGATTTATGCATTCATTATCTCTGCTACAGTGCCAGGCTGTAATGTCTTAATATAATTTTACTGTGGGTTTGTGGGTGAGTGGCTGCTACTGTGGAAAATAACTTCAAGACTTTACTTCCTGTCTCAGCCAAAATGCAAGCATTCAAGCATATTCTATACACTTCTTTCCAGTCTTGCTTTAGTGAGAATTACTTTCTTGTCAACTCTAAGTCAACATTACTTGATCTTTATCTTACATTATTGTGATTTTCTTCTGTTCCCAAACTCATGCTAAGTGTTTCTGATCTTATTTTATTTAGTCTGTTTAAAGACATCAGTCAATTTTACATTATACTGTTTCTGTCCAATCCCAGGATGAAAAATGAATTTCTGAGGAAGGTGAAGACTAATCCTGTGTAGTAAAAATTGCCTGGATGCACATGCCTTAGCCATCTTGGACTGTGAACAGAATTGTCACTCCTTGCTACTCAAGATGTTGAGATAAAATTTCAGCTTTCTACTAGATAGTCCTGACACTGATATGCTTTAGAGATGTCACTTCTTATGCCTGTTCAGAAATGGTTCGTTGGCTTATTGCATGTAGTATCTTCAGATCTTGGGCTGGGTTTGCAAAGTCAGAAAGAAAAAATCCAGAGATACTGCCTCTGGCTTGGGAAGTTCCCAAGCCACCCATAGCTGGGGGCTGGGAGAGTGTGGTGGGATAGCTGTCCCTGCAAGCTTGTCCTGTTTTATACTCTTCCTTAAACACTTACTGTTTGCTGCTGTAAGAGATGGGAAAATGGGATAGATGAACCTGTGCTTTGTCTCTTACATGCTTCCTGTATCTTGATAGATATCATATTTGAGTATCTTTCCTCTATCTCAACCTTTCCAATAAAGGAATTGTATTCTTCAAAGTGCTTTATTTGTTTATATTAGTTACTGTCTTCTGAGCTAGGTAAATAAACCCTTGTCTGCAGAAGAACATAAGACTGCTCCTCTTGTCTTTACTCTCCTTTGAGGTGGGTGTCTGTATTGTTGCATTGAAAGTAGCCTCCTTACCCGGACCAAGATGAAGCATTGCCATTATTTTCCAGTCGCAGCAGCAGTAGAGAAACAATAGGCTCCATTATCTCCTTCTAGAAATGGAAATCTTTTGCATGTACCCACAGTCTTGGCTTCATAATGCCTGGTTTAACTTGCTTGAGATTCCTAGGATGAAGGGCATATGTAAGAAGAGAAGGAAGAGCTAGCATTGTTGAGACTCACAGTCTGTTTTCTCTTCACTTAAAGGCAATCAAGCTTCTAATTAAGAAAACTTGCTGCACTGCTGGCAAGAAAGCCTCAGGTGTTTTCAAAACCTGCGTAGGTTTGGAACAGCAGCCGCTGAAAAACCTCCACTTCTGGATAGGTATGCAACTTTTGCAGACATCTATGTAATAATTTCCCAGAATTTGCTCTCATGAGTTTTTAGGCTTATCTTCTGCTTAGTATCACTTATTTTCTGCTGTGTCGTATCTTCAAAAGTGATACTGGTTTTTTTTGTCTGGCATGGAAACTGGCAGAATCTGGGAAAGGTCTGTTTTTGCTAGTTATTTTTCTTCTTGCCCGCATCATTGAGAGGAAGTTTTGCTAAAACAGTGCTGCTCTCCTTTCCCTGTTTCCAGATACCTGTCTCTATTTTAGGATTTCAAGCTCCAACAGTCTTCCTTAACAAACAATTACAGGAACAGTTTTGAGAATTTCAGCTGTATGTGTAGAGATTGTCCCTGAAAGCCTCAGTCTGCTCATGTGCTGGCAGAAGGGAATTGAATCCCCAGATGTCTGGACTCGTTTTTACAAGGAGAAATATTCCTTTTGTTCATGTTTGTGGAGAAAACTGATTCCCATTGTGTAGGATTTTGTTTTAGTAAAATCTGTATAGTGCAATAAAATATTTGGAAAAATCTTCTGTAGTTTGAATTACATCCTTTCACTGGGGAAAAAAGTCTTGTTGCAGTAGGTGTATTGTTTCTGAGAGAGGAAAAATAAACAAACTTATTAATAGGGTTAAGAAGCCTTAGGAGAAAATAATACTTTTTTTAGCTGAAGTATGCATTTTAAGGCAGGATAGTTACTGTCCAGAATAAATGCCTGTACTGGTGTAATGTAACTTTTTTTTTAAATTTTAACTATAGTTGAAGTATTACTCAGTTGTTTGACAGTCTGAGCTTGTGTTTTGCTTCGAGAAAGCAGTGGATGTAGTGCCCAGGTGCTATCACTTCGGTTCACCCAAGCCTGCAGTTTGACTACTTCAGCCTGCCCTTGATGCAGGCTGTCATCCCGAGGAATGGCTCTGGCCTTATTGCCTGCTTCCATCTCCTTCTTCTGCCAGCCCAAGTGCTCACATTGCTGTAGGGTGGATCAGGGCAGGGAGTTTTGTTCCTCCAGAAGCAGTTCTGATCTAGCTCACTCGCTGATAGCAGCTGTTTGATATCTGGTACCAGTGCAAAGCGGTGTCAGGGCACAAGGACCTTCTGAAGGCAGCCTCCTTTGCAGGGTGCAGCTTCGCCGTGGCATTGGGTCAAAGGGTGTGGTTTTATGTTACACTTGCAGTGGCTTATCTGGGTGTATAGGCAGTAATGAACAGTCTTGTTCTCCATTCTTCATCTTGTCAGATCTAACACCTGCCTGTCCTCAAGATGAGTTGGTTCAACTTGCTGATTTGAGGCTTGTTTTATTTTGGAGATGGATTAGTTTGTCAGATCATTACGCTAAACTGGCTCATCCTCAGGCTACAAGATTGCCAGATTTGCCATGGTAGGAGAATGAAGGTGGGAAATGCAACCATCCCTTTTGGCAGTAGTCCCCACTTTGATCAAATTATGTGTAATGTGAAAATGAGCTGTAGTTTCTCTACCTTAAATAGTTTTAGAGATGTCCAACACTTAATTGTCTTGCTCTTCTTGTCCTACTGTTTTTTATTACGTAAATAAAAAAATAATCAAGACTTGGCGATGATGAAAAGCTTGTGCATCTAGCTCCTAAAATGCTGCCTCATCTGTAATAAGAGCTCCTTCACCAAGATAGCTATTTCTGCCGTGGAGAATATCTACATTACATTGATGGCATGCCTACAGTTTCTTAATGTTAATTGAGATAATGCTCTCCTTGAATTCAAAACCGTCTTTAGCCTAAACCGACATGTTCCATTTCTGTGCAGTTCTGTGGCATAATCTAAAGCAGTAACATGGGACAGACGCGGAGGCTGTGTAGTCTCTTAGAGCTGGTCTGTGTTCTGCAGCATGAACCAGACAGTGCAGCACAACTTGATTTTGCTCTCTACAGACTTGGCTGCAGTGCCCCCTTCACTCTTAAAATAGTGTTCAACCACAGGTCACGGTTCAATATAGGGATTCAGATTAGCTACTACTCACTTTACTTTTTGACTTTTTTTTTTCCACTGTACTTCCCACCCAAGGTGGATGTTGGTTCTGAACAGCTGGCAATTTTTTTACTCCTCCTCCAGCATTAAAAGATAGGCATCAAATGAATGCCTTCTCATAACTAGCTTCATCTATCTTTCTCTTTGGGTTTTGGCTGCTGTATCAGATTCCAGACAATCTGTTTCTCACTGTGATTTCACCCTTAGTCTAATTCACTCTGTGGGTTGGACTCTGGATCTGTGATGCTGTTTCCTGGTCTTACAGGGAATAGCATGACAAGCACATACTGTACTCCTGTCCAGTTTTCAGTAAAATTGGAGAATAAGAAAACATATCAAGTCCTGGTAGGGCAGAAACTAATTGTGGGGTACTTGGCAGAAGGGAGAAGCTGTAAAGCAAAAAGTAGAGTCCTTCGACATCCTGGAGAGGAGAAAAATGTATTGGAACTCAGGGCTCTGGCTTTGGGGGAGAGCTTGGTCCTCTGCGCTCCCAGGAAAACTCCGCAGGTTCAAGCAGGTGTTACTTTTCATTGCTTCTGGGTTTTCAAGGCCACCTACGTTACTGATAAATACCGAAATTGGGGGGTTTTTTTAGGCAAAAAAGTTGAGGTTCAAGGATGCAGTGTTGTGACAAAGATCAGATGCTTGTGGTGTAATAAAAGGGACCCTGCTGAGGAGACTCCAGCAGATGTGGAACTACGTGCTTCTTGCCCTGTTCCTTCCTCCACAGCTCCATGACCTGGCTGGGGTTGCAGAGGCCACAGAGAACTGGCTGGAGACTCTGGTGGCCTGGGCTGCCTGCAGTGGTGGTGACAGCAAGCGCTTTGTGTGCTCGGAGAACTTGTTTGGGTGCTCTCTCTGTCCAGTGTTAATCTGATAATAGTCCTGCTCCAAATTCTCTTCTCTCCCGGAATCTCTGCTCTTGCTTCTGCTTCTCTATGCTTTTTCTCTCTTTAGTATGCTTCTGATGTTGTTCTTGGATTTTTTGGGGTTTGGGGTATTTTGGGGTTTTTTCCTGTCTCTCTGCTGTTCCTTACCTTCACTTTTTCCTCCTTTTTTTTAGCATATTTCCTTTTAGGTCTTTTCTTTCTTTGTTCCTTCCTTCTCAAATAACTGTGGCAGTTGCCTGAAACAACTGGCCATTATACATTTTCCTCTGTGGGCTGTACTGTCTCAGCCTAGGTCTGTCTGTCTGCTCTTTAGGCTGGGCTGCAGGCGCGCCAGGGCAGGAGCTGTCTCTTATTCCCGGTGCTGTGCCTAGCACAGTGGGGTCCTATTCACACTTGAATCTTAAGCACTGCTGTAACAAACACGATTGAAAGATTTAGTTAAAGCCCAGTAGAAGAATGGAGACTCCTTCTAAGATGTATTAAGATGTTCTTAATTCGTGCAAGTGTGTAGTAGGGAGAGTCTTGGCAGCTTGCAGCTACTCCAGGTGGCTCTTCTGTGGGTTTTGCTTAATGGTACAGTCTTGTGCATTAGAAACCTCTTAGTGGATGCAGAGAGAAAATGAGAAGGAAAAAACAGTGATGATCTCTGTTGTCAGAGATCAGAGATGTTCTTGGCTAGGTGACATATGTACATTTACCTGGATTCAAAAACTATAACAAAGGCAGTTAAAACTGAGCCAGGGAGGCCTCCAGCAAGTAGACAGCCTCCTACCTAAGCAGTTTACAAGAAACTAATTTAGTGAAAGGTTTACAGGTCACACCAGATATTTTGATGGGAAGATTGTAGGCCTTCTAGGAGTTCCCTAAATGTGCAGTTTATCGCTTGTTAGTCTCCAAGCGGAGGGAGATTTGGAGCCTCTGACAGTGCTCTTAAAGTAGGCATGTCAGTAGGTGCCCGATGATGGATTCACTGTATCAGGCTTGCTAGAAGACGCTGATAGACTCGTTGAGGGTCAACTGTTGAATGGCACGAACAAGTGGGTAAATACGATCTGTTTGTAACTTGGGGTTCTCCAGTGCCCTGTCAGGGCTCAGTTACAGGGGTTTTATAAGTTATTACGTGTCAGCTGAACTGCTATAGTTGTCTTTGGCAACTGTTTGCTAAATCGTGTTCCCTGATGATGTAAGAGGGAGGAACAACTAAAGGAAACTTCAAATAAGAAATCCTAGTACTGTATAGGCTAATTTCTCAGCTAACTCAGAGCTATATAGCAAAGGGGGATACTGTTGAGGCCACAGTCTCATGTTAAAACAATATTGTCATACTGTTTCCACTCACTCCCTACCTCTGTCCTTGTCTCTTGTGCTGCGTTTAATCTGTAAGCTCTTTGGGGCAGGAGTGACCTGACCTGAGATTATAAAACCAAATGCTGTTACGATAGCTTCAGTACTCCCTTCCTAATCTATGGAATCACTTTATCTAAATTTAAAGTTGATTTATATAGCTAAATAACTTTTGTGGGGTGGGTTTGTCTGCGTGTGTATGTGTGTGAGGTGGGTGGGGAGAGAGGAGAACAGAAAGAGTGCCTACTAAAAATAACTTGTTAACAAGCATGAGACTGCTTATGAAACCCCACTGGCAGCCAGTGTTTAGATTACCTTAATTGTATGTTTCTGGGTGGGTTTTTGTTGTTGTTGGTTTTTTTGGGTTTGTTTGTTGTTTGATGTGTCGTCCCCCCCCCCCAAAGCAGAAATTTAAGCATAAGCATTCTGGTGGACATTTTGTTCAGTCACAGAAAAAAAATTTCTTTTAATGCTGCTTCCTAAGATAATAGGTCAGGGTTTTCCCCCCACCTCAGTATTAACTGCAGCTTGAGAAAGCTCTCTTACTTAGAAATTTACTGTGTTGGTCTATGTTTGCCATGACAGAAAGAGTACTCGAAGCAAGCTATGTGTTACTGAGAGAGATGGTTAACACAAGCCTTAGATGTGCCTCAGAAAGATGTGGGCACTACCTTACGCAGTGGTAGGAAGCAAGGCTTTAATAAGATGGATCTTTTCTTCAGATGTTGCGAGTAAACATCCATTTTGGATTCAGCTGCTTGGTTTGTAAGTCAGTGGGACGGTAACCTGCTGGTATTTTGTGGTGGCCTATTTAAGCAGCTGGCTATTGGAATCCCATCTTGCCACAGTTAGATCCAGAGGTCATCTGATGGCCAACGTGATAGGCATCGGGGCTAGATCAACAGGGCTCTTCACATCCTTTTTCCTCTTGTGTTTTTGTTTTGTTTTGTTTTTTAAATTGTTCAGAGTCAAGCTTATGCTGGGGTAGACTAGCACGACTGCATGGTCAATGTTGTGCTGCGCTTGCTTTGGCTTCCTTAGTTAAGATCTAAAAACCTGTAGAAAGTCAATGCCTTAGAGCTTCATGTGACTTTGTAGTGGACATTTTAGCAAGCCTATCATGTGAATGTTCTGGGACCTGCTAAGTACCCTGTTCATTTTTTTAAAGGTTTGTTTACAGTGTTTAGCATTAAGCTTTCCAAGAGAGTGAATTGAATGGCCCTTCCAAAAAACTATGATTGCCTCTAAAGGGAGACTTAAATCTCCAATGACATTTGGAATGACTGAACTGAGATGCAGTAAATCCAGATGCTGTTCCTTTACTTAAATTTTTCCCAACAGATAAATAATAGGAAAAAAGATGTCCCTGCGTCTTGATGTAATTTTATGTGTTTAATTAAATCAAATATAGGCATATGAGGCACATCATTACCTGTCACACTTTCCTGGAAATATATTTAATTTCTCTTTCCTGGTGACATACTGACCTCAAAAAAGCATGAAGACAGAGGTCAGTTCAGTTACACACTGTTTCATTTTTATAGTAAAGTTATGTTGCCTTTCTGAGCTGTTACTGCTTATTTTGTAGTGATGGTATAGTTTGTTCTACAATAGCAGTGATTGACTTCTGTCTAGTGTTTACTTTTCACTCCATTTTTCAGTTGCCTCCTGCATAAACTTAGCACTTAGTACTTTGAACTTGTATTGCCATTTTAGAAGCTGTTGAGCAAAATGTAGAGGTACCAACAGTTTTTTTGGGTTATGGGTTTTGCCTCCTGGAAGGTTTTGAAATTGATTGACATCTCAAAAGCATCACTATTGTTTGGTGCAAGTGGAAAGAATATTTTCTTTTTTTTATTCCTTTCTTTGTGTCCAGCTAGAGGCAAAGGCAACTTTGATTTCAGTGTGGAGTGTTTTAAAAGCTTTTTACCTTAGTGGTCTTTGTCTTGGCAGTTGTTGCTGAAATTTGTTCAGATTATTTGTCTCTGTATTGAACGGAACAGAAGTGAATTGACACATAATTAACAGTGACTATCATTTGATCATTAACAATAAAGCCAAAGAATGACTGCTTCATCTTTTCATCATTTATCACTTTACTATGTTTTTGTTTAAATTGAATGCAGATTTTGAGTGTTGTGGAAAGCAGCATATTCAGTTTTGAGCTATGACGCTGTTGCATTAGTGCTGGGTAGACAAAAAATGGTTTGTGTAGGTATTGAACATTTCTGACCTCCTTAAGACCCAGAGAGTCATTATGTTCATCTTGTGCAGGCTTTCTTATTTCAAGCTTCGCAGTTGTGGTTCAGCTATATTGTATGCTTTAGAAAATACTCCAATCTAAAATAAAAATCTGTGTTGCAAAAATCACCTTAACTTTCAGAGTTTTTTAGAAAAAATAATTTCCTTATTAATTTTGTCCATCCATAGCTCTGTCGCAAACTTGCAATTTCTATTTCTAGTTATTATGTGCAATATCTTCTCCACCTGCAGATCAGAGCCCTCTCTGAAATGGCTGTTCCTTAAATGGGTAGCTTTTTAGATAATCCTCCAGCTTTTTCTCTTTGACTTAAATTGTTTGAGCTCTTAAAGTCTCACTCAAAGTAATGGGTTTTTCTGACCTTACAATGTCTGTGGCTTCTTTCTGAATCTCTGGTGTTTTAAATCATCACCCCTGAATTTTAGCTATCAGGAGTGAGCACACTATTCCAAGTAGCTGTTGCATGGGTGCCAAATAGGAAAGAGAACTTTTTTTTTTTTGCTACCTGGCTGATGTTCTGCTTATATATCTAAGGATTGCTTTAGGTCTCAGTAGCAACGTTGTGCTTAGGCCCTTCTGTCTGTGCCAGGATGCCTTGCAAGTCAGAGCTGATGACTCCACTCTTTGGGTGGGTTTACTTTGGCTGTATGGCCTATCACCTTGGGTCCTGGAACCCTCCGCTTATTTTGTGCCTGGATTACGAAGGGAGGCCAGCTGCTTTTTCATTGATCTCTACCCTGTGTATAACTCTTTAAATCTTGTGTCTGAGAACGTCATAGCTTTTCTTTCGGGTTTTTGATAAAAGCAGTAAGTGTGGGGCCAAAGATGAATGCTGATGGGGCCTCCTGCTATATTATATTAGATCATAGTTACATTGAAACTTAGGGACTAGTGTATTATAATTTGATTAATAATGATGTTTCTTTCTGTATATGTGTTTATTCATTAATTAAGGATATGATAGCGTGTCAGAAACCCTACAGAAGTCACAATGCTTTTGCATCAGTGCTTTTTTTCCTTCTCTCTTCCAAATGAACCTGTAATCTCATTAACAATATGGAGTCCAACAATCCAGTCTCTATAAACCACCTCACTGCTTCTTTATTCATTATCAAAGTAGCTGGTATGGTACTTAATCTGAAATTGTTGTCAAACTTACAGGATCATATGGATCATCCCATCCACCTTTGAAGTTCTCAGAGTATTCTGATTTCTTTCAAAAATCAACATCCCTTCTCAGACTTCTTGGCTAGCTCTTCCAAAATCCTTGGATGCAAATTGTGAGATTCTGCTGATCTTAAGTAATGTCTGATGGCCGCTCTTTTATTGCGGTATTCAGTTACAGTCAAGAAGTCAGATGACATTTCCTGTGCTAAAACAAGTGTGAGAGTGTGTATATATATATACACACACATATATATATTTTACATACGTGTTATATATATATATATATGTTTAGTGAATGCTTCTGTCTTCTCTGGGTGGTGATTGGCACACTTAGAGGTTTTCATTCAATGTTTGACATGAGCTATATTTGAAATTTCAAGGACTCCTTTTGTCTGGGGTAAATTTTAGAACCAAAACACACTGTATTTTGTTAGACTCCTTTCTTTGATTCCCTGAGTTTTTCTGATTTGGTTCTTGAATGCTCATTTCTATCTTCTACGGTGTCCCACTAGGTAACGTTCATGCGGTTCACTGATGAAGAAAGGAAGCTGTCTACTAAAACAGTTCATAAGTACCATTTTTATACTTTCTCCCCTGTACTGGGTCATAATTATTAGCTTTTTGTGAAATTAACCTTTTAAAAAATGTAGTAGGGAAAATAATTAGAAAAATGTCATCTAGCACTGTGGTTTCTACTGCTGACAGCGTATTGCCTAAAGCATATGTTGCTCACACTGAAGACTCTCAGAGCAGCTAATGACCTCCTCTTTCCTTCACATGCCATGAACAGATATCTAAGAAGTCAGGTGTTTTATTTCATAGGCTAATCTGATGGTTGGCATCAGATCCTAGCAGATAACTTTTCTGGTGCTTTCTATTAAGACATTTGTTTCACAAAGTATTCAGATCTTTTGACCTTCTCAATTATCGATGATTGAAAAAAGCCAATGGGGTTCTGATAGACTTCCATCCCCTTCTGGTCACTCATTTCTCTCTAGATAGTTGTGTCAGCTGCTGGTTGTAACCTATTCAAATTGGCAGGGGCTAGACTCAGCAGTGTAGGATTTCCATGGAAGTGAGTTGTTGACTGTATTGAACATTGAGCAAATTAAGATGAAAGAGTGTGGAGAAGCCTTAGACTTGGGAAGGGGAGTAGTAGTCAATATTGACTTAATATTGAGCCATATCTTAATAGGGAGGTGACACTGAGAATTAAAACAGATCAGTGAAGATACTTGAATTAAGTGGAGACAGACAGCTACATGACCTCAGACATTGCTGAGAGTGTGTTGTAGGTCTGTGAGGTTTTCTTTTGGGACTTAAAAACAACCTAAGTAATATCTAATGGGAGGACCTGTGCGCATGCCAGCTAGGAGGAGTGTGGCAATTGGAGGAGGGAAGCAAGAGGAGATAGGGAAAGTCAAACGAAAGAGGAAAAGGAGGAATTTGTAGACGGTGCAAAGGACTGAGGTTGGATTTGAAGTAGGAAGAAAGCAGCTGTAAACATCCTATTAATTCATTGTTTCTTCCCTTCAACTTCAAAACATAAAAGAGGAGGAAGAGGGTGTATATGCAGTTGAAAGAAGAAAGAATCATAGATCTTTGGCTATATGTGCATTAATGTGCATTTGTACTGCTCAGTCAGAAGCTAAACAGCTGAAGGGATGTATGGCAGATGTAATTTTGGACTTTCTCCAGGCCCATTCAATAGAAGGTGTGGGGGGAGTTCTGATTAATAGCGAAGGACATCTTTCATGGTCTCTGAGGGCTGAAGTGAATTTTATTGATTGACAGCTACGTTTAGGCACTGGCAAAAAGTATACGTGCAGTACACTTGTAGAATGGTCAGCTTTGAGCTAGCAGTAGGAATCTGCAGCTGGGGGGGTATTTATGTGATGAAATGCTTGTCCGATAGCAGAATCCCTTGTCTCACCTGGGTAAACATCTGCCACCATTTTTTGGGGGGATGCATGCCTCTTGTTTCCAAACCGTACAAATATTTCATTAAGATAATACTGATCCATAGTCATTTTGTTTAATTTGTGACTTGTATAAACAAAAGACAATTGAATATATTCAGCTTTTTTTTTCGAGTGTACAAGATTGAATTAACACTTGGCTTGAAAGGGTAAGTGGCCATTGGCATTAGGTAAAATGATGGTATGAGCCATTCTAAAGTTATACCAAGATACTGGAAAATAGAGCTTGCACTGATCCTCTAATAAACTGTAGTTTTGTAAGTGGAGTATGTTCTTTGCTTGCCACAAACTGATGAGTATTCTCTGCTTTCAAACCACTGACTTTACCTAATGTTTGTGATTTGTCCCATATTGTCGTCATGTGCTAAAGGTGGAAAGTGAGCTAGAAAGATCAGAGCATTTGGGAATTAAAATGTCTGGATTTTGTTTTCAGTTGCACTTCAGACTTCTGGAATAACCTCTTCATCAAAAAACAGCCCCCAAATACCACATCATGGATGTTAAACATCAAAACATGGGGCATTAAATATAAAGCATGGGGAAATGCTTTAAGGGTTTGCATGAAACAGACTAAGTGCAAATACAAGTGTATTACAGCGTGATAGCTATTCATTTTTACTTGTGCTGCTGTCCTGGATGTTAAAAAGGTGGTTTGCCTAGATGATGGTTGTGCAGTCACATGAATCTGCTTTTTTGTTACAGTAAAGCTAGGTCATATCGCCGTCGGCACCAGAAAGCAGCTGCTTTTGGACAAATACTAGTGACTCTTCTGATGTGAGCTGTGCTGTAAGAGCTGTTTAGTACTTTGGTGTTTGGTCCGTCCTTCCTTCCTTAGTTTTTCAATTTAATGTTTTAGTTCCATTGTAGACCTACAATCGAAGATGTTGAGAGTATTGTGTGTTTGACAATGCCTGCTTATCCACTGGGGCCGCTAAGTCTGACAGTCCGAAATTAGGTGAAAGGGATGAGATGAAAGCTGTCTAGGCTTCTCATTAAGACTTGCTGTGGTATAATGCTTCTTGGTGTTTGCTGTTAGGAGTCTCAATGTGGAGGTAGTCAAGATTGCTGGAAAAGGGTGTTTGCTCCCTGCTATCTTTTGTCACGCTGAGGCTAAAACCAGTGTTTCCCAGAACTATTTAGTGAACTCCTTTATGTGCTGTTTGGCTGGCAAGTCAACTCTTGCTGTCCAGACAATAAAAACTGGGATAACCATTCTGAACTCTGTATGGTCTTCTGAACAGTACATGCATCTATGTAGTGGAACAAGTGGCAAAACAAGTTTGGGGCCCCTGGATGCTGCTGTGATACAAATACATATTATTTGTATACTTTGAAAAGCAGTGAGATATTTTACTCTTAGAGATTAAAGCTGTCAAAGGTGCAAGGTGGATTTTACCCCTGCAGTCCCTCAGGTTCAAGTATTCTGTAATGGAATATAATGGAAACTCTTTAACAGGTTTATTTTTTGAAAGGTTGGAGTCCTTATGGTGTCTTTTGTGGATGGGTTTGCAAGAGCTGTCATTTATTGAAAAAAGGAAACTGGGAGAAACATCTAGGAGGCTTAATGCTGTGTAACTTCTGGTAGAGAAACAAAGTACTACTTCTTGTAGCTAATTAAAGTGTTAGTGCTTACACTTCTAAGCACTGAATATTTTAACAAGTTTAGTTAGGAGCTGTTTTTCCATGGACTTAAAGGAAAGTGTGTAAAGCTGACTGGCTTCTCATTTAAGCTCTGGAGAAGTTGGACAGGTTGCTGCAGTGCCACGTTGAGAAGAACCACCTGATGTAGCCTGAAATGCTTTTGCGGTCGAGGAGACACCTAAGCGAATTGTAGCTCTGAAGAGTGTCCTTAGAGCAGATTTCTTGATACCAAGTACTTCAAATCTCAACCAGTATTGCCAGGGACAATTTTTTTTTATCTCTAAGGCTTCAGTAGTCTTGGTTTTTGGGAAAGCAGGGAACAAACCTTATTAACAGTAACCTCGATACTCTGGCCTTGTGAACAAGGCCAAAAAAAAAAAAAAAAAAACAAGCTCCCAAAAAAGTGGGGAAGTAGGAGATTAGCTTTTAATTGATGAGGATTGTTGCAGTAAAGCAAATGTCACCTATTTATACGTGCTCAGTTAGAATGCCAATCATAGAATGGTCAGGCAAATAAAATGCAGGGCTGCTGTCAGAATTACACTTTCAACTTGTTTACCAAGAAAAGGGTTTCTTGCTTTTCCTGGCTTCTTTCCATTTATTTCTTATGGCTGTCAAAGAGGAGGGTGAATTTTTCATGCAGCTTTAGTCTGCTTCCATTTATGCTCCTCCCCCTCTGAGCAGACATTCATCTCTCTTTACATTTTTCCTTTTTTTTGTTGTTTCTCTGTTTTTTCTTTAAATGTGTAAATCTGCATCTCACCTTTTCATGAATATTTTGGGGAACAGCTATACCTGCTGTATATTGCTTGGCAAGTAATTGGTACCCTTTGCGCTAATGTGCTTTATTTATTTTTAATTTGTTCATTTGTTTCATGGAGCAGTTGCATGCATAAAAGCAAACAATTTGTAAGGACCTAAAAGGAAACAGTTAATGTGGATTTTTCATGAGCAAATCATGCCAAGCCAACCTGCTTTTCTTCTGGATCTTACAGGTACAGAAGTAGTAGTAGATGTGTGTGTCTTGACTCTGAAGTTTTCAAACTAATTTTCTCATGAGAAGCTTAGGAAAACATTGGACTACTGGAAATCCCCTGAAAGGCATACAAAATGGTTTGGTTGTTTTGTTTGAGCATAAGAAGAGGTTCGAGATAAAATTAGGATGAGATATTTAATGTTTTTTTGCAGAGTCTTTAAGCAATCTCGTAGGATTCACTGGTTTTCAAAAATTTGTTGGATAAACTGCATGTAGTGTCATGAAGTGGATCTCCTGGTGGTGACCCTGTGCTTGAAGGATGTGGCAAGCTGGCAAAAGGGTGTTAAGTAACCTTGGATGTGGTTCAGTCAGGACAAATGCGTAATATTAGGCTTTGATAAAAGTAATCAGGTGTGTAAGTGCAAAGTGGATGAGGATTGGACAGGCGGCAGCTCTGCAGAGGAGAGTTTGATACACAAACTGACCATGAGTCAGCTGGGTTGCAGCATTGCACAAGCTGCAAACATTGTGCTGGGCCGTACAAACAAGTGTGTTGTAAGTCGGATATGAGAAGTCACCAGCACGCTGGGTAGAGCTGAGGTAAGTTTCCTCTGCAGGGTCTAGTTCTGGGTACCGTACCTGAGAGGTTTTTAGCAGTGAATGGAGAGGTTCCCCAAAGAGAAATAACTTCTCCATCATGGTAATTTTCTTTGCAACAGCCTCTCACATATTTGAAGGGCATAGTGGGGGGAAAGAGGGCAGAGGGGAGCTGCGCCATTTTCCATGCCCTCTGGGAGTGGAAGAAGGAGCGATTTGCTTAAACTGCACTAAAGGTGATCTGAGCTACCTGTTGGAAAAATCTAAATGCATGAGTAGTGAAGGACTGGAAGAGACTCCCTGGGGGAGGTTGTGGAAGGAAGGTTTCTTAATAAGCAGATGTGGCGAGCATCTCTTGAGTGCAATTTCTACAGAGTTGCAGAGTGGTTGCTGTGGAACAGCAGATTTCTTCTGTTTTTTCTTACAGCCCTATTCGATTCTGTAACCTGAGCCATCGTAATTGAAGGGCAATAAATGGCCAGTGTGTGCTTGCAAAATGCCTAAAACTTTGGTCCTATTACAAACAAAATCAGACTTTGAACAAGAGGAAGCACCGTTGATGATAACAGTGGTGCTAAGAGTTAGGTAATAGCGGCTTTGTCTTTTGATGGAAAAGTGGCTTCTTTACTGTGAGTGCACGTGTGGTTGGCTGCGGACTGCTTAAACCCATAGCCGCTGCATCTGCACCAAAGCACGTGTACCTGTGCAGCACCCACCGCAATCTTGCATCCTGAGCGCACATCCCTGTCTGTGTTCTGTTTCATGTCAGGATGCGAGCTAAGTGCATGCTATCATCATCCTTCTCCCCCTTCGTCCCCCTGCCCCAGTGAGTGCCTCCCTTCTTTGCAAGGAAGCCTGGATGTGGAAGAAGGGAGGGGCAGGACTGTGCCTTACAATGCAGCCTCGGTTTCACTTCAGGTGCACACAGTCAGCTTTGACGAAGGTTTTGCTTCCTAATGCATGCAGGCTGAAGCTTTACATGTAGGTGGGTTTGTAACAAACTTTGTCAGTGCTTCTGGTTTTTGTTGCCAGATAGATGCCTATAAAGGACAGAGTGCTGCTCTGCAGGCTATACTGACAGTTTGGTTTCTTCAGTTACAGGAAAATATGGGGAAATGCTTCATTTTGCTAATACAAACAACACTGTGTTTAATACCACTTATGTTAATCAGATGTAGAAATAAGTACTTGTCTCGGTCATACATCACATTTTATTGCTGAGCTATTTGCTCCTGGAAAGGGAATATGTTTGTTACCAATAATCTAGATGAAAAATTGTCGCCACTTAATATATTTCAGTAAAACGTACACTCAGTATTTTCTTTGCATTTTTGTCAGGGTTTTTTATTTTTCTCTGTAATATTGAAATACACGTGCTGATTTAAATCTTTGCTTTACCCTCTTCTGTTTCAGTCTTGTTGGTCATCATCTTGTTTACGCATGTATTTTGATTATTTGTATATCTCTTGCTTCTCAGGAGACAAAGATGGCAGCAAAGTGACTACAGTAGTGGCAACTCCTGGACAAGGTCCAGACCGACCACAAGAAGTTAGCTACACAGACACCAAGGTGATTGGAAATGGATCTTTTGGTGTTGTGTATCAAGCCAAACTGTGTGATTCAGGAGAGCTTGTGGCCATTAAGAAAGTCCTGCAGGATAAAAGATTTAAGGTGAGCCTATGCATAAGTTCAGAATATTTTCATGAATGTTATCTCATTTTCCATGTCTTTGATGGCAATGTTTGTGATTTTTAAAATTTATTTTCATTGGAGCACATAAATGCACATAAAATTTTCCAAGACTAAAGATTAAACAGATGGTTTATGATAAAGGGCTATAGTTCAACTTGAAAATCAGTGGGTCACTGTTGTTATGATTATTTGGATTAGTGCAAAACAGGAAGCTAAAAATCCTGATTTGATGTGGTGCTGTTTCCAGGTCGCAGACTAGATTTTTCAGACAATGAGCTGGGGAAACAAGGGAAAAGCTTGTCTTATGCTTACTTTTTTTTCTAGCATAGACTCTTCTCCAGTCATTAGTAGTTAAGCAGCTGGAAGGAACAGAAGCCTTTGGGCTTTGTTCTTGGTTGTTGCACCTACAAAGTGGAAGGCTGTATTTGAGTAATTCGGAAAGTCCCCAGGCCAAGCAAGAAGAAAACAAATACTGAGCCCAGGGCAGTTTGGACTGAAGGCGAGTTATTTCCCTTAGTTACCTGATTTATAAACATGATCTATTCTGGTGATTTTAATAGACTAGTGACTCTTTATTCTAAACAAATAGCCTTCCAAAAAGGTATATTTTTATTTGGTGATATTTAAACCAGATGAAAGTTAAGGACCATCAGCAACCTCACCACTACTGTTCGTCCTCAGCTTTTGGTGTGCTTGACTGCTTTCCCTTATAGGCAAGTGGCCTGCAGCTAAAATTGCGCAAGCAGTGAATGATAGCAGAGGTACTGGTTTTAGCATCTGAAATTAAAGGTGTGGGTTTTAGCATCTGAAGGCCACACTTTCATGACTATAGAAGTGTAAGGACAATATCTAGAGAAGGTGCCACGGATAATCTTGTTGGCATGGTCTAGATAGAAAAACTTTTGAGCTTAAAAATAGTTGAAGCATATTTAAGGAAAATCAGCAATTTGAGACTTCTTTTTACAATTTGATACTTACTGTTAATTTTAGGAATACTTTTACAGGCTATTGGATGACATTTTTATTGTTTCCTTCTCAGTTTTCTCATTTTTTCAGTAAGACTTCACGCACAGCTAGCTTCACTGGTAATGTTTGTAATTTGTGTCCTGTTTTGGTAGCAAAACCATTCTTTTGAAGTGTTTCAAGGAACTGGTGTATGCCTTTTCCCTGAGTCTTGAAATTGATGCTGTCATCACCACAGGCATCAGGATATCACAGATGCAGTAGATGAAGAATGGAAAAGGAAATATATGTTTAAATTGATGTAATCCTGTAGCATTATTTAACTTCTAATTGAGAAAGGCGTGTAAATTTCCTACATTGTTCTTACATCTGAGTTACTTCTAGACTGTATTATGTGTTGAAGGCAATTAGTACTGGGGAAGCATGCAATATGATGTAAGTGGATTATTTTAGAAGAATGGAAGGGGTAGAGGAGTAACAGAAGCTCTAAACCTGGTCATGCTTAAAAGAGCTTTTTGATCTCTTCCCACTGCATAGTTTTAGGGGGAAGGCTGGGACATTTCCCTTACCATGTGATGCTTGGTGGATGTCAGCTAGTGCTTTGGACCAAAATCTTTGATTTCTTGAGTCTCATGACTTTGAGGTTGTGCAGGGTGTCAAAATGAAAACTTGGCTGAGCATTTTAGTTCCTGCCCATCAGATACTAGTAGTGTGTGACGTCTTAATGTTTTTTTATAAATCTGTATTGGGCATCTAGAATAAAATGTAGGTCTGGGTTTTTTTTTTTTTTCAGTAGTTGATTCAGTGGCATTTTGTTATCTGACTATATATCTCTTTATTTTGGAGTGTTTCTTTAAGTGATTAGAAAAAACATGACATTTTTTGAATATTAGCCCTCTTTTTGTTTAAGGAAAAATCCCAAAAAGCTAAGTAGGGTGTTCCCAGTTTGGATTTTGAACTAATTGCCCACGTACGATGACATAAGCTGAGAACATCCAGTACCTGGAGGCTTTAATACCTCTAAACTAGGTGGAATTAATGGTAAGCACGTGTGTAGATTTATAGATAGATAGCATTAATTAAAAAAAAATTTTTTTAACCTCTTAATTTGCATGGGTCACATCTGCAGTGGTGCCCGAGTTATGCATTTTTTTTTCATGTTTTTATCCCAAACTTGTATCCCAGCTGCACGACATCATCTATCTTTGGTCTCGGCTCCATAGTTTTTCCTGTCATTCATCAGTTTAGTCTTCCCTTTCTTTTCACATTCTGATCTGGAAGTGTATGTTCTGTTGGCAGGAGACATAAATTCCTGCAGGCTGGATGAAAGCCTCTGCCTGGACGGATTTGGAAGCTAGAGACATGTATCTTATATCAAGAATAGCATACAATTACTTCAGGGTATGCTACATTTTGGGAATGTCTTATCTAGGTTGTAAATGTGGGACCAGATACTTTACTAGTTAAACAGGGAACTTTGAATGTCTGTTGGCCGAACAGTTTGATTGCAGCATAGGAGCAGACCAGCTCTCCTGTTTAGAGAGCTGAGCTGTGGTGTGCAGCTCATCTGGGCTGTAGCCACCCCCACACAGCTGCCTGAGTCCAGATCCAAGCCCTGGTGAGTGGAGTTTCGTAAGAAATCTGCCACTTCTTCCCTCTCATTAATGTACACCCCTGCTTCAGCAATGATGAGGAAAACCCTACTGTAGACAGCCAAAGGTGGCAGTAGCTTGTTTGATTTAAATCAACTTTATCAACTTCTGGGGGAAGAGAGGGAGCACTTTAGAAACACCTGTTTGCACTAGTCCAGTGGTAGAGAGGCAACAACAGGAAAGTAACGCATAGAAGTTGCTTCCTGAAGCGTAGATCATCAATGAAATTTGCAGCTGTATGCTTCAAGCTGTTGCCTGCTTATCTCTATACCCTGATGGATTAATCTTGGTACATGCAGTATAATTCCTTTGTTGTGATTTAGCTCTTAAAAAAAAAAAAATGCTTTTAGGAAAGCCAGCAGGAGGTCTTAAAGGGCATGATTCAGAAACTTTAGGAAGTCCCAAGAGAATGTAAGTTCTAGGCTCCTTCTGTGTTTTGTGAATATGGAAGGAGTTTATTGTGAAGATGTGGAAAATGCACCACAGTTGACAATTTTTAGGTCTCTGTCAGGAAGTTGAGATACTTTTATCCAGGTTTAAAGCTGTCTTGAAAGCTGGGAGGGGGGTTGTCTTTTTATCTTTTTTTCCTTTTCCATTACGATGACAAGTTTCTCGGCAGCCTCCACAGAAGTGGAAGCGGCATTGGTCTATGTCAGAACGAAGTGAGTGCAAAATCTTTGCTAAAGAGTTGAATATTACAGTTTCTGTAATGGTAAAGATAGTTTGCAATGCTCCTACTTCTTTCTACTCCCTTGTTGCAGTTTAGTGGTTCTTCAGCTTGGCAGTGCAGTTCCTGCATTGCTGTGTTTTAAACAGGGTTTTAAAATGAGTGTGTCTAGAGTTCAGTGTTACCTAGAGCAATAGTATCAGTACACTAGGGATAGAGAAAAATGGCTGAGGGGAATAAATAAAATGAAATACAGAGATGTAAGCTTTATTTTGGTTTGCAGTTCTGCCTTCGTTAAGCTAGATCTCCATATTAAGCGTGAGGAACTTAAGTAATGTAATTATGTGATACTTAGATGAGTAGTTCACAAACTACATGCTGTTTATCATTCATCTGTGGGACCATTGAATTTGTCTCTAGTCAGTATGCAGGGTCATATTTTCTTCGGGGTTTTTTCAGTTAAAAGTTTAACAAGGGTAAGAGAGAGATGTTTCTCTTTGAAAAATGGTGTAAGACAGCTATTCACAAGCTTTTGGGGCTAAAATCCATTCAAATGGCAAAATTTCCTAAAGACTATGTCCCAGCTCTCATAGATCTATACTGTGTTTCTGCTTCTGTCCCACAGATGCATAAGAATAGGTCATGCAAAACGTTGGTACAGATAGGTGCAGTTAAATTATTTATAGTATTTTCAATCATTTTCATCCACGTGTCTGTACAGGCCCTTAACTGACACAGCCTGATTGTGATGCTTGAAAAGAAAATACTGGTAGCATAAATTTTCTTGCACTGCTTTTGTTGGCCTGTTCATTGGAATATTCTTCAGATTAAGAGTCAGTCATGTTGCTGTCTAATTCTGCAAAAAGCAATAATAAGCAAGCAGGTATGTTAGCATAAATAGGAAGTTCTCGGTCTAGTTTTTGTTGTATCTGTCATTCCATGCGCATTCTTAAGAAATCCTGTTGGAGTGAATGTGTGAATTGCTAGAAACATTTCTCAGCTGACTGAGAATAAATACTTAAATTCTTCATATCTGAATTGCAGTACTTAATGTTTCTGCTTTAGCATTAGGCTGTTGCCATCTAAATGATGACAAGAGTTCTTAATAATCCTGCACCTTTTCAGGCAACCTAGATTGGGCATCACATTTCTTGTTAATGGCTCACATAGACCTGAAGTGTGCAGCAAGAGAAAGCCAAATTCCATAACGAGAACCATTCAGGCCATCCAGTCAAATCATTCAGGGACTGCCTAGGTTTAGCACTCCAAATTTGTGTGCCCGTGGCTTAGTTGCCCAAATTATTTAAATAGGCAGATCTTCTGGAGTGTGAGAAGATGTCAAACTAGGGCCCTGATGGTCCATAAACATGAAGGTGTGTGTTGGTACAGCTGAGGCCACTGAATAGTAGGCAGTGCTGTTTCCTATTTCTAGCTATGGGAGGAATATGTGTTGTGACCATTTGCATGATCTTTTTGTTTGTTTGTTTAATGTGTAAAATCTCAGTGTTAATCTGAGCCTTAAAACCCAATAAAGCAGCAGGATGGAAAAATAAGTCTGTGTTGAGGTTCTGGTTTCTCTCCTTCTCTGCTGGGTGCGTGTACTTTCATGAGCTGTTTGAAATGCTTCTGAAAGAGCAACAGCTTTCCTTCAGTTCCTGCCTCAAATATATCAAGCTGCTAAGTATAAAAAGATCTTTTTACAAAGTAGCCTGTATCCGCTGTTTGTGTTAACTTAATTACAGCAACTTTGATCATAGCAGCTCACATGAAAAATGTAAAACCACAAGGAAGAATTCCCATTGGAAAATGACTAGGTGTTTAGGTTCTTAAGTTCTGTTAACTTTTCAAGAGACTTTTCTGTTTAAAGCATTCAGCAATCTAAAGGTGACCCAGTTTTTTTAATAGGTTGTGCGTCTCTGCTTGTGGTTGAAGGTGTCATTCTGTAAACATGCATGTGCAAAAAGTGTGAACCTGTTGACTAATGAGATATATATCTTTTGCTCTCAGGATCTCAGTGGTTAACAGACCACTGTGAGAGTCCGACTTCAAATCAGGTTTAATTAGTTCCACTCTTGGCTGACCCTCCCTGGCTTATTTCTTGGCTCTCGGTTATCCTTGGCCGTTTAAGATACAGCAGATAGTAGCATTGTCTTGAAAAAAGGCTGCATTTTCAGGGGGCTTCAGTCTACTAAGGTCACTGTCAGTATAGCTGATCTGTTTTGAGGAGGGATGCACCTAGTAACCTGATAGAAATAAAAGTTAAAACAAGTCTTTTTTGAAGTCTGTAAGCTTGGGTTCTAGATAGTCATGTCTATAGACTGACAAACAGGAGTTTGACACCCAGCCTCTTGATATGTGTTGGGGAACCCAGTTGGAAAGCTTTGAGGGAAAAGGTATTGCTGCATCTTCAGTGCAGGTTTGGTCTCCCTTCGCCAGGTTCAGACAGGGTGCAAGAAGCATCTTGCCTTTTAATGTTTTAGCAAATCCATCTTCCAGGCTCCTATTCCTATGTATTTTAGCTTTGCCATGAGAATGTTAAATGTATAGTTGAAGAGAAGCCATTGTTACTGCTGAAACTTGAGATACCACATAGAACTCTGATTTCCTTTGTCTGTATGTGCCTGAGCTGTAGACCCTTCCAAGCACAGAGTGGCCAAGTGAAGTACTTTACCCCTTTCTAGAGAAGGAATTGGAAGTTATCACAGAGGTTTAGAATGAACACGGTCTTCATCTTAAGTCAGTGTTTTAAGTCCTGAATACAATATAGAGGTTGGACCTGCTCTGGTGTATTCATGATCATCTTTCTCTGTGATCTCTTGTCATCTGCACAGGTTTCCACTGAACTAAAGACTGCACTCTTCGTTAATTTAATCTCTGTGTGAGCTAGCTGAGCTCTCTCATATCTCCATCTAAGGACTGTTGAATATTCAAACATTAATCCATAAGGCCTTCTCTCAAATTAATGTCTTTTTTATTTACCCTATTTCATCTCCAAGGGCTTCCCAGTTCAGTTGGAAGCACCCATGGGAAAAAAAGTCACAAAGGAAAGACATGGCGATGAGAAATAACAACATTTAAGCACCTTTCTTACAAGTCTTTGAGGACTTGTACATCTTAGCTACTTTGAAGATCTGAGGAATAGTGAATCACTGTTCGTAAGACCATTATGGAGGTGGCACTTTTAAAAGGATGCCTTAATTTTATTGTTAAATAGCTACAAAGTACACCCAAAACAACAGATCTGTCTTCTGACTACTTTAATGTGACTGACTACTTTAACACTACTTGTGTTTGTATCACAAGTGGGGAGGGAAGGCTGAAAATACTTTTCCAGTGACATTAGCAAGTATTACAAACCTTTGTAAAACTAGCAGAAAGAAGATAGAGCTTGACTCAAATCCTTTCCAAAACTATCCTTCTAGTCCTGCCTATCCCCATCTGAGGGAATGCAGTCCCTCTTAAAGACTGGGGCTATCAGATACAATTTGCAGAATGGGAGATGCCTGGGCACGTGTTCAGGATATTTTTCCATCTTCTGAAGAGCTAGAGGGCTGTGTTCAGTTCCAGAGAGTTTCTTCAAGTCTGTGCTTTAGCTCTTGTACAGAGGCCAGATTTGTAGCTCTGGTCCATCTTAGCTTAGCCAGATTATCGGAGATGTTTACCAAGATAATAGCATTTCTTATAGCAGTACTTGATCTGTCTGTCTCCTGAAAGCTAGCTTATCGGAGCCAATTCTGTCATTTGGCTGTAATTGCAGCTGCAATGCCTGTCTGATCACAGCACACCAAAGAGGCTGGGTAGATACCTGAATTCTCACTCACAACCTTGTACTTCATTCAGTTTTCCAATTTTTGCAAACACTGAGTTTTGCTAGCGAACCAAAAATCTGTTTGTACCTTTGCTTTTGGCATCTTTGAAGTAAGCAGTGTACTGTTCGTTGTATCAGCTGAAACCTCCCTGGATGTACTTTTGTGGCCTAGGAGAGATCTGAGAGGGCTAAGAAGCATCTTCTTCACTTTGTTACGTCATGTTATATGTTATATCATAACATAACTACAAATAATTTTATTATATAGACTTTAACATAATACAATCTGACAAGGGAGTTGGATGCATAATAGTTATTAATGCAAAATAGGTTTGCCACGTGAAGATGAATTGGAGTTTGTATTAAGGGCATTGACTTCAGTTTTCTTTTTTAGCTGGGGAGTTGGATTGAAAATTGCTGCCCAGGGAATGCAGCGTCATCCAGCTGCGATTGGCCTGGGGAAGAGGAGGAAGTGCTCTTCATCTGCAGCCATGGCTGCGTGTGCATGTAGAAATGTGTTTCCACATGTTGCCATGTGGAAACCCACGTTAGAAGGGAAATATCTGCCATAAGAATGTGTTCTCTGAAAAAGGAGGAATCAAAAAAGCCCTTGAGGGCTTCTTTGTTTTGTTTTGTTTTCCCACCCCGTGGATGCTAGCATGAGGCATCTGTGTAGATACATGCTGCAGTTCAAGTATTGCATATATTTTTTATTACTTTTAAGCTTTTCTATGTCCATGAGTTTTTTTCTGTGGTACTCCCTAGACTAGGACCAAAGATAGGATTTTAAAACAAGATAGCCGTTTGTGGTCAACTTTCTCTCTCCTTCTCCACTTCTAGTGTGTAACTGGAGAATAAAATTAAACCGATCTGTCCTGTGTGTATCTGCTGACCAACAAAAAGAAACTTAAAATATTTTAAATTTATAAAAAGTCTTTTGCCCCACTGCTCCAGATAATTCATATAGCCGCTGTAATAATGATTTGGTTTATTTCCTGTTGTGTCTCATGTTTATTAAAGGAAGTGAGTTCATATGTCTGATGTTCATGAAATACATATATTTATATACATTCCATGAAATATATATATTCCTAAATTAAGCTGGAGATGACTTTGAGACACAGAGGTTAAAAAAGAATAACATTGTAGGGATGCTATTCTGAAATCATGACATTCAGAGTGAAGATTACAGTTTAAAATAATTCCAAACACATTACGGTATGGAAATATGTAGTTTATAGCACATAAATAGGTGTAACTCTGCCACGTACTGACAGCATACTATAGCTGTGCGAGTTGAAGATGCTGCAGAATTCCCGATCCTGGTCACATTAAACTCAATTTTTAAAAGACACTTTCCTTTCCTTTGACTTTCCAATTTTGCTGCCTAAGTGCCTGAGAAGGACTGGCATAGGAAAGCAATAATTCTGCATGCAGTAGGGATATAACCTCTTTATTGTTCACATTTGTAAACTGAAGTTTTACTTTTCGGTCATGCCTTCTGCTTAGAGGGAGCCTTGTTCATGGCACGTATTCATAGGTCTGTGTAACTGAGGTGAAAGCTGACTTGAACATTCTTGGGTTTTGGGGTGCCATCCTGGTGTTCAAAAGCAGTTGTGAAAAGTGTGGACATGGTGTTTTATGGAAAGATCTCTGACAGCCTTTCGGGAGCATTACCATGAAGACTATATATCTTTGCTTGCCTGAGAATATATCTTCACATTGGATATGCATCTCTGAGATCAGTGGATTACAGGCTAGTAGAGCGGATTTTGCTTTTCTCATTCTCATTTAAAGTATTTAATGGCTGCCACTGGTACCCTCTTAGTGTGGCAACAGTAGCCTTTCTAAGTGCACAACCTGTCAGAAGTGAATTGAGGGCTGCTCTTTGTGTTGTGAATGCAACCTGGACTTAGTCATTTAAAAAGAGAAAAGTCACAGTACAATTCCTGAAGTCCTTCTGAAGCTTAGGGATTTAGTGATACACTGCTGCATGAGGTCATACATAAATTCTAAGCTAGATTCATTTTTTTTCATCTTGCAGTTCTAGCTAAGGGAACAGGCAGAGAGTAGGCATGTCTAATGCTCTTGAGAGCTAGATAATACTGCTGCTGTATAGAGCTTGGGTATTAAAGCCTGTGTTGGGTGGAAATTATGTCCCAGTGGGAACCTTTTACACCTGTTTCCCAGTTAGGGAGAAAAGTATTGTGTAGGGTATAAATAGAAGATTAGCTGATGCTTGTTGTGATAAAAATGGTGCTTTTGAGACTACTTAGATGTTTGGTGCATGCAGTTACTTCAAGGCTTTTTGTTGTACCATCGTGTATTCTCTTTTAGAAGTCCCACGGTGTGAGATTATCTGGCTATGGAAGATTTAGCATAAACACTTTTTACATCTAGCAACATTACATACCTGTGGCTCTCGCTTGCTTACTTCATTCTTTCGTGGTTAAATTGTCTTTGGTGCAACGCACCCTTCTTAGAGTGTGATTGGAATATGTCATCAAATGATTTGGCTTCAATTTTTGCCAGTGAACACAGATTTTTATCTTTAAAATACTTGGCTGCTAAGTCAGGCGATGGCAAACGGTGTGTCCTTTTTGAACTCAGTATTTGTTATTTATTCAAATATTCTGCTGTATATATATAACTATACACTTGAGGGGAAAGAAGGGATAACTGGTGAAATACGAGACAGGAAGGACAGAAGAGATCCACCTGTTGCTCAGCAGAGGCTTTCTTAAGCAAAGAGGGGGGACAGATCTTTCCGTTCATGTGTCACCAAGACTGCTGAGCTGTGCCCTCCGGCACTGTCTTGTAGTTCAGCCCTTTCAGCTTTGTTTTAAAACCTTGTACATGAGCTGCTCTTTTTATTCCTGGTTCCTACTTGAAGAGGAGTAACTCAAATTCAGCAAACAAAATGAGGAAGGTTTAAGGAAATGTGGAAATGGGAATAATTTTTGAATGCCACTTTGTTTTCTTGAGTAGACCTGACATTTTAGAACCAACTGGCATGCTCCTTCTGGGAAGCTTTCAAGGCCTTGAGAGCCATATAATTGATGATTGTTTCCTTTGCTGCTAAAGGCAATATGCGCTGCCTGCTGCTGCTCTGAAAAGTAGTACCAAGACATGGGAAAATAATGAAAGGAAGTTATTTTAAATGTTTTGTCAAGCATCTATAGTGCAGAGACAGAGGCACTTCAGGCTGTCGAGCATATTCTAGAATTAACAACACTGCCAGTTTTTCTAGTGACTTGGATACTTCCTGGTCCCTGGGATGGCTGAGAAGGTGAGATGTGAGTGACAAACACAATTATTTTTAGCCTACACAGTACAAGGAATTACTTTTCTGCTACTTTACATTGCATGTTTTTGAGAAAAGCTTGTTTTGACTTTATGTCCCACTTTGGTTTTTCCCTCATGTTTTCTGTCTGCGTTATGGAGTGAAATTTGGCATATGGTGCCCAAGACTAAATTTAAAGGATGGTGGAGACAGTGAGGTTTTGTTGGATGACCTTGACTCCTGTATGATCTACTGCAGAAAGTAAAACTGATTCTGATTTTCTTTGAGTGGCTTTGTAAGAGTTGTATCATGTAAAAACCCAAAATAAGAAATCTTTATGGAAAGGTAATGAGAAACTTACTCCACTAAGGAAAAATCATCTAATTGTGGTGCTTGATGCTTTGGTATTGTGTTGATACTTGTTTTGAAATAGAAAGAGTGATGCCAATAAAAAGGTCCTCATGCATTTGTACTATTTTTTTGGACAGTAGTAGGGAAGGGACCCACTAAAAATCCAGTTCTTCTTCTTTAGGGTGAGATGTGAGGTGTGGTGTTTATCATATTTTTAAATATAGGTTACAAACTTTTAACTAAATAGAATGCAGTCTGCTTTCTTCAGGGTGGGTTTTTGTTTATGTAGTGCCTGGTATAGTGAACTGGGATGAGTAATCGAGGCTCCTGTATGTGTCATGATGCAAATACCCAGACTATATACATCTATATTCCCTAGTTCTTCTAAAATCTGAAGCCTGGTCTAATTGTCACAGACCCAACAAAAGTGCTCATTCCACCTCTTCATTTGTGATGTTCCTTTGAAAGCCCAGCCATGATCATAGACTGCTTACTCCTGAGCTAAGTAGTCAAAATACAAACATCCAGTCTGAATCATTGAAGCATAACAATGCATATGTAAAAGAACAGCTGGATCTAATTTTGATTATTTATTTTTTTAATTCAAGAGGCACTCTGTCACAGAGAGCTGGAGCGTATTTCCCTCCTTGTTTTCCCCCCTAAATTTTATCAAATGAGGATGAAGACAGAAATGTGACTTGATGTCTTTCAGAGATCCATCTGCTTCTGTGATCTACATTTGAAGATATGTCCAAGGATCTGCTTGTCAGGCTGAGTTTGCAGGCCTTGTGCATTCATCTTAGTTTAATGTCACCAGGCACGTGAGCCATAAATGTTGTACCAAGCTTTTTGGGCTTGAAAACAGGCATCTCATTTATACCAGAGGAGTGTAACAGTGCAAGAATGTTTATTCATTATAAATAAAATCATTTGTTGCAGGCTACTTAGTCCCTGAAATTGGACAGTGCAACTTATCTGGGTGTTGTGGTGGGACACGCATACTTCTTCCTGAGCTCCCCAGCTGCGTTGTCTACCAGTAGCACTGCTGTCATTGCAAGTGTACAGAGAAGGATTATTTTTTTTCTTTCCTTTTTTTTTTTTTTTTTTTTTGGTTAATTTTGTAGATATGTGTCACTGCATCACCNTTTTTTTTTAAAGTAAAAGTTCATAGTGGATGTTCATGTTGCCTTTGTGAACCCAGTAAGGTGCCTTAGTGGAAAAGATTGGTTTTACTGGTAAAAAAACCCCCAACTTTAAAAAGATGTGTTGCTGACTTCTTTTAACATGGGAATTAGTAGTAAGTGCAAGTGTGGAAATGAGCACTTTGGAGTTTGCTGCTCCAAAATGTAGTGCATGGGCTAAGGAACTGGAGGAAGATTCAGTTTAGTGTCTTACATGGATGCACTTGTTTTGCCTTCTGACCTTGAGCAACTGTGTGAGCATATTTCAGGTGAAGTCTGACAAGGAGCAACAGGATGTAGAGCAGGAGACCTGAGGTGAGCACAGATTTCTGAAGAATTCCTAGAAGTTAGGATAAATACTTAGTGTTTTTCTTTGTGGACATACTTTATAAACAGTGAGCAATTCTGAGTTATAAAATTAGAAGGTGGTAAGAGCTGATAATTTTTAGTTGAGGCAATGACATTAGAAGCTCTGTAGTTTTTTTTTTTTTTAAAGTAGTGCTATATTCTTTCTAGGTTAGATTCTTCTGTTAGTGCAACATCACAGTAAACTGTACTAGAACTGCCTGTGTGTGAGGCCTGGGGCTTCTTTGGTCACACTAGGGTTATTAACACTATCCACTTGTCATTTAGATAGCTGCAAAAAGCAGCAGCATGAGAGCATATGAAATAGAAGTGTTCTTTCCCTGGTGTGCTGGAAACCACAGTAGGTGATTGGAGTCAGCATTTGAAGAGCCAGAGCAAATAGTCAAGAACTTGGTACAATGCATACTTCTGGGTTTTTTCTGAAAAGTCAACATAACTTGGGAAAGGGCAAAAAAGGACATGGTTTGCAGATAATATAATAGATTTCCTGCTAGTCAATGGCTCTGCTTCTGTAACTGTGCATAATAGGTATAAAGGTTATCTACTTTCATACAGGGCTAACAGATCTAGTAGGACAAGAAAGTAGTATGAGACATAGGAAAACTAGGGCAGGTTGAGGGTTGCCTGGAGTGTTGGAGGCATGACAGTCCGTGTACTCATTGAGCAATTTCTGTGGCAGCACGAAGGCCATCAATTAACAGGAAGGATAAACAGTGCAAGGACTCTTGTTTGGAGCTAACCTGATGAATATCTCTTGGAAAGGGTCCGCCTGGCTAGTGGGAACAGCCTGTACCCAGCGCAGATGCACAGTGCTGTGTGCAGGTGGTAGTAGAAAGTCCCTTCCTGGTGGAGCACTGAGCTGTGGCATCCTGTCCTACTGGCTTGTCTGCATGGATCTGCTTGTGGGTAATGAATCTGCAGGTGACTTCTTGAGTAGATTATATGCTTTCAAAGGGAGTTAAATTCGGCTGAGACTCTTCTGAATTCAGCTGTCCAACTCTGTTGGAAGTTTTAAATGATTCACCTTTAAAATTTATTTGAATTAAATTTTCCTGAATGTAAATGTAACTCAAGATATGGTGGCTCTGTCTTAATCTAACTTTGTGCACAGTAAACACTAGAACGTGTGGGGAGCGGTACTGTCTTGCCTACATAAGCAGACAGTACCACATCCTCAGTGTGAAGTAACTCTTCACTATCTCATGCTGTTGGGATTTTGAATGCAGAAGGGTCTCAGTACCTTTTGCATAGAGCTTGATTTCAACAAAATGTGGAAGAGCATTGTTCACTATTCAGGGCTGGGGCAAGGAAATGAATTCAACTCAAAAGGCACAATCCTGTGGAAATATGAGGCAGCTGATAGTATTTTGTTGCATTTTCAGTATGTTGCTGCTTAATGCTCCTGTCAGTAGGGGCTGTCCTAAGAACTTGCCTGCTAAAAACTGTATCTGCTCTGGCTACAAAGAGCAGTATTGCAATCCTTGCTTCTGTGACTGTTGATCTTGATCTGCAGAGACTAACTCTGGGTTAGTTTAGAGAGATGAAGCTGCTGGCATTCAATCCTTGGTCTCTTTCACTTCTGATAACCAGAGACTTATATAGCCTGCTCTTTCTTAAGCACCAATTTTTGGCAACTGCAGTTCCTATGGCATAAGGTACTGTGAAGTACAAGATACCTTCAGTTGCTTAAAACTGGATTAAATTATTGCTTACTGGGATAACAGGTTTCATATCTTGCTTCCCCACTTCTAAAATACACAACTATAAGTAGTCCATGAAATGTAATAAAACAAAACCTCAAAGCGATATTGAGACTGGTTACATTTCCATTAGCTTGTAGTCATTTTGGGGGGGCCAATTCTATAAGTTTTTTCAATGTGAAGAGAAAAAGTTCAGAATTGTATTTTAAAGTGTTCAGGAGGAGTACACATAAAACATTATGGAGCAAGTTTAGCTTTTCCAAGCTCGTAAAACTGGCAATAGAAAGCATTTGGTATGGAAATGGGTGGTAGAGCACTTGTATTTAACTTGTCTTTTAAGCTTTTTTTTTTTTTTTAAACACAGGGAAAATTTCAGCTTCTCAGAAACAGCCTAGAACCCAGCAGAAATACTTAACAACTTCTTCCATCTAGTCAAAACTGCATGTTTTCTACCTGATTGTGCATAGTTTGAATTTAGTGCAAATAAAATTTCATGTTCAGGGAGGACAAGCACAGCAACTGGTGAGAAACAGGCTAGCAAGCAGGGGACTCTTGGCTTGCCTGGACAAGCCAATCTCATCTCACTGCTGGTGGTGTTTGCAAGATACCTTGGGCCAGGACAGGTGCCCTGTCTCTTGGTTATCTCACATGCTATCTCCTGATGTGACTTCTAAAGTGCAGATATTGGGAATTTTTTTCCCATCTGTTTATGTAGTGGATACAGGGCAGAAGAGGCCAATTTTGGCTTTTTGACAGGTGTGAACATCAGTGGTGCTATTGATCTCTCTCATGTATATTCGATCGCTCAATACTTCAGAATAGTGAGCTGGGCAGAGTAAAACAGATGTAACAGCTTCCTGGATAAATAAGTTAATATGGATTATTCTATGTACTAGTGGTAGATTCAAGTTCATTTTTCACAATACAGCGTTATAAAGTGCTATGACTGAGAGAAGACCGTTCTTGCTGTTTCTGCAGTTCCTCACCTTATCCACTGCAGAGCTTTTCCCTTTTGTAACAAATGAGGGAAGGGTCCTAAAAACAAATCTCCTTTCATTACTCAACTCCAGTTCCTCCCCACAGCATGTCTGTTCTGCATGATGTATGCAGTGGGAGACCTCCTTAAACTATGGAAAATAAGATCTTGTAGTGGAAAGTATATGGCAAGGTCAGTGCAAGGTCTTGCAACTTGCACTACTAGTAACAGTGGATGTTTTAATGAAGTTACCTTACGAGAATCTCCTCTAGTACTGTAGGCTAAACGCAAAAGAATGTGTAGTCCGTGGAAAAGAAGGTAGGTGATGTAGGAAACGTTTTCCGACATAATTTATGTCATTGACTTGCACACAGTGTCACAAAGTCATTGAGTCTCTTATGTTCTACAAATGCATTTTTGAAAATTGTTTACAAGTTCAGTAAAAGAGGTTAAACGTCCATGTCTTCAGGTTTTAGGGTCCCAGATGACTAGGAACTAAGCTTTTTTGAGCCTTCCTTGGAAGCATCTGGTGATGGCTGCTGTTGAACTGTTGAGTGATGTGGTGCCAAGATGACCGGTCGAACGAAGTTGTCTTTGTTCCCTCAGTCCCTTGGTTTCACCAGTTCTCCTTCTGTTTACTTGCTACAGGGTTATGTGCAAGTTCTCATTTTATTCTGAAAGCAAGGTGGAAGCCAGGATGTTCCCAAAGCTACCCCTCTCTACAGTGGCAGTGTCACTACTGCCCAAGTTCCCAGCTATAACTTCAGCTTTTTGTTTTTCCTTTCCTGAAAACTTGCTGGTCTAGCATCAGCTCTGTAGTTGTGCCCAGATATCTGACAGTGAGGCCAATGAGTGGATGCTTGAAAGAGCTGAAGAGGGAGGATTTGCGGGTGGTGGCAGATGGGATGGCTGTTGCACTCAACGCCCCTGCAGCAAGACAGCTCTGAATTTAAGCTTACCCCAGGGTAAGTGTCACAACCAGTGTCTTAGGAGTATGTTGCAATGAGAGTCAGCCTCCAGGCCCTGATTCATGAACAGCAGCAGCTTAAACTTGCAGGGCAGAGTTAGCCCTCCACACCCAGCTGCCCACCCTGGGGTAGGCTTAAATTCAGAGCTGCCTTATCCCAGACAGAAAAGGGAGCAACTGAGTCAACAGCATTCCTAGATCTTTGCAGATACTGGGGAAGAAGGGCTGAGCTTCACAGGGGTTACGTTGCCCCTGCCCTGTGTTGGTCCAGCTGGACCTGGCCCTTGGGAAACTCTGAGCTTGGAGGCCCGTGAAGTGGTAGTATAACCTTTTGAAATGTGGTTAGCATGTGCCACTTTAAATTCATGGTGCTCACCTGACATGAAATAATTTCTCTTAGCTCTTTTCTTTCTTTCTGAGATCCCTATTACTTTTTAGTGTGACTAAGTGTGAATCTAACCATAGTGCAGTGTCTCTGCTTTTAAAATTTGTCATTAAAAAACACACTTTGCTATGCAAATACTTACTAAAACTTATGCTTCTTCTCTGTACTCTTTCTTTTGGGGCAATTTAGGCTAGAAGTGAATGTGAAGATTTCCTAATCTTTTCATTTCAATGCTGTGACACCCTTTAGCTTAAGGAAATGATTTCTTGAAAAATGGGACAGTGTTAGAAAAGCGCTAGTGCTGACTAAGGTAAAAAACATTAAGCAAGAAGTCTGATAACCTGTTTTATCAAACTCAAACCCTAACTCTTCTAGTAGCTTATAGTGGATTTGTACTTTGACATATTTGGCTTTCCCTTTCAAGTGTATGATAGATTTCTTATATGTAGCAAAGGTCAACTAGTAAAATTATTTTGCAGCTACCGGAAGAATGTGCTGCTGCCTTTTAATATGAAGATATGTATCTGGGGAAGCTTGAATTGTTTTTATGTATAAAACTATGAAGAACAAGTGTTGAAACCATTCCTACGCATGTGTGGCTATCATCTGAAAATTGGTAGGGTATTTATTATCTTAGACGTATCTCAGACCTGATATTCACATGTGGTGGCTTTAAATTATAGTGGTAACTAATAAATGCTGATATTTGCTCATGACAAACTTACCAAACCAGGGGGTGGGGAACCCGTCAGGAATTTGGGGAGAAGGGCTTATTGTATATGTGCATACGGTAAGGAGTGTAGGTCCCTATTTTAACTTCACTGCTGGAGCTGAGCAAATTTCCTCTCCCATTCCCTCACCCCCAGAGGAGGGACCTGCCCAGTCTCCCTCTGAATTCCGTGGGGAATGTTTAACCTTTTAAAAACTCGGTCATCTGGGAGGTCATTATTAAGACTCATACTTCTGAAAGATTTAATTCTGCTTGGCAAATAATCATCTGCAGGCAGCTAATTCCACTTGCCAGTTCCACTCCCCCTTTGCTCCCTGCTCAGTCTTCACCTGTCATTTCCCTTGCTTGTGTCCTTCTAATTTGGATGCTTCCTCTAAGGTCTTAGGGAGTCAGAAATTTTCATTTGGATTGAAATTAAAGCCCCTGATGACTTCTAGCATCAGACATCTTCGTGTCATGTAGCAATAATCCTGAGACGAAGGAAAAATAAACATTGGAGGCGGCACTTACCTGTTCCCTAAATAAATAAATGAATTTTTTTGGAGGGCGAGGAGAAATTATTTTTGTTTTGCAAGTCCTTTGAAATCTGTCTGCATGAAACATCTGCTGCATCATATGTAAGAAGAGAAGGCCAAGCGCAATAAAGCATTTCATTAATGTTTAATAACATAGTGATTAGCAACCTGGTAAATGTCTTATGCCCATGGGAGATTGGAACTTATTTGATTAATAGATTAATTGCAACCTGTTCCGGTTGTGATTGCAGGTGTAAGTTTCTATGGATGTTGCAGACTCCCTGAGGACTGATGTTATAGGCATACTTATACTTACTTTCTTCTTCCTAGTTGAAGAGTTAAAAATCAAAACATGAGGGAAAATCCGTCTGCTGTTTCTGTGGAAGGAAAATGATTTTTACTATAAGAGTTTTTCAACAGAGATCCTCTGTGCTGCCTCTGAAAAAGAATGGCTATTATCTCTGAAAGCATAGAGCTGCCTTTTAGCCAGTACTTTTCCTTTCAGTTATTCTCCTTCCTGCACTTTGTTTCAATGTTGTAACGGGCTTGAACCATCTCTCTGAGTTTCAGCGTAGTTCTGTTTTTCTAACTTTTGTCTTGGGTACACTGTAATTCCTATTGCATCTGAACTCGCCGCTCAGCAGCAGAGCACAGTAGATACTGTAGAACTGAAATGTAGAACTGAGCTGTTCATCAGGTCACAATATTTGAAACAACCACTTGAAAATGATGAAGTGAATTTCAGGTTGCGGTCTAGAAGTGACACGATGCTGGAAATCAATTTGCGTTCCCAGTTTAGTCTCGAGCTTCCTGAGCTCGCAGGAGTTTAGAGATGGTATTAAGCCTCTGAGAGGCTCTCAAACTCCACTTCCGTTCAAAGAGGCAACGACAAGCTAACAAAGAATTTGGCTTCCACCCTTCAATTAACTGCTGAGATACAGGGAGGAAATGAAAGAAGAGTCAGAATTTTTCTTCTGTTCTACCAAGAGATTGAGCGTTGCTGCATGTTCTCTTAAGAACACAAATTTTTGTCTCCAGTTATAGAAACTCTATGTAATAGCTGTATGAAGCTCAAGTTTTCTGCTTAGGGACTGTGTCCTGCATTGGCAAGAGCAGGCTGGACATGGCATAATATGGTACTTGCCATTGCTGACTGCCTAGGGGAAGAGTTAGGAAGTTCAAAGCACATGGTCCCTTTGCAAGAAGGGATATAATTCCAGAGTCTTTTGGGGGCAGTAATACAATAAAAAGAATTAACAGGGTGGAAGCAAGGTGTGTGTTGGTATCTCGAGTTTTCATCCAGTACACCTTTCTGTCAGCTCGCTCATTACTGCATGGTTGGGGTTCAAATCTATCTAGTTCTAGGGGGCTAATGAAGTTTAGCCCACATTTGACTCTTTGCTTCACTCGTTATTCTAGAGCTTTGGTTTCAAGCATGATTTTTTTCTTCTTGCTGCCCTGTCCGCTCTTTAATTTCAGTCGAGCTGTAATAAATCATGGGTTTGCAGGTTGGGAGTGTGCTGGTGGCCCCACCTATGCTTGCCTGAACCCTGTGCCTTCGGCTTGCCCTGGCCTGGCCCCAGCTCCAGCCCAGCATGCTCTGCCCGCTGGCCTCTTCAGGCAGGTCCTGCCTGCTGCCGTGTTCGGAGCCGACGCTTTTTGCCCTGATCTGTACCCATGCCAGGGCTGAAGGTCGCTGTGCTCAGTAATAAATTTTGGCTAGAATACAGCTGACGCACGCGTTTTGCGCCTCTGACTTTCTGGGTGTTCGCAGGCCAGTGTTTCAGAAACATTTTGCAGTGCAACCCTGCTGTGTGTCTCCATCATTTGTTGCTTCAGGATCTTAATTATCAGATTTTTACACGAGGACAAATAGTGGAAAGATTGGCAGTGTTATGGAACTTGGTAGCGAAACAAAGCTGATTTTGGAGCCTTTTCATGGCTTTTAGTTTTGTAGTAAAACAGAGCATGATGGAACTGCACTTCACTGGGTTGCACAGAAATGCATCCACAAGCATTCTGTGTCTCAGACCCCCTGTCAGCTTCCTCCAGTTATCGCGCCTGCATGGCACAATGCATGCGAACTCATTATTTGCCTGTTGTATAGGCACTTAGTATTTGGGTTTTGCCTTGTATGAGGGTTGGGATTCCTATCAATGGCAGGCAGGAAGGCGTGCAAGGAAGGGGGAGTGTGTGTGTGTGGGTATTTAAAGCAACAAGTTTGTATTTGTGCTGTAAACTGCTGATGGCTATCACTGATTTCTATTTTTTTCTTAGGGAAGCCCTGTATCTATGTCTCTAGGATTTTTTTGGTGATAGAAGTCAAAGTGCTTTTACAAATGCTAACCCTCAAAGCTGCTTCTGTGCACATGCATGTGTTACACATTAGTAGAGGTTGGAGCAGGACATGATATCTGGACTTTGACCTGTGCGTTAGGCCTGTTGGGCTGCAAGTATTTAACAGTCGTCGATGGACCAGCACTAACTGGGTGGTGGTTGTGGCATTACAGCTCTCGGTATGTCATAGATACAGATATTTAATAAACAGTATTTGTTTGTTGGTATTGTCCTGTATTTCTGGATTAAAGGTCATGATTGTATGAGTTTGAGACTAACAGGTGTGCTAAAAATGGAGACCTTCCCAACTTAGATCTGCTGGTGTTGGAAATATGCCGTGACTGGGGCTTTGTCTTAATCCATGCCTCAAATGTAAATGAGGAAAACTGTGATCCCTGTTGACATTTATCTCTGCTTGAAATTGCTTGCCTACAAAATGGGACTTTTCATGGGTGGCTAGCTATTGATGACTGGCATGGGCAGATTCCCAGCCCAGGCCTCTGTGGTTAAGCCCCTTTTGCACTTCTTTTTCCTCCAAGCAGTGTTTTATTTCAGTGATAGCTTGGGGCAAATACAGAAGAATGTAGAAATTAGCCTTTATTCTGTAAAATGACTCAATTATTATGTATCTGTGAAAGACAGTTCTGTAAACCATGGAATAATTTCTGTAATATTTTTGCTGACAGCAAGACAGTGTTGAAAGTAGCCTTGTGATTGATGGTGTTTGAAATCCACCTTTGGAAGGAATGGGTCAGGCAGCTTCAGGAATTTTTAGAGAAGATGTGGTACAGCTTTTATTTTGCAGTCTGTCCCACTAAACTTAGGATAAACTGGACATACTAGGATTGGAGCTTTAGTAATGATATTAGTGAAAAGATGCTGATCTTGGTGATGCCACTACCCCTTGGTAATCTGTCAGGTGCTATTTCTGTACCACAGGCAGCTTATGGTGAGTACAATGGTTTCCTCTGTGGTCTGGGGTGTTTTGTCTCAGTACATTTTACTGAGCTGAGCCTGGGAGGTATGGCTGAAAAGTTGTGCAAGCAGCTGTCTCTGCAAGGCATCAAGCTTAGCTGGCTAGGGTCACACTGAAAGACCTCTGTCAGCATGCGCCTGCTGTCCTGTGCTTGGGAGTCCAGCCTTTTTCTTGTGGTGGGAGACGGTCAGGATAAAGAGTTGTCTTCCTGCTGTATGAAAATGCTTTAAATCTCTCAAGGTCTCAGCCTGAGCCAGTTTCCTGGGCAGGCTCAGCAGTGCAGCAGGTGAAGGTGAGTGGAGGTGACTAGTCATTCAGGCTGTTCAAGTGGAAGGAAGTGGGGGGGGATCAAGCCCTGCTGCTTTATCATTGCCTTGGTGTCTCCCACTGGAAACTAGTTTCTTCCCCAGCTTTGCCTGTGACTCCCTGCTTTGGCTCTTCACTGTGGGGAAAACTTTTACTGAAGAATAAGAAATGTGGTAGAATGGAGAAAATTATGATGGAAGCAGGAGAGAGGAGGAAACTGTAAACATGACATGTGCAAGAGGAGGAGGATTGCTTATACTAAGAAATTTGTATCTACCTGTGCTGCTTCCATCCATCTATAATGCCAGAGTTCACATGGCAACTGACCTCCATTTTCTGTTTTTCCAACCTGATAGAAGAATGCGAGATACTGAGCTTCAGCATTTGAACGTATTACCCCGAGAAGAATAAAAATTAGTTCAAAAAGTGCAAAAATGAGAATTAACTTTAGTTGCTGGTCTTGTTTAAAGCAAGACAACTGTTGCTGAAGTTGCTTGTTGAAATAGATTGGTAGCTTATCCCTGCCTTTCCATCAAAAAGATATCCTCTCTTAAAAGGAAAAGACATGCACAATCTTATCTGTTCACAAGAACCAGCTTATGTCCTTGGTGTGACACAAGGCAGAAATGCAAATTTCTGATTTCTCCCATTTCATCTGCTTTGAGCACAATCCTCAAAGAACCTTGTTGAGACTTTAAACGGGCATTTTGGAAGGAGGGGGGGGGAAGAGAGCAAAACCCAGCATACCCTTTAGCTAAGGAAGCTCTGAGGAATTCTCTTCCGAACCGGATCCAGGTGATATTTCTACACTTTATTGGATATATATATGGGTATATATATGCTGACATGAGCTGTACAAGACCTTCTACCTTCATTTGCTCTGGTCCAGTTCAGGAAGTTGCAAGTCCGCAAGGCATCATCTCTGATGATCCAGTCATTTTATCCCCTGTTGTAAAAAAGAGGGGGAAAAGAAGGCAGGGGGGGCAGGGGGAGAAAACGAAAAGGCAAAAATCCAGGTTAGGGGTGATGAATGCGAACAGTGTAGCTCTAGAAATCTTGGATGGGGAGGGAAGGGAGTGTGTTTGTGGGCGACGGTTATCCTAACCTGTAATAGCAGATTACGGTAGTGAGGCAGAAATGATCTTGCTTTGGTGGTTTTATATCAACTGCAGTTACGAGGAATTGGGGTTGTAACTTTGGAGAGAAGGCATGAGTCTTCGTGCATGAGCTTTACTGGCTGTGTTTTAGAGTTATGAATCTGATGTCGTCTCTCCAATCTTTAACCAAATCTTTAAGCTCGATGAGCAACCAGATTTCTTCAACATAATGAACAGATACAGGCAGTCTGGGCTAGGAAGGTTGTCTTCAGAAGTGATGAACAGGGTTTTGTCACGTTGGGTTTGCTTCAGTGGTTAGTTGAAGGGCTCAAATGCACTGGTTATAAAGCAGTCTTCTGGAGCTGTGTGTCAGCAGCCCCTGGCCTTCTGGATAAAGAAATATGTTTTAGATAAAGAAATCAGACTGCAACAGAAACATGCTGAGTAATCTGTTCATAGTCCCGTTGGTTTGTGGCTTCTCGAAGGAATGTGTGCTGCAGGAGCTCTGTGTTCCGGTGTGAACAGAAGTCTGCTGGGTCCTCTCTTGTGGCAAGGCTGGCACTGAAGGGTATTGCTTTCTTCAGTGCTTACCAGGCCTGATACTCTCACTAAGAAAACTAAACCCTTCTCTTCGTGTGAATGGGTGGGAGAACGGGAAAGAAGAATAACTGCTGCTTTGAGTCTTTGACTTTACATCGATGTCTCTTGGAAGACGAAAATGATGAGTTAAGGATAAGCACGAGCTTTATGTTTTTATCCACCCTGTATTTTGATCATGCACTGTCAGCCTTTCTCATCAGCATGCTTTGAAATGGTTTTAGTTTGCATTATATTTAGACATGCTTTTTCTCTCTTGTACTCAGTGTAGGGCATCTGTCACTGTTCACTTCACTAGAAGTTCCCTGCATATAATCTGATCCCCCACCCCCCCAGTGCATTTGTGCACTGGTATTAAATAGCCCACATTATAATGTGAAAAGGCTGTTATTTATTTAAGATGTATACAGGGAAATACGTGGTAAAGTGAGACTACTTGAGGTATTCATCTGGGAAAAAATGAATTCTTTAAAGCATCAGTCTGTTACACGAACATCAGTAGCTGTTCCTCCACCACATCCAATTTGAGCTTTGCAACTGTTCAAGTATTTCCAGTTTTAACTCCACCAGGGATTGGTGATTAGAAGTCAGCTTGGGTTTAAGATGGCTGAGGGGCCTGTTTGACTAAGATGACAGTTTGAATTTGTTTCCTTCTGTCTAGTCACAGGATGCAAGATACAGGTTACTGTGTAACCGGTTTATGAGTTATCCCTGATACTGGCACCTCTTGAAGCACTGTTCGTGCAGCTGCAGCAGATGGTCAAGATGAGAGCTGAAAGTGATGGGTCAGAGTGGAAGGCATCAAAGTGAGCACAGACTGTGCTTGTGCTAGGATGAGATACCAGAGTATAAATACAACTTCAGCCTAGCGTTAGAATAACTTCTGCTGATTCCCCCCCTCAGTGTACCCAATCAGCATATACATACTATTTAAAGAACGTGAAGCGGTAACCTGACTTAGAGTATATATGTGTATTTTAAGGAGCTAGTAGAGATATTGCCAAAATAATATCTGCTGCACATTCGTGCTTAGTGCATTCATGTTTCTTCCAGTAATTCCATGAGATAAAAGGTATTGTTCCCATCTCACAGCCAGTGGGAGAAAGGGAGGAAGAAATTACTTGCCTTACATTGTGCTATGAATTTGCTGGTAGAATTTGGTTGAGGTGCTGGAACTTGCAGTGTTAGGTTCAGTTCTGTAGCAACACTGTTAAGCGCTGTAAAAGCCAACTGGAGAAATGAATCTCTTGTCATAATTGGTGTTTCAGTGGCCGATGGGATCTAGAGCCATCCCTACTTTGGCTCGCTAATTGAAATCTGCCCCAGGTTGTAAGGTCCAGGGAGACACCACTGAGCCAGCAGTGGCGCGCAGTTTGGACAAGATGAGAGGCTGAGGTCTTTCTGTTGGTCTGAAGCCTGAACTGTGCCGTGTGTCACAGGAACCCCAGCCATGACTCTCAAAATTTACTTCTTTTTGATAGCATTTAATAAAGAATGAGTAAGTGGAGAATATTTGAGCTCCTGTTCCTACCAGGAGAACGCTTTTCTCTGTGAGATGTGAGATGTGTTCATGAGGTTATGTGATGAAGCCTGTATTCTTCTTTCACAAATTCACTCCATGGGATTTCAGGAGATACATGAAAGCCTTAAAGGTCTCTCCCTGCTTTCTCCTACTTTCTCTCTTCATCCTTCAGGATAAAATAGGCCTGTCTTCGTGTGTACCTAACAGACTTAGGCTTTAATCTGTTCAGAAGCTGGGCAGGCTCAGAGAAGGACTTGCTTTCTCCTTAACTGCTAGCTGGATAATTGCCAACTGATAATTGTGTGAGATGTCACTCATGTTTGTAAAGAGCTGCCTAATACTGAAGTATTTTTTGAGTCAGTGGGTGGCAGGGATGATAGGATTAATGATACTGCATCCTATCTAACACCTCTTTTTTTAAGGCTATATGGCTTAGAGGAATTAAGAGTGGAGTTCGTAGCCATGTTCACATTAGAAGCTCTGAGTGGCTCTTGTGGAGTTCCTTAACCTTTAATCATAGTGATAGGCACCGTACGTGACCCTCTGATACATAGAATATGAAATCCTTATTTTGACAGCAGCACCGCACAAAGTAGGTGTTAGCTTTGTGCATTTAAGTATGAAAATGCATGGTGGCTAAAGAATTTTCTTCCCAAATAGTCCTGAAGTTGGCCAGAGTTAATGCTGCTAGTAGGACCAGTGTATTAGTCTAGGTGTATTGGTCCTAGCTAGTTAGGATGCATGATTAGCAACCCCATGATCCAAGTAAAAATTGGAATACCTTCTATTTTTGAAGCTGCAGATTGTATAGTAATTGAGGAAAGAAAAACAGTGATGTGTAAATGTGACCATAGGATAGAGGAGTATTGTAGCAACAGCTGTGGAATGAAGTATAATAAACATAGCTGTGCTAATTTTACTTGCTTGTTTTTATTCATACCTGCAATTCAACATTTCATTTGTTTTTATCTGTTAGGCTAGAAGATCCCTCACTTGTTTAGGGCTCAGTTACAGTGGATATTGCAGTAAAGCACCCGGTTTATCATGCATGTAATGAACTGATTTTATTTTAACAGCTTTTCAGGTTCATATAAAATGGGAAAATAACACTATTATTCTGTCTGCCTAAACCTGCTTAAACCTTGGTTGAACAAAAGTGGGAACTGAGTTGCCTGTTCGGTTTCAGGTGCTTTATGTTGGTATTGCAAAGAGACTGGTATGGGAAATTGTCTTCCATCACAAACCTCTTTTGCAGTGTGGAGGAGGGCAGGCATGTAGGGGTAGATGTTATGTTTGCTTTTAAATGGTTTACATTATTTTTACAGTATTCAAGGGGGACAGTCTTCCAACCATTCTGGCTGATGTATTGTATTATTGTAAGATCAGAAAATGAACATGGAAGGTTAATGTCATCTTGCCTTTTACCACTGAAACTTTGGTAATGTAAGTAGGTAATTCTTGGATTTTGTGATGGGTTTGTGGACCTTTATTTTAGAGGGAAAATGAACTCAAAGATGTCAATATTCTCAGTGGTAAAGTAATTGGGAGAAAAACTAATAAATGTGTGAAAGCTGTTGCCTCTTTCCAACTTTAGTTGTTCTTTGGTTCCTTAGTTTTGTCAGCTCCTGTATCCGTATATTAAGGTGTTCATTACAATACTCTAACTTTGTGAGAAGAGAGTTTTTCTAATTGTTTGCTTTTCTCTTGTTTCAGAACCGAGAGCTCCAGATTATGAGAAAGTTGGATCACTGTAACATTGTCCGATTGCGTTATTTCTTCTACTCTAGTGGAGAGAAGGTAAGAATGAAGAACAAGGCAATGCCTCCTGGTAACCATCTGGGGTATAACTGAAGTGTTTGAATTTCTAGAGACAGGAGTCGTGACATGAGAGTAGAGATGTGATAACATTGAGCAAATGCTATAGTGGTGCCCAACAGATCATGTTAGAGCAGGTCTTTTTTCAGTATGGAACTGTGTGGTCCATGAGAAGTAGTGTTATTAGTATAGCACAACAATAGCGTAACAGATTTGGATACACACCACCTCTTTTTTTAATTTAGTGGAGCACAGCTGGACTTCATTTGCACGTTCTAGCGCTACCTTTCCATATGTGCAGGTGTGTTTTCTAGGATTCGGCATTAAGCAGTCTAGATTTAAAGCACTTAAGTGACTTCTCCCAGACCCAGTCTCCGTATGCTTCTGTCCCCCTTCCTTACGCATCTGTTCCATATACAGGCTGAGTTTCAAAGCCCAGAGGAAAGAATAATGTATGATCGCTTGATTGTGGCATTTGTCAGAATGCTTATGCTCCAGAAGAAGGAGCAAATAGCTGGATTTAATAAATCTCAAGAAGCAGACACTGCCATTTATGTTTTCTTTCAGTCTAGGTATAAAAGTTCCTTGGCTTTTTTGAAAAGGGGTTACAAGGTTGTGTTTTAATTTGAAGTTATAACAGCTTCCTTGTGTGTGTATGTATGTATCAGCATTTTAGGAATCATAGGAGAATTCAGGATGAAACGGACCGCAAGATGGCATCTGGTCCAACCTCATGCTTAAAGCAGGGTCATCCATGAAGTCATTAAAAAAAAAAAAAAAAAAAAAAGCCTTTTT
>WAAD01016682.1:805-119802 GCA_013389945.1 Fregata magnificens
TAGGATTGTACTTACCAAAAACTTCTTTGCGCTGAAGAAAGTTCTTCATGTGAACTGCCCATCAGGCATGTATTTTTAATCATTCTGAACTACAAACTAAGTTTTATGAGTTGCAATGGTGCACACACCCAGAACTATTCTGACCTCACATGTACTGTGATTTAAGACATTTATGTTATTTAAATGAGTGAGTTGCAATACATAACTCTAATTTAAAAGATGAAAAATTATTGTTTTACCCTCAAGCAAATAATCATGTTCATCTTGAATCCTTTCCAGATAAGCAAAATAGAGAATAAGAAAGTAAAGCATTCCTACAGATAATGTGAAACATGATTAAAAAGGGTTTTGACGGTTTTTAATACAAATATGACATGTAGTTAATAAGTTTTAAGTGATGCTTCAGAAAGTATACTTAATACCCTAAGGGTCTTCTAATAAAAGTGGAGTAGAATTGAACACTCTGCACTGCCAGGTACTTTGTAATAGCTTCTTAAGACAGGACAATGGTTTAATTGTAAGTCTTCTCTTAAAAAAAAACCTGGTAGGTGTTCACAATGTGAAGATTAAGAACCTAATTTACCCATTCTCATTACTCTATTTACATCCTATTTGTAACTCCACAGAGTTACATGCCCCAATGGAGTTCAGACTAGTATAAAAATGGAATAGTGAAGTGGCGAAACAAAATTTTTTATATTGAGTACGATGTAGAAGTGCAGTGTATTGTAAAAGCAGTTCTTTGTATTGACACCAGTTTGGCTTAAAGGAGGCTCAAATTTTTAACAAAATTACATTTTCAATGAAAAAGTTTCCTTGCTTTGAAGGAATACAGCTATGACCCCTCTCCATGTAGCTGACAAGTTTGCTGTAAAAGCTCTCTTTTCACATGGTCTGCTCAAACGTTTAAAAGCACTAGGTTAAAACTCAAGAAGTTCCTTACTCATCCTTGATTTACTTTTTTCTTTATTAAAATGCAAAATTTGCCTCTAAAAATATGTTCATGGGAATTAACATTTTCTGTGAAATTCCTATGTAAAATAATTTAATGACCTAGCCAGCTCTGCCTTTCTGAATTTAAAAAAAAATTCCTTGCTTATGCTAGCTCATATCTTCTGTTTCTTACAATTTTGTAAGTGCCAGGTACTTATAGAGTATTTAACAGAAAAAAAAAAGAGAAAAATTGCTGCATCTTTACAAGAAAACATCTTAATTACAATATACTTATTATATATACTATAACATTAGCATGTTTAAAACCTCCCATTACTATACACAGTGTGGGGAAGAACTTTCAGTGACACTCATTAAATCCAAATCTATTTAGTGGAATTGCATAGATACTCTGTTTCACAACTGTTAATTCATTAATAGTGTGTGTGCAAGGGGGTAAAGTGTTTAAGCAAAGTGCGATTATGGGAACATGAACTCGCCGGCAGTTTGGTTCATGAGCACCAGCTCAACACTGAGGTACAGTAGGGGACTCCCTGCTTGTTTCAGGCTTCAACCCAGGATTTCTAACATCACTTCGATTTGGTTTCTGGAAGAGAATGAGAGTTTTTCTGTCATTTTCAATGAGAGGAAGACATGTCAGTTTAGGTCAATTTGATGGAGTCTTAGGTTAGCAGCAGTGTGAAAGGACATTGGCTTGGTTGTACTCCTTTTATGTTAACCATGGAGACATTAGAAGTGTAATGAGAATGACATGGAGAAGTTGATAACAAATTGACTACTATACTACAATTTTTCACCAAAATGCTCTTACCAGAGTTAGTAAGAAACTCATTTAATATATTCAGGATTTTTCTGCACTACCAAACAGCATTGCTCAGGTACTGTCGTTCATGGTAAGATATCTGAGGTGAAAAACAAATAAACAAAAATAACCCCCAAAATTGGAAAATGTTATTGAGCCCTTTCAGGAGGACAAGTAAATGCATAGATAGCTTATAAATCAAAACAAATTCCAGTATTACAACTCCAATGTTAGTGACATTCAGTGCTCTTAGGAAATAAGGACAGATGTATAATTTATGATTAAACCTGTTCTGATACATAATGAATGTGCTCAACCCCTATGAAATCCAGTGAATTAGAAACAGATTAAGCTTCCTGGTGCACAGATTTTACTGAATGGCCATATAAAACTTTTTTGATGTTGACCACCAGAGGGAGCCGATATTGTCACATATCTGCAGTCGGTAGCAAGTAAGAATAATGCTAAAGATTAATTTTAAGCTAATAGATACCACATTTATACAACAATTTTCATCTCTTTAAGAATGCTGTAAAATTAAACCTAGTTTACTGAGTTGTTTTGTTCAGCAACTAAAAAGAAAAAGAAATATTTTTTTCTAGATTTTTTTTTTAATCAGTTTCATCACAAATATGAAAATGAAGGTAAAATCATATTTGCAGGTGATGCCACTGTGATGGCATCTTCCAGACGTAAGCTCAAATTTTTACTCTAGGCATTCTTGCAAAGAGCGGTGGTATGTTGGGTTGGCTATTGTATTGCATAGATATTGCCTGCATATTTCTCGCAGCTGTGTTCAAGGTGCGGAAATTAGTGCATATTGCTGCTGTATGTGCTTAAGAACAAGTGCGTAGGAGTAGGTCAGGTTTCGTGCCAATATAGAAAGATGTGTTCTGCTAGAAAGGTTTATCAGCTTGAGCTTTAGCATTTTAAAAGCAAGAGCAGATTGGTTTAGTATCTATCCTCTTTCACAGACAAATTACTTCATTACCATCAATTCAGTCATTCAGAGACTAAAATCTAGGATTCAGAGACTCTCCAAATGTCCTTAAATGTCTTTTCTACATGTAATGCTTTCTTTGTTTTTCTTTAGGATTGAAAACTTTGAGGATTGAAATGAATCTTGTCTTTCTCACTGAGCAGCTGTGTTTTTTTCTTTTCCACTGATAGGGCTGTAGAATACTAAACTTTGAACTCATTCCATTTTTAGAAAATGTGCTACTGGTCCAGAACTGAAACTTATTCTGGGCAGGTAAAATACGGAGACAATATTCTAAATATATGAATGGAAAACAGAAATATTTCTCTTTTTGTTCATGTTTAACTTGAACCATTTAAAGCTGTATGTAGCATCTAGAGTGCTCAAATAAGTGCCAAGGGAGAGTGATTGGTAGAGAGATCATCCAGTCCAAATTGTATGATGAATTGCAAAGGCCTATGATGCATTTATTTATTAAACATATGGCCATGAAATCTATCATATGCCCATCACCTGTCCCTGTATTCTGCATTTGTAAAGTAAACGCTGTGGTCATTATTCTCATACACTCATCATTTATGTTTACAGTCACTTTAAGCCCTCTTCATTGTTCCATCCCAGTATAAAAGTGCCTCTTTGTGAGAGTTGGGCCATGTGTGTGTATATAAGACAGCAGTTCTGTCTTCTGAACTTGGCTTCCAGTCACTATCATGACTCTCAATATATATTTAGTACATGCAGTAGGCACCATTTAACTTTCCATACTAAAATACATGTTATTTTAGAAGACAGAATGTAACTTATTCCATCCCTCCAAAATTACAGCCATGTTGTGTTCTAATGTCATTGCAAAACTATGAACTCCCCCCTCAAGGACAGTGAGACAAACTTGCTGTCACAGTTTACACACTTCTTATTCAGATATCTCATGTATAGTATGCAGATAGGCTTCTGTATAGCACCTGTAGGGCTAGAGAAGTCCACTGTTAAAATTCATAAGAAGTTGACAGAACAAAAAGTGACATAGTTAATTCTTTGGTTATCCAGAAGAGCATACACGTAATAAACTTTGCTGATTTTTGCTGGGGTGGGGAAGGTGCAAGGTGATCTTGTATTTTTCTATGCAAGAATCAGCTGCTTTATTTCTTGTTTATTGCATATTGTTTTGTGATGCTTTGACTTCAACTGGTAAATGACTGTTAAAAGGATCAAGCCCAGCAGCAAGAATGAACGACTTTAGAAGTTGATAACATACTGAATAGGTATCAACTACTGAGTCCTTTATATTCCTTGAATGTTCCTTGAACATGAAAGATTTTTTTTTTCCCCTGTTCAGTTCTAATAAGAAAATTGTAAATTTGGGTCACCAGATCTGCTTCATCTTCTCATGCCTTTAGAAAGTTCTGAAGAAAGAGACTCAGTCCTGGGTAAAGGTAACACCAGGTGGAAAGGGGGTATTTTGTATTCCCTTACATGTTGACTCTGCTGCCTGCCACAGTATTGAAAATAATACCTGTGATTTTGCAGACTTTGAGCCAGAAGTCAGTCCAACTCTAAGGGAGCACAATTCCTTTGAATATAACAAAATATTTTCTGGTTACGTTAAGTATGGGACTGGACTCCAGTGAATCAAATAGTCTTTCTAGTCTCATTTCCTGATATTTAGGGGTTTAACTAGTTATTTACCTATGTCATAGAGTGTAGAATAAACCTTAGCTTCACATTTCCCATCCTGACTAAATGTAAAGACACTTCTCTTCTAATTCCCTTGCAGCCCAGCTCTGCAATCCAAGTGGTCTGTGGATAAACTGTGAATGTTTATTCTAAGTGAAACCAAATTCCCTGTTTTCCTCTTCCTTAGTCAAAATAAGAGCAGTCTAACTCTGTGAGCCGTACCTTTAATAACTGAGTGGCATCTTAAATGTACTCTGTTGTACTTGAACAGTGGAATATGAAGAAATCGTCACACCCATACAAGTAGAGGTACTTATGCTTTAACAGTAACTAGCCGGACTAAACACGTGTGTCCAGCCAAATACATGCATGTGGTGTGAGTGTGTGTGTGAGAGAACTTTAATCCTGGGTATGAATTTGAAGTTATGCTTGATTCACACATTATGAATGGGCCAAATCAAACTGGAAGGTTGGTATTTGAAATGGCGTTAAAATTTGTAGTGCAAGATCCTACTGATTCAAATGCAGGCAATGCACGGAGAGCTACAGAAAGCAAACTGTTGAAAATTTTTGTATTCTGTGTTCCAGGTAGGTGATAATACCCATCCTTAGAGATGCTCATACTCAGCTTTTCCTATTACCACTTCTAAGTCAATAAACACTGACTAAAATGCCTCCCTGCTTTCTTCTAAGAAATTGAGAATTCTGGACATACACATTCACTTCTGAGTTTTAGGGCCTGAGGGAGCAAAAGGCTGAGAGCAGAGACAGAGTCTCTTTTGTCAGCTCCTTTTGTGGATTCCATAATTGGTTCCTGGCATGGATAAAAGAATTTCTTTCCAACCTACTGTCCCATAAGCAAAGGTGGGGTGTAATGGAGGACAAAGACCTAAAACAAAAGAAGACCGAGGAAAGCATGAGAAAGGAGGACTATGACTGACAAATATTTTTTTTTCTTTTAAGACTATTGTGATTAAAAGGTGGAAGTAAAGTTGCTAAATATATGGTAACCTCCCATAAACAGTGAAGGACTCGTAGGAGAGTATCTACTTACTTGTTAGAACAAACAAAACAGCTAATTTTTCACTTCAAGCATCTAATGAAAATTATTATTGATATCTGGTTTTTAAAGCATGTAGGTTAGCATTTTTCTTCTTTTCTGTCCCATGATTGTTTTTTTCCTCAATTTTTTCACCTGACAAGAAGTAAAAAACTAAAGGGGAAAATATTTTTTCAGTCTGTAAAAACATGAAAATTAATGGAGAAATATTTTCAACATTTTTTTCTTAGCTGAGTGAAAACATGCAACCAGCTCTATTTATAACCTGTGTCTATAGGTGTAACAGTAAAGACTTGAATAGAAGAATTTAAGAATTCTTATAATTCTTAAATTATAAGAATTATGAAGAAATATATAAGAATTATAAAGACTGTATGAAAAACTAATCTACTGGCTTTAAGTTGAAGTTAAGAACTTTCTTTACTTGACTGTTACTTATGAGAGACTGAGAATTTTGGAACCTAAACAGACTCTTATATTTGACTTGCTTTACGGAAAGCCTCACAGTGGACTGCTAAGGTTTTTGGGGCACTACCAGTCTCTCAGACATGTTAAATCAATGCTCAGGAGTGACAGGATTCTTTTTCACCAGGTAAAACTTATCCTGCTTTCTCCCCAAAAAGAGGAAAGATTTTTTTTCAGAAGAAATCTTATTTCAATTAAACACAATGTATGTGAACATTTTATTGATTATTTATAATGTTAAAATGTTGTTTTTTACTTTTAAAACCCTTGTCTGCTAGCCTTCAGAAAATGAGAACAATATGCCGATTAACTGACCAGTTAAAGAAACTTAGAGGTTTGAGTGTCCAAGTTTTCCAAGTGAAAACATTTGGTGAAAAAAAAAAAAGCAGCATGCATATACTGTAATTTGCTTGTTTGCTCCACTCCCTTGTGGACATGCCCAGCTTCCTCTGTACCTGGCAGCTTTCCTGTTCTGTATTCATCAAGCTGATCAATGTGATTCAGATGTTCCTCAAATAATATCATTTGTCTTCAGTCTGCTCTTACAAAGGACACAGATTGTACTAAAATGGCTTTTCTTCACTTTCAGGGTACATTAAATACATGCCACTGTTCATAATACAAGGCTTTGGCAATGTATCGATTGCAATTTTTTATACAAAAAATCCTTGCACAGGGAAACTCCTTGCGGTTTTTCCACGGAGTTAAATTAGTGCCTCTGAGAAAATTAGCAGACTGAAAGCAATGGAGACAGAAGTCTTTAACCTTACATGCTGTAATGTGAAGAGTAATAACAAACCACCAGCTTGATTCTGTGCTGGTCTGATAGGGGCCACTCTACGGTGAGAGGAGAGTTTTATAATCTCACGCTGAAATTATGAGCAATCAAGAGAATTAAGATAAAGTTTGAGCATTACTGTACAAACTGTACTGTACAAAGTGGAACAGTGGCCATTCACACCTGCTAAAAAATTTTGTGAACACAATCCTTGTGTGGTGTTTTTATGAAAAAAAATTAACTGATTCTTTGGAGTTTAAAAGAGGAGGTGCTTTTTTTTTTTTTTTACATTCTTTTTTAGTTAGGGATAAGAAGAGGAAAGAAAGGGGATAATAAAGAGATAATAATGGATAAAAAAAGGGAAAAAATAAATGGAGGAGAAAATCCCAGAAGCTTCTTGCTTTTCAAAACGAAAATGGATGTTAGAATTTGGAAATTTTCCCCTTTTTTTTTTTTTCCTTCTTTTGTTTTCTTCTTCTCCTCCTTCAGACCCCATCAAGTAATTCCTTAAACATTTCTTTTGGACTTCTGCATTAATGACTCAGTTCTCTGGTATCTAAAACCCAGCACACTCTGGGTATCCCTGGTAGATAATAGAGAATAAGCTTTTATATCAGCACATACGTGAAGAAAGTCTCCTTGCTCTGTCCTTCTACCTCTTTATGAAACTTTTGGAACTGAACTTTAGGGTGTTATCCTTCCTGACTAATCCAGAAGTTGGCAGCCGGTTTAAAAGTTACTGGAGGGTTTCATAGACAAACTTACAACAGTGTGACCTTCTCGACCTAATTTCTGTAGGAACTGAGGCTAAAAAGAAAGAAACTCAGACATTTCCAAATTTCCCGTAGGACAAATGACCTTTTATGCTGATCCTAATTAAACCCATTAACTCAGGTGAAAAATTCCCCGAACTAGCTTGTCTGTTTTGAGGGTATGATCATAGTGAACCTTCAAATTCTAGAAATGGCCCTGCTCCAGCAAAGCACTTAAGCATGCTTAATCAGGTACCCCATTATACAGCATGCACATTATTATTGAATGAACTGTGTAAATGAAAGCCTTAAAATGCTTCACATGAATAAAAATGCAGACAAATTTTCCCTGTGGGGATTCATCCCATGCAGGAGATATCTGCAGCTTTGCATTTTAATCAGTGAGCGGTCTGATCCTGCTCCCATTGAAGTCAGTGGCAAAACCCAACTGCTGAAGTGGAACCAGGATCTGATACTAACAGCGCGAAATATAAAAGGGAAGATTTATTACAAGTGGGTGTTCAGATGATGACCCATTTCTTGCATCAGGCTAGTGTCCTCTGTAGCACCAGAGATGACACTGCCATCAACATTTTACTATCCACAAATCAGTACAGAGCATAACATCCAGTTACCACTCTTGCATGTTTGCATTTCTTCCTCCTGGTATTTCAAGTTAATAGGGAAGGAGAGCCCCAGGGCAAAGCATGATTGATGAGATAATTGACTTCACAAGAGGACTATGAAAGAGCTGGCCAAACTCAGCTCTGACTTAAGTATTCCCATCTCTGCTTATGTCTGAAATAATCTGATCTAGTCCATCTGCTGTCAAAGAGGAGTGGTGGCATGACAGCAGAGCTCTTCTGTGAGTACTTTGTTCTCCACCTGTCCAATATTCCTCTCCTTACTAGGCTTCCGGGGAGAACTTCAGTGTGTGCTGCTGAAAAAGATGGCCTCATGGCTGGAGCCTGAAGGGGAGTTCACGATACCCTGCATTTGATTCTTGCCACATGCAGTGATTTCTTGGCTATGTCTGTGTTACTGGAAGAGAAGTCTGTCTCTTGCTATCCCTCCATGCAACCAACTGCCTTTATGGGCTTTTGCAGCATGTCTGTGGCTCTTTGCTGCTAGCATAGCCCCAGGGTGCCTGGCAGTGTTTTAGGTGGTGAGTGTGCTTGGCATGCACTGTCCTGGCCTCACTGCCCTCTATTTGCCCTCATCCCAGCACGGGAGTCTGGTTTTCAGAGTGCCTAGGAAAGGTCCTTTGAAAATGGTACAATGCCCCTGTGGAGGGTATCACACAGCATCTTGAGGGAGATACTTAGCGTTTTCTGTTCCTCAGTTTTGTTCTCTGCAAGAATAATTCTTTCTTCACTGGGCAGTTTCAGAAGGCAAAATGTCTTAGTGATGAGAAGTGTGCAGGTACTCCAAGCAGTGTCTCTCCAGGCAGATACTTCTGTTGACATCATTGGACATCTTAACAGCTATGAGAAATATGATAGCAGATTAATCAAGTGTGAATGTGCAGTAAAATGTATAATAACAGAACTCAGAAAAGAAGCCTGCTTTTCTAGGTTAAAATATTTTTAGAAATATAATTTCCAAAGTAAACCACCAGCCAAAGTATATTGAAAAGCCTGCGGTTGTCTGAACTTTGGAGAGGGAAGCAGGTATTCCATTGGTCAGGGGGCCCAAGAGGAGTCAGTTAATGTACATCAAAAGAGGTCAGAGTAGAGCTTTGTGTCTTTATAGCACAGAGGTGTATGAAAATGTTTTCAGATCTATATTTGGAGCTAGCTGCTGAAAATCTTCTGTGAACATATTTACGTTATTGGTGGTTTGGCTGAAGCATGTTTTGGCCAATTAAATTGAGTTATTTTGTGCCATCCTAATTGTAAGTTAGACAGGTGGTTTGTGCATGAAACATTTAATTTTCTCAGGGCTCTGTCTGAGTTCAGATGATGCTATAGATACTGTCCTATATAAAGATAGAAGGTGATGTAAGGGAAAATGATGGATGCACTGATGGGGGAACTGAAGGGCAACTTCACAGGTCTGAGTGGACTGAGGTGCTGTGAGGATGGATTAGAAAAAAATCTGCAGGAGTGATGAAATCCCATTTTGTTAACCACCACTCCAGCCTGGAGTTCACTCTTAGCTTTTGGTATTAAGCAAAACCAGTATTTGTTGACATTACTGCCTAGTAAGTCTGCGTTATTAGGAAGGTACTAAAAGTATTTTTTCTCATTTGTGCAGCGGTTCTCAATAGAAGTGCTTATATGCCCAGAGCAAGTATACTTTGTCCCCATAAACAGAAAGCAACTGTTCAAAATTTTTTATTTTTATGTGTGTAATACCTAATGGCTTCAGTAATAGATAGCTTATTACAGATTGACCTGATTCTCTTCCACAATTCCTAACTTTTAAATCACTTTTAATCAGAAATAAATACACAACTGTGAGTGGAATGGTGTCTCTGTACTACGGAAAGAGATCTTAAATCCCACAAGTGTGTGTGTGTGTGTATGTATGTGGATGTGTCTTTGGTTTAGGGTTGGGTTTTTTTGTCTCTTTGCTGAGTTTGCTGGCAGCTAGTCTCTGGGGAAGGAAAGTATAATTACAGTGCAAAAGTGTTTTATGTTTTTCTCCTCTGGATTATGCTAGAAATATGAAACTGTAGTAGAGATTTGATGGAACTGTTAACAGACAAACTAAGGGAGAGAATGAATTGATAAAACAGTGCACGGGGGGGAAAGATGGTGAAGTTTAAAAAGAAAAGTCGAGCAAATGGCCTTTTTCCTGTGGTCTTAAAAATCACCTAATAAAACATTGTTTTATTGCATAGGTGCACTAATCATTTCTGGTTTTAATCGTTACACTACATACGCTTTTCAGGCAATTTTATAGAGTGTGTTCTCTAAGGTGGCTCGTGAAAATCACCTTCACAGTCCATTTGTTTAGATTCTGCAGTGTGCGTGAATGGAAGCCGCCCACCTCTATAGAGGATGTGGATTGCCAAAATCTATCACTTAAGACTAATAATTGCCAGCAAAATGTGGAGAGAGGTTTATTTCTTCACCAGGCTCATTATATTGGGCAGTCTCTGGTTTTAGATCTAGGTTTTCCTTTCCCACAAAGGTCTCCAAAGAGCCCCATGATCGATCACGGCATGTTACCAGTGTTACACATGGTGATTTATGAAGTGCAAGTCTGAAGCTATCTATTATATCCTCTTAAATATATCTCCATGTTATCCTGCTCCTCTAACCTACATTATCTGCTTGTTCGTAGTCTTTTCGAACTGCACGGATTAGGCACGCTGCCCCTCTCCTCACACCTAAGTAAAGGACCAACTAGAGCCAAGAAAGCACCTTGTGAGTCATTCTAGCTTGCTGTTAACTTCAGAGAGCGAACACCAGGAACTGTTGTGAAAGTCTCCCCATCATACTTTATTGTGTGTAAAAGGAAATGAACAACTCACACTACTGACTCATTTTTTAAAATCCATCCTTCTCCAAGCCAAGTGGCAATGTTCTCCAGTTAATCAAGGAAAGATCTACTCTGACACATGATCCTTTTCCTGTCAAAGAGCATTTTGCTCTTCATGTCGCTTTTGCGCCGCCTGATCCCTTCAAATAAGGAAGACTGCTTACTGGCTATGGTGTGGACTCATCAGAGCCTCGAAACAAGGCTTTTATAAAAGCAAGGAACTAGTAGGTTCAAGAGAGTGCCAAAAAGGAGAGGGTGAAAAGCAGTTTAGCAATAGCAGCAGCATTCAAGGTCAAATGAGCTTTGCAGAGGTCAGAGAGGCTTTTTTAGTCATTGAAGAAAGGATTGTGGGAAAGAAACGGGGATAATAAAGTCCAGTATGTGAATTTTCCCCTGTCTCAAAATCTGTATTGCATTAGTTCAGAAATTTTTCTTTGTTTGCTTGTTTGGCAGGTGGTAAAAATAAAGGTCTGAAATGGGAGAGGGTAGCAGACATTTACTAGAAGTGGTAGTTTCCACTTAGTCTTTGAAGAGCCAGCAGACAGTCTTATGTAGTGTTGTTTTGAGAGAGAGACTTCAGAACAATTTTCAGCATAGGTTTGAAAGGAAAATCAAACATTAGTGCACAGACCTTCACAGTTGCTTGTACATGGAAAAAACAATGGAGGGACTCTTCAGTTCCTGCTACCTGGCTTGATCCTATCTTGTATTGCCTTTGGTGTAGGAAACACGACTGCCAAAAAAGCTTTTGTAGAAGTTACAATACCTTTGTATTCTGATTTCAACTAACAGCAGACAAGTTTAGCCTCAAGGGAAGTGCTTAACTACCTCAAATTGGTGAGGGAGGTTAAATCAGTCCACATCACGTTTATTTTTGAACCATAGGCAAGTAGGTCTAGGTAACTAAGTTAACTGTGATTAGCTTGGCATCGACGGTGGAAATACTGAAGATTCACAGGGTGTATCTAATAATACTCAATATGTACCTTTCCAATGATATGTCTGGTGAGACATGTCCTTTGTGAGTCTTTTGATTTTTGTTATTGGCTAGCACGTAAAGGAATGGATTTACTTCTGTTTGCAGGTTTTGTGCAGTAAGAATGACTGCAAGAACCTGCTGGAAAACATGAGCGTGGGGCATGAGACTAGGAAGGAGACTGAAAATATCTCATTATGTGAGAACTGGGAGTCACATGCAGGACTGCGTGAGTCAGCAACGTGCGCTTACGGTGATGAAGCACTAACCACAGACTGGGTTGCACTAGCAAGAGCATAGCCAGCAGATCAAGGGAAATGATTACTCCCCTTTACTTGGCTGCCATGAAGCCACATTTGTGTCCATCGTCCAAAAGTGGGTTCAGTTTTGAGTTCTGTGGAACAAGATAGTGACAAACCAGAGCAGAGGCAGCAGTCTGGCAGAAGGCATCAAAGATGTACATGAAGGTGCTGAGGCAACAGGGCTTGTTCAGCCTGCAGAAGGGAAGGGTAAGGAGAATGTGAGTGCTGTCTTGCATCTGAAGGAAAAGGAAGAGCAAGCCAGACTCTTCTCCAAGACTCACTGCAAAAGGCTAAGACTGCAACAGTGGCAGGTTGCAGCTAGAAAAATTTCAATTTGGCATTAAAAAAATGTTCTTTATGGGGAGAAGTATTCAACGTTTCCCAGGGAATGATTTGTGATTTCCCAGATAGGCTGTGAAGTCTCCATGCTTGGAGATTTTCAAAACTCAGCTGCTCAAGGACCTGATGAGGAGCAACCTCGTCTAAGCTGGAAGTTAGCGTTGCTTTGAGGAGGACGTTGAACTAGGTGACCTCCAGAGGTTCGTTCCAAATTAAATTATTCTGTGATTCTGTGACCTGAATGAGCTGAGCCAACATAAAGCTGCTCTACATCCTTATTTTGGAGGAGGGCTGGAGCTGCAGAGCGTGGTTCCTCACCTCAGCATTTCCTGGCCCCACCTTCAGTTTCTGCAAGGCAGTTACAGGAATTGGGAGGGAATGAGTGCCTTGGAGTTCGATCCATTCCCCCACTCCTGCCATGCTATTGTTAATGTATTACAGTGGTCATTTATTTTCTCTTTGTTTCTTTTAATTTAAAAAAAATGAAAGTATGCATGTAGGCTCAAATATTCTAAGAAGCATATTGGATTAAAACAGTCTTAATTGCATTAAATAGAGAGAATTCCGCCCATTCTGTCTTGTGCTTTAACTGCTCATTGAATAGTTTTTAACAGCTATCTCTACGTACAAGTTTTTGATCAATGAGCAAAATAAGTAAAATGTAACCAGAACACATTGTATGTGTGTGAAAACTCTTAAGCTAATCCTGTGTTGTCCATTTTCATAATCACTGTTAATCATTGCCATAATAAATGTTTTCTTTTCCATTTCTTCCACCAGCCTTCTTCCAAGTGTATGAAAAAATGTTAACTTATGTTAATACTGGTCTTTTGTGATGGTCTAACTTTTTACTGCCAGTACAAATAATTAGAGCAGTGTTTCTTTCTCTTACTAGAAGTTTTCAGTACTGTCAGTGAAATAATTATGTTGTAATTTGGGGATCATTATAAGAATTAATATTCTTTAACATCATGAAGTTTGTAATATTTTTTACAACTTCATTGTAATAGACCATTTGAACTACAGCAAAGCAATTTTAGTCCATGAAAAGAAAGTTTTTTGGCAGTGGAACAAGTGATGAAAGAAATTGTAAAATAATTACCAACCTCTTAGCAAGAACTCAGAGGAATTAGAGGAACTCTGCATCTCTAAAATCATTACAAAGTTCAGATTATTCACCATGTAGGGGTTAAATCAACTGTTTCCTCTTTAAAAATGCTTTTGGATGGGCTGTTTCTGTCATTATTGAATGTGACAGTAAACCACCAGCAGTGCTGTAAAACCAGAAGGTCACAGCTCTTAGCGAGCAGTTGTAGTCGGACAAGACTTATGTCCTGTGCCCATTGGACTCAGAGGGAGTCATGGCTTGGGCTTTGGTGACTGATTTTTTAAGTCTGGGTAGGATATGCATCTTTTGAACACTTAGGTCTGATTCTAATCTCATTCAAAGTCAGTGGTTGTTATTTTCATAGTAGTAATCAAAGTGAGTATTTTACCCATAGTAGTCTTCACCTATTGAATTAAATCTTCATTTCTGAAAGTGCTGATTAGCATTTAAACCAGGTGAGGTTTATCTGTCTCCCCATCACTGGCATTCTGTATGACTAATGTGTACATATACGCGATATCAAACTGCACGAGTGCAGATATGACTCCTCTAAACTCGGAGTTCAGTGTTTTCCTAATTACTTACAGCCTATTGAGATTAAAGCGACAAGATCTCTTTTGTGTTAAACAAGAAGCTCACATTCTTTACTGATGAGCTACTCTCCTCTTTCCCTCTTGGTGATCACGGGCAACATTCTTGCAAACAGACGTCCCAGTACCCCCTAAGAAAGCCTTTGTAACTTGTGGTTGACCTAATTGTGCAGCAGCAGTGCTGCTGCTGCTGCTGCTAAGTAGGGGAGATCCCTGGTGTGGCACTCCCTCACTTGGGCTTTGCACAGTCTGCAGCCTGGAGCAGGACGTAGGTAAGCAGCCATGCAGGGCATTGAGGGACACTCTCCAATTTCACTTGTGGGTGAGATGTCCCACAGACATTTCAGTATGTCTTGGAGACCGTGGGCCAAGTTCTTCACCCCTTTCAATATCACACCCCACCTGAAGCCAGTGAACAGGGTCACATGTTACTGAAAAAAAGATCTTGTCATTGTTACATATTTGGAAACGCAGACAGTCTTCTTAAGTACAGCAGTGTTTCAGTAATACATTATCTGTGTCAGTTGTTACTTCTATGTCCAATCCTGAAGTGCTTGCTGAGTATTCTGTCTTAACCTGGATGTGTCTACATGAGGTCGTGAAGATCAGAGCCCATATTGAAATCTTCTTAGTGTCATGACAGAGAAGAGAGAAACAAATGTCGAGATTTTTCTTTATTCAACCAACAAATAACCTCAGTAGCTGCCATCGTTGTGATCATGCTGTGCTTAGTGTGTGGTGGTTTTCTGCATGTGCATTCCCTCTGAGAAAAAATATGCAAACATCACAAGGCAGAATCACATCTACTGCTGCGCATTAGCCAGTCATGTGTGTAGAATTAGAAAGTTTTAAAAGATACTTTCTGACTCCTGGAGTCAAGACCACTCAGTAAAGTTGAGGTAGGCTTTTTTCATGTCGCGTATCATTACCCAGTAATGCCTATCCATCTTCCGTTTGCACCAGTGGAGACTTAATCAAGCGTGTAGAAAGAAGAATAGATTCTTAATCCATCCAAGGATGGCTCAACTTTAAAACGGGTGTTTTAGTGCTGCTCTTAGCTGAAACAAGGTTGCTAACATGACACAGAACCATAGCAGTTGTGTTTTATGTGTGTGCTTTCATGTTCAGACGAGTAGTAATGGCAACCAAAATGGTTTGCCTCAGCCAGCAACTCTGTTCAGTGCCATGTGTTAACTGTGTTAAGAATTAATGGCTCTTCTTGGTGAAGATAAAAGATTAGAGAAGTGCTTTGACAAACTGATAGGCTTGAAGAAAGGGGGACATTTTGATTTTGCTTGAGCACAGGGAATTTAATCATTGAACAGAAAGATGTCTTTCTGTATTTCCATGCTTCAGGATAAAACTGCTGTTGAGGACATTCTTACACTGGACTGCATGATTCAGCCGCCAAGATCCATACGTAACAGATAGGGATTGATTTGCACGTGGACCCTTATGATAAGAGAATTGGTTTTCATTTTGTTTGTCAATATGTGGGAAGAATGGGCTGGGGGATGGAGATCCTGCTGTAGAGCTGCCTGCTGAATCACATCAGGGAGAGACTTGAGTGTCGTTACTACAGTAGGCAAGTAGGGCTGTGCGACCAAAAGGATCTAAATCCCTGAGCAGAAAGATGCAGGAAATAGTTGCAGGCAGGCAAGAAGAGGATGAGGAAATGAGACAGCTAGGGAGGAAAAGCCTGCCATCCTCGTGTCAGGAACTGGAAGTAGGTACTTTGTAATAAATTGCTGTGCTATCTATAGGGTGGAGGTCATTTATGACATCCTGATGACAATAGATGTGGCCTGTGTTATATAGAGGTCTCTTTGCATCAAGGTATACTGCATTGTGCATTACTTCAAAATCTTCTTGTGTGCTTCCACTGTTCAGCTTCCACTCCTGAAATTGATTTCTTTGCTATCCTACTTCCTTCTGGTTTTAACATATTGTAGCTTTTACTAATGCCTTGATGGCGGGTTGTTACTGGGGTTTTTTGTTTGTTTGAAAGCCGAGCAGGCCATATACTCTTACCTGTTCGTTTACTATCTATTTTTGTGGGATTTTCTTGTGTGGAGTTTAGTGTCAAATTATTCATATTTCTCCTTGATGTTGGTGTTTTCCTAACTGTAGTTCTGTCATGAGCATACTCTAATCCATTCAGTGACACATAGTTCCTGTAATTGCCATTTTTAGGTGGAATGATCTTTTGGAATAAGTCTGGAACCTAGAGCTAATGTTATAGAAAATAAGGTCAAAGAAATCAAGTACCATTACTTCCAAAGTTGCAATAGAGCCTTTGGATCTTCTTCTATCATTAATATCGATGCTTGACAGCACTTACAACTTTAATCATGATTTGTAACCCTCTGAATTTTATTGCTTCTGCTGTCAGAAATCAATTTCAGTGCTTAATGGCATCTTGTAACCTCAGTCAAGGAGAATGTTGGTTTGATTTTTATTTTAGTTTTACTCAAAGCTTCACTGCTAAGCTATACCCTTACAAAATTATTTCTATGACATTTTTTAAGTTCTCTGACTTAAAGTAAATACTTTTGTGTATACAACATAATACAGAAGTATTTCTCTTTGTTGGTCATTTTTATTGACCTGAAGTTTCATGTATGCTTCAAAAAGTTGTAGATTCTGAGCCTAAAAAACAGTGAAGTGTATGCTTAGTCACGCTTGTAGACCTGGGAATTCTCATATAATTAACATCCACCACAAGTGTCTGCAGGATCAGACGATAAACTATTGTTTAATCTTCCTTTTGCTTACGGAGGTTGAAGAAGAGAATGGAGCGCACTTATAATTCCAAATTAAACATTTAGATTAATCTTTATTGATTCCTTTTGATCAAAAGAAGGGTGTTTGGGCTTGATTCTGTCTTTAGTCACTCAATAATTTCAGTCACTGAAATTATTGACCTTGTTGGGAGTTCCCCTTTAATGGCATAATTGCAGGTTGGAGCCTAGAGTTGTACATTCTTAAGGGAAATAACAAAATTGTATTTTTCACCCAAAAAAACGCCAAAACAAATGAAAACCCAAGTAGCTCATAGGAACCAAACTAAAGCAGAGTACAAAAAATTGTACTGTGTCTAAGCCTCTCTCAAAATTTGCAACTTCTAATAGAGTTAAACATGCAAAGGGCATATCCCTTGATCTCCTTTATAAATGACTAAACATAGGAAAAGCTTCTGCTTTAAGCATAGTAGTGTCTACTTTTCTGTACACTTATTAGTAGGTTTTGTATGCTTTGAAAAAAAGACAATTGTTATTCTCCCACTTAACGCATAGGAAATTGGAGGGTGGTAAAATAAAGTGACACCCAGTGGGCCAGCAGTAGATCTAGTTTACCAATTCAGTGTCCTGACTGGGAAATGCTGCCATTTTTACCTGTGTATAGACATCTTATTGGAAATGTAATGATCTGTTTGGCAGCATGGAAGAGGAATAATGAGATTATGTTGTCAGACGCAATAACAGGAGTGAGGAGTGATTTCTTGCACCACATCATTTAAACTTCCGTCTAATTCCCCAAGAAACTGTCCCTGGAAGGTTGTTTCTTCATGCAAGTAAGGAAACTGATTTGCTGTGAAAGTTATAAAACCAAAGCTCCACAGGACAGGCATAGCAAACTGCCTTTCTAAAAGCAAAGGACAAAATTTGTGTCACTTTTCAAATCAACTTTATCCTATATACAAATATCCTACTACTTCTGATGTATTTTGTGGGGGTTTTTCCAATTACAAAGGAATAGCTCTCTGTGTTTGATTTATGTACTGATGACTTTCAGCTAACTTTCCTTGCTGTATTTCATTTAGAGAACCTGCTGCCTGCACATGATAACGTTTATGTAGTGGATGACATGGTTCCGGAGCTATCAGAGGTGGAAGAAACAGCATCAGAAAGCAGCTGTTTTGCATCTGAGGACACCATGGAAGACTCGGGTGTTGTGAGCTCCCCATCTGACATTGTATCTTTGGATTCACAAAATGACAGTATGAAGTTGAGAGACATCAAGCTGGTCAATGGCTACATGGACTCAGTTGAGGCCGATGCGATGTATGGCACAGAGACATGCCCTGTAAAGAATGCCTACTGCGATAGCAAGGGATCTGACTGTGCTCCACAGAGGTAAAAATTTATTTGCAGCCAGCTCTTGGAAAATATCTTGCATGTCCTCGTTGTAGGGAATCATTTAAGAAAACCAACTTCTACTTTCTTCTGCTCTTTCATAAACCAGTACCAATGCCAAGTGACTCCTCCCAGTGAAAAGCTCACTGCCAAATCCCCTCCAGTGACATACTTGTAGCAACAAGCAAAGGTCACTTTTCTGTTTGAACTTGCAGTTATATTTCTTGCAAAAGACCGCTGCCCTCCAAGAAGTCTGAAATAATTTTGTTACAGTTTGGTTTATTTTGTAGCTCTGATAGCATATGAAGTGCTTGAAATGTTACTATATATTGATCTAGAAAAATGACATGCAGGTCATAAAATGGAAAATTTGTAAAATGGAAAAATCCAAGCCACCGAAAGCCAGGTGGAAAAGGATTGTATTCAGTGAAATTTGGGGATTGGTTTGTGGGTGTGTGCATGCATATATATGTTCATCTAATGCTAACCTCCACTGGCATTATACCTTGGGGGGTTTTTTTTCTTCAGTATATTTCCTTTTTTTTTTTCTTTTTTTTTCTTTTTTTTTTTTTTTTTTTCTTTTTTTTTTTTTGCATAAACAAACATTTTCCTGCAGTTTTTGCAAGAAAATACGAGAGCCTGAAATTTAACTAGAAACTGCGTTCAAGCACAAGTGACTCTGACACTGTTTGTTTGCCAAAACTCACATAGTTGGTGGCAGGGCTGCAAAGGTAACCCAAAATTTATAGGACTTTGCAAATACAAACTGGCCAAATAGGAAGCTGTGCCTCCAGCAAGGAGGGTGGCCTGGTAATACTGACAGGGATCCGCTCTGTGTGATGCTGCAGAGTCATGGGACGGGGGCCAGAAATTCCTCTGAATTCTCAGTTGACACAAAGTCTGTGCTTTCTGGTCTCTCTCCATTCAGCTGCTAATCTGTAGCCCCTTCATAAGAGCATGTATCATGACCTAGTTATTTCCTTCCACGCATTTCTGAGGGAGAACTTCATCTTGGATCATGCAGTGGGTGATAAATTAGGGATAAATTAGGCCAAAGTCAGTATTTAACCTATTGAAATAATCTCAGGGCTTTTCTTTATCCATCAGTATCAATGGGGACAAGATCAAGCCTCACTTAGATACTTGCTCAACAATACATTTTTCTCGTGATTTGTCCTTTTACAGTTTCTTAGGTCCTGGTGTAGTCTCTATTTGGAGGATTAGATAGGCTAGTATAGTAACTGCAATTAACATTCCAGACCTGATCCAAAAAAGCAACCCATTAATTTCAGTAGACTTAGATTGGGCCTTGTAAGATAACTAAGCAATCCCAACTTTTCTCAAAATGCAGGATCTAAACTGGTTAGGAAAACAAACATGCACATTGAGGGGGTGGGGAGAAGTTACCATAATGTTGAGCAAAGACATCAAAGCAAAGCCCTGTAAGAACAATCCTAATCAGCAAAAAATATTTTGGAATTTTTCTGGTTTTTTAGTCAAATAAAAGATTGCCCACAGGTCATTAAGTGACACATTCCCTCTTGGAAGTCAGTATTCTCTCCATCTTTCACTTCAGCCAGATATATATACTGTACATTGCATTGAGATTTACCTTTGCCACACAAACACACAAAATTTTTAATAGTTGGGAAGTGCACATAGAAGAGACAATGGGACATTTCATAAGCTGGCCAGCAGGACTACTGCTAAGGGGTCTTGCTGCGTCAAAGGAGTGGAAGCTGGAAGGATAGTGTGGTGTACTGCCCATCACAATCAGGGAGGTGATTACTCCCCCTGCTTAGCCACTGTGAGGCCAGTGCTGTAGTACCTTGTCTAGGCAACGGGGTTATTCACCTTGCAAAAGTGTTGTGGGTAGGGAGGGACCTGATTGCAGTCTTTCCCTAAATAAAAGGAGGGCTATGAGGCTTCTCAGGGATACACAGTGAAAGGACAAGAGGCAACCATCACCAGCTGCTGTAAAAGAAATAAAAATTCAATATAAGGAGGAAATTCCTCAAAAAGGGAGCGGTTAAGCAGTGGAAGAGGTTGCCCAGAGAGGTTGAGGAATCTTCATGCCTGGAAGTTCTCAGAACTGAGCCAGGCAAAGCCTTGGGCAGCCTGGTCTGGCTTTGAAATTAGTGCTGCTTGGAGCAGGAGGTTGGGCTAGGCTTCCAACTTAATCTTTTCTGTGACTTTATCATGCTAAATAGTCGGTATTTATCTCATATGTCCATAATTGAAAAAGAGTGGGTTTAGACTGAAATAGGAGATCGTTATTGTTGTTTTGGGAGTGCAGTTATTTTTCATAAATTCTACTTATTTTTTAGACTCTGGGACAGCAAAATTGCTTTAGAACAACTTTAGGGTATAGCAGAAACTTAACATTTGTGATTTATTTCAATCTTATGGCAGCAACCACTTAGATTGCCACAGCAGCAATGCTGATAGTAATATCTTTTAAACTTCTATGCTCTGAATGTGCCAGTAATATTTGAAGGTAAATCCAATTCCACTCCTAACCTATGTTTGTAAACAAACCAGCTTTGAAAACTGTGCTCATCTAAATCCTTTTGAGGTCAACTTGCTAAGTTTTCAAAAGCCACTTCCTAAGTGTAGAGGGAAGGAAAAAAATACGGAGTTTTTTAAACCTGTTTGTATGAAATTCTTGTTTTAGTGGCATGTAAATCAATTCTGAGTACAATTTTGAGTACAGCCAAATTTGGAGAACATCAGTTTCAACTTCCACTGTCAGAACAGCTGCCACCCCACTAATAAAATCTGTTGATTGTATGTCATTCTTGTGATGAACAGGCTACTTTCAGGACCAAACCAGTCTCCTAAATTCCCAGACAAGTCGCAGTGCAGTTCATGTGAATAATTGATACCAAGCTATACAGAGTTTTAAATATGTTTCATAAGCTACAGAACTTAAAGGAAAATTTTACATGGAGTTTATTAATTCCTTTCTATCTTCTTCTAGTCCATGTACTAAGATGTAACTCAATTTTAAAAGGAAGATAAGAACAAAGAAATTGGGAGAACATGTCACTGTTGTAAAGTAGCAGTGGTTAGCAGCTGTGAATCGGAGTCCTCCTTGAGTCTGAGCTCCACTGAAGCCAGAAATTTTATTTAGTGACTAATTTGGCCGAGGCTTGGGGAAAAAAGGTTAATAAGAATAATGGAAATATTTAGCTTGTCATTTTAAATTGTAAAGCTGACTAAAGCTTGGGCTTTTCACCCAGTAAAATAACTAATTCCTAGGAATTTATAATGCTGTATACTAAAATAATTTTGTACTCTGTGGGCTGTGAAAAGTACCCTTAAAGTGGAAGCAAATTATATTTGGAGTGTGAAGGGCTACAAAGAAAGTCCAAGTGGTATTTTGCACATGCACTGTCAAGAACTGCCATGAAAAGCAGAATCAAGTCCACAGTTCTTACCTAGGTTTGGTACAGAGGCTTAGCCTGTGCTCCAAGAGATCAAGCGTATTTTGCCATGTTGCTTATTCTGGTTAGTTGTATGTTTAGTTTTAAATTCATTTTTCTTAGAGTTTCTGGAATTGTTTACTGGGCGGCCTGGGTGGTCTCTGTGTAGCTGAAATGCCTGATAGCATTAGAATATCACAGCAGGGTCTGCACCTCATCTGCTGCTGAAGTCAAAGAAAGTTGTGAGCATTTAAGGGTACAGTCTTCAACGTGCAATAGGTTTGTCTGCACTTAGCAGCATAATAGTATGGCTGGGTGAGAAGTGGCATGTACCATGGGCTTCGCACACACAGAAATGACAACCACGGCAGAGCTCAAATCTCATTCAGTTCCCAGAGCACAGAAACAGAAATTTCTAAAAGAAGGTCCCCAGATTCCAGGGTTTCCAAGCTGGGGTCTTTCCTCCATGATTTTGTTTTCCAGTACATGGGAGCAACTTGCAGGTGCACTCTTTTTTGGTTTGGTTTGGTTTGGGATTCTTGTCCAAGTAATCTTAATCCAAATACACATATTAAGTAGCCTGTAGAATATCAAATCAAATGTCAGAACACTCTAGTTCTACGCTTGGGTCTGTCTCTAACCTGTTAAACCATCTTTTTCTCTCTGCCTCTGATATCCCCTTCAGCCACTGACTGGTTTTTTATGGTAAAAACCATAACACAGCTATCATATCTCACAATATGTTTGTACAGTGCCTGGTGGAGCAGAATCCAGACCTCAGCTGCAGGTGCCAAGGGCTAATACCATATAAATAATTGACTACATTTAATGTTTCGCTGTGAGTGTTTTAATATTAACTGCTGACTGAACACTGTACTACATAGTTCACTTTCTTCATATCCTTCCGTACGGTTGATTTCTTTGTGTTATGTATCTGTTCACCAAATTTTAATATATAGTGTTAAATGAGTAACAAGAAAACCACAGAGAAGCTGAAATGTTGCTTATGTAGCAGTAAGTACATCTCATGATCTCACAGTGTTGCAACTCTGTCCTCCCATACCCCCTCCTTTCCCATCCCTTGTATGGTGTCATCAGGCAAGCTCCTAGGGGCAGGGATCAGTCAATTTTATATGCCTGTAAAGCATCATGCACACCTACTGTCTGGAGCTTTATAAATAATTACACATTAAAAATTATGTTAAAATAATATTATTAGAGATGCTAGGTCACGCGCTCAAAGTTAGGTAACATTAATATTAAGGCTGTCTGTGTAACCTTAGCTTCCCCCTTTAACCTTAATTTCCCCCCGCTTTTGTGCAGTATGGTAAAGTCTCTAGTTACAGTGATCATACTCTATTTTGGTTTATTTTCTTTCCAAGTTTCAGACCTCAATTAATAGAGCAGGTATACCACCGTTCACTCTCAGTTCAAATTCTCTTGTGGAGACAGGACTATTTAGTTTCCTTTTGCTCTTTTTATCTTACTCATCACACTAGTATCCGTGTGCCATGCAGACTTTAATTCATTTCTCTGCACGCTAGTCACCTGAGATAAAAAGGTGGCATTATCCTATTTTAGAGCAGGAGAGCTGATGCACAGAGAGTCAAGGCAGACTAGTGACCAATTAGACCACACAGGATCCCTTTTTTTCAGGGAACTGAGCATAAATAGCATTTCATATATCAGAATGCAGCTCTCCTTTTCCTCCAAACTCTGTTCTTGGAAGACATTTAACCATTTTGGCTGAAATAAAATAATAGAATGATCATGGGCATGATATAAATTGTCACATTTGGACTGCCACCTAGCAAAGATGTATAATTTCTCGAAGTTATAAGCAATTGGAATCGGGGGTTTAAAAGGGCTCTTAAGAGTGAGTGGTTCCACCAGCCTCTCTCAGAGCAGGAAAAACACTTTAAAATACAAAAGATTTTTTTACTTTTGAAAAGGTTTTAAATGTATTAAAATATTTAGAAAATAAAAGTATTTTAAAATGTAAAGGGAACTTGACAATTATAAAGCTCAATAAATACAGACTTGTCTGGGACAAAAAGATAAAATACCTTCCAAAGGTCTGAAAGGGATTTTCCCCTCCCTTGGGTTTCTGTTTCAGTAGCCATGAGAGAGGAATATTTTTTCACGTACAGCTAGTGGAGGGCATAGGGTGGGGGTGGGGAACCCTCCTGAGATCGGTTCATGCTGTGGGTCTGGACAGGGATAATCCCATTTCCTCCCTTTCTCTTGGGAGAATTTGTTACCTTTGGCTCTGGTTTGAGTAGTTGAAGCTAATGGGAGAAGAGTCCTCTTTGTTACGCACCTGAAGAATACTCGCTGTTTGCTACCAAACTGTTAGGAGTTTTGATGAGTTAGTTTAAAACAAAAGCTTGAAAGAATAGGGGTGGGTGAACTTGTTCTGCTTAATTTCCAGCCCATTCAAATTCAAATGTTACAAGGTTTTGTATACCACTTGGGAAGGACAGGAGGGAAAGAGAAGTCAGTAGCTGGAGAGAATTCAGCGATGAAGCTGGTCAGAGGAAGAAAAAATATAATAGTGAGTGGCAGAAGGCAGGCAGGAAGGAAAAACTGTAATGAAAAAATAGCAGTGTATGTATGCATTATATATACCTCTGTGCACAAACATGTTCTATATAATTACATGCCACATGTAACGATCTCTGAGAAATATGGGAAACTTTTATTCTGTTGTTTCTCTATAGGATAGGTTTTATTTTAGCTGGGTAGGCACATGTTTTACTTTTTTGAAAACAGAAATGTAGTTTCAAGGGGGAGGAAGGAAGGGAAAGGGTTAAAGCAACAGGGAGAACTTCAGGGATGAAAAATTACTTAATTAAGACCCAGATGTCTGACAGATTTGCAAGCCTCTGCTTCTTACGTAGTTTTGCTAATTTCCTTCCTTATCTCTGGCTTTCCCTTTCCCCTTGTTCCAGAAAACTCTTTAAATTTGGATACTCTCATGCACTTTTTTGCTGGCAGATATTCATGGAGGGAAGATACTAATGATATTATGGTTAAGTAATAGATACTCACAGTCGTTATAGAGCAAGAATCCAGATTAGCCTTTCTGTTAAACTCATCCACTGGAAAAATGCCGTATACTTTGGAGCTGTAGAATATTTTACATGTTAGGAAGCAACTTAGGTTGCTAAAGGTGTAGTGCTGGCTTCCAGGAGAGAACGGCTCTGGTCCTTGCTCTGCTTCTTATTTTCATGTGTAAACTGTAAACTAAGAAAAGTGATTTAACCTCACCGTGCCATCTTTTAACTTGCAATTTTACATTGCACAGGTGATGTGGCTGTATTAAGATTTAAATCATACTAGTCCACTTTCCTGACTATTTCTGGCAATGCTGTCTGCCTGCGGGCTTTCCCGTTGAGAAGCTGTTGCCAGAGGCCTGTGTGGGGAGGGGGGAGTGGGGGCATGCTTCCAGCTGTATAGCAACTGCAAGCTGCTGCTTATGCAGCAGGACCCTGGAACCGACATATATTGGGGGACTCTGGAAGCTTAAATCACCCTGGTGTGTAAAAAGCTTAGAAATTTCTAGCATTAAAACACAAAATGATACTAAGCAAAAGCATTTTCATTTGCTTTCTGTTTAGGTTTTTGACCAGTAACCATGGAGGAGAACTGTAAAAGGACCATAAACCCAGCTGCCGCTGAAAAATTACATCATTTTCCTCCTCATCTATATTTACAAGTTCTTATTTTTGATTGAGTGCTTTTATATCTGCTGGACCTGTGTTCTAGGATTGGAAAATAGTTTAATTCAATCTGTGGTGGTTTTTATTCAGCACAGTTATAAATGCAGTCTGAAGACCTTTGTAAGTTTGATGCAGTCCCAGAGAACTAGAAACAGAACACAAACTAAAAAACCTGGAATGGAAATTATACTTGTACATTGCTCTCAAGAAGTATGTACAGCTTTTCTTTTATCACTCATTGAAGAGCATAAAAAACAAGGCTATCTGGCGTTCAACAGAATATGACCATGTAGTTTTTCCTTTTCCTAGTTGCCTGCCACTTTCAGAAATCTTGCATCAAAGACAAGTGAGACTTTGTTATCTAACCAGTGCCAAGTTGGTTGTGCAGTCTACAAGTTTGGCATTTTAACAGGCTTTGGTTATTCAAACATTAAAACTTTATGCTCAAGTTCACCACTTACACTAGCTGCTCTCCAGCTATTGTTATATTCCTTTCTTGAAAGGAAATAAAAAAAAGTCACCTAGCCTAAGAAACAGAAGGAATAAAAAAATGGTCCCTAAGATTTTGTAAACTGTTGGCTGATCTGGAAAACAGTTACCTCCACTTTTGAAGAGTATTTTGCTGCATTAATCACAAAACCAAATATATAAACAGCGTGAGTTTACTTAATGTCATCTTTCTGGCCTGGTTGAATAGAAAGTTGTATTCAAGAAGGAGGCACTTTCAGCTGTACTTTCTACAACTTAAAATCGTTCCACATCAGTCTCCCCACCTTGATACGTATCCGAGGTAGAAGCATTTCTCTTTCCAGCATTTAAGTAAGAGGAGAATATTGTGGATGCATTTTTAAGAGGAGGAATTTGGAAACACACATAAGGGTTAAAGTAATTCCCCAGTATCGGACAGAGAAGACTATCAGAGCTGGGAGAAGAGCCCAGATGCTCCAAAGCCCAGTCTGGAGAAACATAATATCATCTTTCCACATTGGTCAGTCCCTCTTAGCTGCTTAAGACACATGTGAGAAGCTGAATGCTCTTCATGTCCATTGAACTGCCTCACAGCAGTCACTGCTTCCCTGTGTGTGCTACTGCACGGTGTGCCTGTCTGGATTTCACTCTGTTATTTACCATGTCTTCCCTCCTCAGCTAGTAGCAAATTCACAGGAGCCATGTTCTCGAGTCTTTTGATACAGCAAACGGTGCAAAATGGGTGAGACTTTCAGGTCACGTTGAATTAACCTGAGAGATGTCTACTGCCATTTCATCTTGCCTGCTGCCACTCCAGCAGGACATGGGTCTCCCTGTGTTCCATATTATGTCTACCAGCCCCAGACAGATGTCTTGAATATCCTGCAGTATTTCAAATGGCACCAAGTGCCTGAGCTCAGACAACTGAATTTCTTCCTCAGTCTCTGCAGTTTACATAGGTCTGCATTGTATTTTCACAGTTATAGTGGGAGTTGTGGTCTCTACCTCTGGTGCCGTACATGAGGCTCACCAGAACTCCTGAGAAGTGCTCAAAGACACTCGAGTCAGTTTTATCATTTGCAGACCTCGAGGTAAAGCTGCTCTAACTATAACAAAATGGCAGTTTCTATCATTGCAAAGCCATTGTCTTACCACTCGTTTGGGTTTCTTTTTAATGCAGCATTTCCAGCTAGGTTTATCAGAGGTTTTTCTCCCTTTCTTAGAACGTAAACTTTCTCATAAATGTCCATTTCCCATGGAACTAGTTTGACAAAACACTGCTATAAGTTTCATTTTGTCTCCAACTGTGCGAATGACTGCCGAGGAGTAATTATGAGTTGTAGCCTGCGCTCAGTGGAGCACTAAAGGCTGTAGTTTAGTAGTTGCTTTGCTCCATTCTGTGGTCTTGCACAAATCTCTGCTAATCTACATAAGTAATAAGTGTGCAGGCTTCCAGGAACCATGCACATTTGCCATTTTGAGCTTGGGCTAAATGCTCACCAGTGTTGTATTTTTAGTGCCTCACATTTTACCAGAAAGGCAGCATAAAGGTTATCAAGTTCTTCGCTAAGTCAAAAAAAAGCGTGTGTGAGAAAATACCACTGGTAATGTTTATCCAGAATGTAAAACATGGTATCAGAATAAGTCATATTTTTCTTGGATTCTGGCCAAAACAGAGCTGTCAACAAAAGAAAAGTGTATAGGGTTAGAAGGGAAGAAGGCTATGAAAAAAAAATTAGAGGCCCTTTTGTTTTCCTTTCCCAAATGCTGTTGTGAGAAAGAGTCGTCTTAGGCATATTTATAAATCAAATGAACTACTGGAAACTACCACACCTTCACCTCACAAAACACATATCACATTTTAAATTCCCGATGCTAAGAATTTTAAGAAGAGCCCTGTGATTAATCTGTACCTTCTGGCTTGCTTTGTAGGTGAGTTTGGAGATGAATTGAACAATAGCTCTTTTAGGAATTTGGAAATGCAAAAGAAAAGATCTGCTTTTTCTGAAACTCCCTCTGTAAGAGCAAATAAGAATCCTTTCATTTTCACTGCATTGTTCTCTCTCTCTCAGGAAAATTCTGCGAATTGGATATTGTTATCCCAGTTGTCTAGATAAGGAGATTGAAGCAGAGATTGAGAGGCAAATTGTGTATAGTCACTGAGTGCACAGAGGATAATGAAAGGGACCTCTGCTGACTGTTGTGACCATCAAGGAGAAGATAATTTTGCTATTAGAGTCACTGAAAGATTCCCATTGATTGACACAAGAAAAGAGCTGGTCAGTGCAATGGACCAACGCTGCATGTTTGGAGCCCAGGAATGCCTGTTCCAGTCCCAAATATGTTTTCCTAGATAAATTGCCTATAAAATTCTCAAGCCAATAGTTTCCATTATTTCCTGGAGAGGGCTGAGCATGGACAACTTTAGTAACACAGATTTTGGCTGTATTGTAGAACAGTCAGGCACTAGAAAGATACGATGAGGTACCAAAAAGGTGGTGAGCTGGCACGGCCTTTGTGAAATAAGGTCTCATTCTCTGATAGATACAGGTTTACACATCTTTCTTCCAAGGTTTTGGTAACAACTTCTTCACAGTAGCTTAAAGAGTCTCAATTTGCATCAGTAATTTGCTTCCAGCTGTGGACAACTATCCTGCAAGATCAGCTTTGTAAAGAAGAAAGCAATATTTGCCTTCCGCGCTGGATAGACCTGTTGCTTAGCTCGTGAACAGTTTGAATGATTCTCCCATCAAAAATGCTCTCTCTGAGTTTGCAAATAAATTGTTTTAAAATGCACTCAGAGGAGAGCAAGTATTTTTTACTAATTTTAGAAAACTTTCCACTGGAAAAACAATATGAAATTCAGTCAGTTCATTTTTTCTGCCACCTTCAAGTTGAGAGTTTTGTTTGCCAGACTTCTGTCCCAATCCAAATGCTGCAGTAAGCTTAAATCTTTTTGTCAGATTGCTCAGATCAGTAATCTCATTGATGTGTGTGTGTGTGTGTGTGCGCGTGCTTCAGGGTACAGTAGGACTGCAGTTTTACAGCGCCAGTTGCCTCCGCTGGAGACTTTGACTGATTTGTGCCACCTTTCTCCTAACCCATCAGGGGAAAACTCAGTTTACCATGAGTCCTGCAGTGTGGCTGCTGGCCCTGAGCATCATCGGTTCATGTTGGCTTCTGGGGATGTTCAGGGCCTGTCAAAGCTCAGGTCAACGGCAAATGCTGGAAGAAATTATATTCAATTCACAGAGCACTGTGTCTCTTCCTCTGTATTCAAACAACCAATACAGATTTCTGTCTTAGATTCCCGTTTAGGAAACCACTTAGGCACATATGTAGCCTTGCCATCTTGAATTCATCCCGTCTGTATGTTCAGATACACAAGGATGTGTATGTGAAAAAAGTTTTGTAAGGCTTCCTTGCAGGTGTGTTTTGCTGTTTTCATAGATCCCACATACATGAACTCAGCTTTATAAGTGCAAGGCAGTTGAAGTGTGAGTAGATGAATCGGGCTCCAGGACTACTATAAAAGACATAAAGAAAGGAGAGGTGAATGCTAAATAAATAAATAAATAAATAAATAAACCAACAAACCAACCAACCAACCTGATGCTTCAACATGTGCTTTCAGTTGCTCCTGGTGTGAGCAAGGGAAAATCAAACAATAAAATAGCAAAAAAGAAGCTACATTGTTAGACATAATTTAAATCAGTGTCAGGAAACATCCCTGAATTTCTGTTCAGATTATTATCTTAAAGGGCAGCAGAAAAATGGCATTTTTCAGGTAGTGTTTGGTAAACTACCAAAAAAATTTGTCATCTGTTACTGTATCTGTGCTGTTAAGGGTTTGATCTTGAAAAGGGCAAATCTGCTTTGCCTGACCAGAGTTAGTTTAAGTGTGGCTAGAATGGAAAATTATTTTTTCAATAGGCTAATCACAAGGGCAAAACTTAGATACAGTGTCACAGACAACAATGTCTTAAATTCAGGTGAGGAACAGGTAGCTCGAAAAAACGAATTGCCCAGTGTGAAATCCTAGCTTCAGTGATTTAGATAGAAAAGCTCTGCTGGTCAAGATTTTTCTTCCTAAGAAACTGAAGGTCTGTTGTGTAACAGGTTGCCATGTGTATTTTTTTTAATTTTTGTTATTTTTTGTTAGGATTTTTCTTAGTTTCATTTTTTTTTCTTTTTTTCTTTTAATAAGCCAAGGCAACACTTGGCACTCATTCTGATTTCAGGCTTGTTTTAGATGATTGTACAACTTCATCAAAAACCATGGAGTTATTTTCTGGCAAAATCAGGCCCCTTGATATGTTTCATTAGAAACAGCTCTCAAGGGATTAGTTCTCTTTCCTCCTCCCCTCCCTCCCCTCAGGATGCAGAGTGATTGTCTAACAGTACTTAGCTGTATTTGTTTTTCATTGCCATGCAATTTTTATTTAATTAAGGTGCAGATATATTGGCACAGTGGGTGCACAGGATGGCTAGTGGTCTGCTTTAAAAATGTATGGATATGCAAAACCTTTGCCTTGGCATATGCTGCTTTTCTGCAGCCCAGCTGAAAGGCGTACTTCACAGTGAAGCCAGACCATTCTTTGCGACAGGCTTTATTAATCCTAATCTTTTGATCGCCAGCACACTAAGTATGCTCAGGCACCACAGAGATCCTTCCTAGATGTGGATGTGTCAGTGTGGTGGTGTGTGTCTCTAAGGCTGCATATTTTTCGTACTTTGGGGAAAGAGTTTCAGAACCCCAGTGGAACCAAAGGGGCTGAAATAAGAGTTTATTTCAGAGCAACAGTGCAAAGCAAAAAAAAGAGGAGACCCAACCTTTTTCTCCTCTTTCATTTAGCAGGACAGATGAAGAAATTGCTTCGGCTAAGCATGAGAATGAGGATATATTCATTGCTGCCCAACTCCAGCAGACTTTGGCTGGCCTGGATGAAGATTTAGAAGGTAGGGAAGTGTGTTACCTCTGTAGTACAAAAGAAAGAGGCATAGCCAGGAGATGCAGAGTCAAACTGTAGTCTGAGGCATCTGCACATTTCTCACTAAGATCGCTGGAAACAACTCACAGGTCTAAGGCAGAATGTTGTGAATTTAGCTCTGTGTTTAAAGAACAATGCCTCTGTTTTGTATTTTATCGTAATGAAGTGGAGAAGGGGGGGACATTTTCATACCCAATTTCATACCCAATGCCTCCTCTGCGTTAGCAGATGTATTTTAAAGTTAAAAATCAAAAAACATGAAAAGAAACAGAGGGAAGAGATAAAATGTCATATTGTGCTCCTCTTTTTCGTACTGTGAATAAAACTATTTCTCTATTAATGGTTTGTCACCAAATTATGTTGAATACTTTTTTAAAACTTCCCATCTTTTTTTCAGTACTTCTGCAGTGGACTTGATTTTAATTTAATTTCTGTGAGTTCTCTAACACTGCAATTTCTTAGCTTCTGTGTTGTAACCCTTGATTTATACCAGCAAATTTGAGAGGAGAGTTAAGCTTCTTGCACAATGAGGCTTCTGGAGTCACTGGTAATGAAGGGTGAGAAGAATGGAGAAAAAATACAAGTACTGTTTCTTTGTTTGCTTGCTTAAGGAAATCCTTCAGCTGGGCTGTTATTACTAACCAGGTCTGGGAAACATAATTTGGAGTTGCTCGCTGTTTCTCAGAAATGTTTCTCCTTTGGAGTCATGTGGTGAAATGTTTATCACTGAGAGAAGTTAGTCAAAGATAAGGTATGAACAATAGATTAAATTCTGCTTTCAGCTGCATTTGTATGTTTCCCACTGGCTGAAGCAGGAGGACTGCAGGAATATTTGGCTGATCCTAATCAGCAACCAGACAATAAAAAGGACCCAGATCTCTCCTTTTTTGTAATACAGGCATAAATATATTCCTGTTAGTTTTAGTGTAACTAAAATATCTGATCCGCTTAAGCTTGTACTGGCTGTTTGTGTAATTTAAAGTCATATTGCCTAAATAGTGCCTATATGTAATGTTGTATGTGTGTTTTGCAGCAGTGGATGGTGTAAGTAACTCTGACTCCGAGTACATCAATGAAGTGTTGAGCCCACATATAAGAGAAGTTGAGGCTGCCCAAGATGTTACCACTTCTGTTCCAGTAACAGTCATAGATGATGCTCCAGAAGCTAGCACCTCTAACTCAGCTGGAAATCAAGAGACAGAGACAAGGGTTTCACAAAATATCTCAGCTGACTCTGTTAATACAGGAAACTTTACAAATGAAAACAACAATGCAGGTTCCTTTGATAAGGGACACACAGATGGTGGAGCTGTATGCATATCCAAGGACCTAATACAGCAGCAACCATCTGAAAATGAATTCAGTCACTTGCCTGTGGAACAGAGGAGGGATATGTTTGAATCTCTCACATCCTCCTTCGAAAAAAGAAGTGAAAAGAACTTAAGACTGGAACTCCCCCCCAAACATGGTGTGAAGCCTGAGGAATGTAAATCGAAGCTGACTCCATCTCACTCCAAGGTCACAGCTGAAATCAGTACAGCAAAAGAGAAGATAAATCCATTTAATGAATGTAGTAACAGGGAAAGATCTCTGAAAAAAAGTAAATCAGAATTAGAAATCAAATGGCCACCAACAAAAAAAATTGAAGTAGAAGAAGTCCCATCAACACCCACATGGTGTCATCGTGCCCAGAATTCAGGAACAAACTACGAACCTAAAATGGGTTTGACAACCTTTAAAGTTGTCCCTCCGAAACCTGAAGTAAAACATTTTGATAGAGGAGTTTCACTCTCCACGGGTGCCATTAAGATAGATGAACTAGGCAACCTTATAGGCCCAAACACTGGTGTCAGTAAGCACATACCAGGTGCCCCTGCTGATGAAAGTGAGGAAATTTGTCTTGGGAAAGTGAAGGCATTCTGGAGGTCAAGTTCTATGGAAAAGCAAAGTGATGACGCTGCTGAGCATCTTCCTAAAAAGTCAGCAGTCACCACAAACTCTAAGCCCTTTACTATAAAACACGAACACAAACCTGTCTGTCTCGCAGCTCCAAAACCTGTAGCACCACAGACTGTTACTACCCAGATAGCTGAAAGACAGTCTGAGAATGAAAGGACCAAACCACCTTTTCCAATTACACAGTCTCAGGTAACACCATTAGTGGGGCCAACCATTAATAAGGACAAGCTGGACCTTCCATTTCTAAAGCCACATAGGAGAACTTCAAGTCAGTATGTTGCCTCTGCCATTGCAAGACACATCAACGTAACTACCTTTAAGTCTGACTCTGTGGAATACCATGAGAAAGATGAAAATAAGCAAGGGGCAGGAGACATTAATACTGGAGCAGAAGTTTCACCAAAAAGATGTATTATTGTGGCCAAATACAGCCCTGTGGAAACAGAATCAGCAGAAACAAGAGAAACACTTTCAAGTATTTTTACTTGCAGTCAAAAAGCATCCCACAGGTTTACATCTGGTGATAATTCCGGTGTGGAAAACAAAGTAGTTAACATCAGGGCACCAAATGAAGCAACTCCTGCGAGTTTCTATAAAAAGAATGCCAGTGTCCCACTTATTAAATCCTCTTCAAAGGATAACAACAGCACAGAAGATGAGCATGGTTTAAACAGCAAACAAAGTATAGCAGAGAAAAAGACGCGTCTTTTGTTTGACCAGAAATGTGAGACTTTGACCCATACTAATTCAGCCTCATCTGTCAAGTCTCCTGATCTCCAAGGAGTCCCATCCTCTTTCAGCTCGTCTTTGCGAGTCACTAAATGGCCTCCTGCTAACAGCGTACAAGTTAGTTCACTTAAAGCTTCACCTGAGCTAAATGGTGCAGCAGCAAACACAGAGTCAGAACAGGAGGAGAAAGCTGATGATTCGGATATTAATGCTATCAGTGAACTGGATGTTAATGTGCAGACCAATATCTTCGGACCAAAGAAGAAGTTCAAACCTGTTGTCCAAAAACCAATTCCAAAAGACACATCACTGCACAGTGCCCTAATGGAAGCCATTCAAACAGGAGGGGGAAAGGAGAAACTCAGAAAGGTAAAGTGGAGACTTTCTTTAGCCTGTTCAGACTGCAGAGCCCTGTATTCACCCTGTCAGACACCAGAGGTTTTATAACTGGTACAGTTGCTGGTGAGCTGGAGTACACAAGGCATTTGAAAAATTTATAATGGCAAAATACAGACCAAGCCACTGCTTATTCTGCACATCCTGTATATTATGCAACACCGTTGCTGCTGCACTAGCTAGAAGAGGCAGAGGGTGCAGAGATACAGCATAAACGAGAGGTAACTGAGGCTAGCCTAAGAGCCGAACCTGCATTTCAGTGTGTTATGTAAAAACAGGAACACGCAGCATGGAGAAAACTTGTAAATAACTTGCAATGAAAGAAAACTGCATTTTGTATTACTAGGCGATACTATTTTGCCACTGACTTCATGCTCAGGGGATGTGAGACTGCATCTGTAAGTACAGCATTGCTGTCTACACGTATCCTCACCATTCAGTGTGAGTGAGCGTTGTAAAAGCAGGCCTGAAAGAAGACAGACTGATGAGTCTCCATAGCTTACATTCTGGTACAAGTGCCAAAAATATTTTTAATAGTGTTTCCAGACTATCTGTAAGTAAATATCTAATAACAATGTGAGGTTTATTCTTTTCATATTCTAGGTTTCAGACAGTGCACTAAATGGCAATCACAGGAAACCCTCATATGCTGAGGCAGAGAATGAGCGCTCAGCCTTACTAGCAGCAATTAGAGGCCACAGTGGCACCTCAAAGCTGAAAAAGGTAAGAAATCAAGATGATAAGTGATCTTTTAAATGAAGTCTGTTCCCACTGGGAGTTTTGAATAAATCCATATATGCCACAAACTAAATGTTGTACTGCAAAGAGAGAAGTTGAGGGGGAAATAATATGACATAAGATGAGATCTGACTTAAGCAGATAGCATAGGAGGTCCGATCCTATCCTTTGCTATAAAACTTAACACCCTTTCAAATGGTATGCTTTTAGCTGAGAAAGAAACACGTAGAAATCCAAACGAATTACAGGGATTGTACATAGAAGACATCAAAAGTTCATAATTTTCACATTTAGGTGGGTTTTTTTTGTCCTTTAGGAGTATGCAGTTAGATTAATATATTTGCATTACCTACTGTATGCATCCAGTCCCAGTTACCTGAAAACCCACTGGGGCTTCTTCATGCATGCTGTTTACCTGTTAACATGAGCTGGTGCATGGAAGTTGTATGCAAGTAATTGATGTTGATGGAACATCAACTTTCACCACAGCAGGATGATTCCTTCTCTCAGAAAGATTTACCTAATCATTAAAGCATCTCTCATTCCTAATAGCCAAACCCTGCATTGTTCTAGCCTTAGTTTTCACTCAGTTCACTAACCCAGCCAAGGATGTATATTTGGCAAGGAGGTTCCCATTTCCCTTGTGCAATGACTCAAGCCATTAGCACATATCCAGGTAGCTGGCATTAGATAGAAAGAATCTCTTGCCTGTGTTAGGCACTTACTTTGTCCCTCAAATATCTTACTGCCCTTGCTGCAGGTAGGGTACAGCTTCCTCTGAGCTTGAAAGCAAGACGTGCTAGGCAGCAGCCATCTTCACACATACTTAACTGCATTCTGCATTCATTGGGAATAAATGTAAATTTGCATAAAAGAGGCTCTGACAATGAAGTGGTGGTGTATTATCACAGATACTTTTTGGAATACTTTCGTCCAACAGAGAAGCTTTTGCCATCATTTTAAAGGACGTTGCCTAGAAACCGTATGCTTCTTTTTCACGCCATGTCACCTGTGCTAGTTAAAGCGCCGTGTTTGTATGTGTACAGAGCGAGATATAGATGTGCTATGATGAAAGGGCTGTCCCTTTCATGTTATCTCAAATGTTCATGTTCTATTTGACATGACATTATTACCATATATTGTGTGTGTGTGTACAGTGAAGGAATAGAATATAGGAGCTCTCTGAAAGTGGGTTATTTGATGGGAGATTAATCCTTTCATTTTTCACTAGAGAAGTTTTGTGCCTCCATTTCTCTGAGAAAGGAATGCTAATGCATCTGCTTGAAAACCTCCCATTTGGCACATGATACTGAATTTCCTAATAATCGCCAGATCATTGTAATTACTAACAATTTATCATGATTATTACTAGTAATGTTGTTAACAGCAAAAATATTTGTTGAGGCAGTTGATGGAAAAGCTGGCTTAGTCTGAAAGATTGCCTCCTCCCCCTGCATTCATTTAAAGTAGGGTGAGTTTCCAAGCTGGTAATTCGTGCAGAAATTTTAGTTTCGGAAATTCCACAGAAACGCGCTTGGAAGAGCGATCAATTGATTTTCTTCTCAGTGTTTTCATGTAGTTCTCTCTGGTCCTATTTTATTTTATTTTTTTTTAGTATGGCTGGAAACTTCAGGTTTAATGGCATTTTTTTCAATGAAGCCATGTCTGAGAGCTCAGATCTAGAAGAGCCTCCCTGTCATCTGAGATTATTTCCGTGCAGCACAAGCTGCAAAAAGTAACAAGCTTCCTGGGTGGCTACTGCAGCCTTAATATATCTTCCTGATTCCAAAACCTTTGTGGTTGTTTCCAAATGAATACCAAGTCCAACCCTCTCTCTTACCTTACATGCCAAGAAGAGTTACAGGATGCTGGAGCTCACAGTAAATAAAGATTGAGTTTCTGAGACAGAGTCAATGCCAAATCCTTGATGCTGGTAGTCAGCCCAGCTGAGTGATGTGAGTGAGTAGTAACAGATGTTCAACCCCATGAGCAAACAAAAGTTCTACGTATTTTACATCGTTCAAGCAAAGTGAAATCAGGGTACTGAAATTGCATCAAATGTCACATAATTAGAGTTTAGTCATGCTTGATATTAACTACCTTCTTTCAACTGCATCATGAGCAGACCTCCTCGTTGGCCTCCAAAGAACTGCAGAGTTTTAGGAATGCAGAACTGTCCTTGCAGAAGGCAGAAGACTCTCGGGAAGAGCAGCTTTGTATCCCACCTGCCCCTGCCCAGCCACCACCACCACCTCCCACTCAGCTGTCAGCAGCAGCTCCAAAATCCTCTGCCATGGCTACAAGTAACCCTGGGGAGGCAAGGCAAGCCCTAATGGAGGCCATTCGCTCTGGTGCTGGAGCAGCAAAGTTAAAAAAGGTAAATGTACTTTTATATTTTATTGTGGCTTACGTAGACTTGCTGTGCTTTGAGCATTTATAAGCTGTTCTAGCCACACATTTCTTTCTTCCATCAGAAGAAGGAACATGCACTGTTTCCTCTAACTGAATCAAAGATCAGGAGTGTATTTCAAACCTTTGAGCAGCTATTAAAACATACTATTAAGACTAAAACATGCCTGTGCCTATATGCAACCATATGAATAGTCAATACAGGTTTTTTTAAGAGAACATCAAGAGCATGAATATCATTTCAGAAAGCATTTTCATGCCCTTTTCACTCTTGTGAGTCTGAGATAATAGTGGACGTCCTTTAGACGAGGTGAACCTAGAAGAGATCAGATATGAGACCCTGAAGGAAATTTAGAGATAGGTATTGTATCCTAATTTCAGTAGTGTGTCCTAGACCTTGATTCCCGACACTCACACCTTGGTGGCACGTGCTGACAGCTGTCAGTAAAACTGTTGGGTCGTTTTAATGTCTGTCTGAACTTTATTAATTGGATGATGTGTGTTTCACTTCTGTGATCGGCTATGGGTTAGTCAGCTCCCAGATGGCTAAATGCTCAGTTGCCCGGGTGTGATTTTCGGAGTAAGTTCACTTATCTCTGATCAAAATTTGTTCTTCGTAACCTCAAGCTACACTACGTTTCTTGGTAAAGAGAAGCAGATCAATTGGCCTTAGTGGAGTCATCCCAATATTACACTGCAATATCCAAGAATAGACTTTGATCCAAGGACTTTAGGGAACGTACAAAAGCAGATGTAGTTTTCCCAACACATGATTTAGCTGATGCCAGCCATAAATGTGTAAATAGGCTTTAACCTTGCTTACTTGTCCTCTTTAAAATAATTCAAAAAATACAATCAAATTTTAACATTAAAAAGTAGCCCAAAAAATCTTGTTTCTGGTAAACCAGAAATTCCACAGAATCGTACAAATGGCACAAACAAATCAGTGTTTCAGGGAACTTTACATCAGCAAGCAAACAGAAATCTGGATGTGCAGTTATTTTGCATGTGAAAAAATAGATCTATATTATGCATACTATTATGAGGAGTGGCTGAGGTCACTTGGTTTGTTCAGCTTGAAGAGAAGGCTGAGGGGTGACCTCACTGCAGTCTACAACTTCCTCAAGGGGGGCAGCGGAGGTGGAGACACTGATCACCCCTCTCTGGTGACCGATGATAGGACGGGAGGAAATGGAATGAGGCTGCATCAGGGGAAGTTCAGATGGGGCATTAGGAAAAGCTTCTTCACCGAGAGGGCAGTTGGTCACTGGAACAGGCTCCCCAGGCAAGTGGTAATGGCACCAAGCCTGTCAGAGTTCAAGGAGCATCTGGACAACACTCTTAGTCATATGGTTTAGTTTTAGGTAGTCCTGCAAGGAGCAGGGAGTTGGACTTGATGATCCTTATGGGTCCCTTCCAATTCGAGATATTCTATGATTCTATGATTCTAAGACTACAAATTATGAAGAAATAATACTCCATATCAGGCCTTTATTTCCCCACTTCACGAATTTACAGAAAAAAAGAGGATTTGGACATTCGAGAATACTTCATGCAGTTGTTTTCTAGATCTTTCCAAATTCTTTGTTGTTCCAACTACATTACTCTTGCAGAAGTCTCTGAGGGGATCCATAGCTCTACTCATTAAAACAAGTCTTTATCGTATCCTTGGGGATTTATTTCAAAACAGTTGGATAGCCAGTGCAGACCATGAAAGTAAGCTTGATATACTGATGTATTCTGCGATATACTGATGTGTTCTGCGAAACACTGTGCCTGTCTTCTTTCATTTTCAAGACAGAGTAATTTTTGGTAGCTTTGACATTGAAATGACAGAAGAGTACATCTCTTATTGTATAGATCTTTTGAAAATAAAAGAGAGTAGCATTTTGTCCAAGACAGAGTATGATTTTGTTATTATTGTGCTGTCCTTCATGATACTGGATACGCAAGCCAAGTCTTGTATATGCCAAAGACATCACATCATTGACATCTGAGATCTCATGCCCTTGATCACTGATAAAAAACGTTGCCAGATTTCTCAAAGAGTTTCTATCCAGTGCATACTAATATCTCTCCTAGCTTGCTGTGTTAAATGAGAGCCGAATTCTGATCCTTCCCTGCAGTTGGACAATTTGTGACAGCAAAAGTTGATTTGGTAGAGGACAACATATGATAGCTGTGTGTCAGGGTTTTCTTCCTTTACAGCTGAAGAACATGTCTCCAAGGAACACTGAGTTTTTGGTAGACAGTAGCTGGCAGGTAATTTTGTGCCAGGGCAGAAGCAACCTTCTTTCTTTGTTTTGCCTCCCCTGTCAAAGATCTGTGATGTCATGATTTGGAGGTGTGAGCACAGAGCCATTTTTGGCTTTGCTTTCTCGAAGATTTTGGTTGCAACTAGACAGCAGAGTAGGTAGTTCAGTTCTGTAATTGTGCCTGTTTCCCTTCCATTGTCTTCTCAAAGTTTGCTGGAACAAGGGCTTCTGATGGTGAAGTCATTTATTTAGCTAATATTGTGGGGAACTGGGAAGAATCTGCATTGCTTAGTTATGTATGACTCAGTTTGTGCTTATTTATGAGGGGTTATTTGCAATGGAAGTAGATCAAACAGGGCTGTCAGGGGAACCAAACATAAAAAGCAACCAATTGCCTAGATAAGGACCATCCCAACAAATGTTAGAGCTCTATTAATATCTGAAAAAGCAACTCCTTCACTCCACCCCTGATTACACAGCTGTTTGCTAAAGTCATGAAGTTTAAGGTTAAAAGATCCACTATGCAGGAAGGGAGGAGAGAAATTGCTGCAGGCTGACCCTGCCTTGCTGAGAGTCAGGGCCTGCACCGCACAGGCTGTAATTGGGTCACCCAAAACAAACCAGAGCAAGAACAGGTACTTGAGGCAAATGCCAAGTATAGGTAAGACAGTATGCGCATAGCTCTCCTGGCTGTTCTTTAGTCCATTTCTTGGAGTATTGTGCCTGCTTTGGCAAATAAATCATACTTTGTTTTGAAGAAACGGCTTCTGTTTTATTGCACACTGTTGCTGTCCACAGACTCCCGAAGGAAAATTCTTATGGGTGCCAAGCCCAGTTGGGCCTGCTCAGTAAAATGGTTCATCCCCAATGCAGTGCAGTTCAGAGACCTGCCAAAAAGTGGTTAGACTACAGATCCTACCCAAAGGGAACGGAGATGCAGACGTGTTATTGGAAAGGGATAAACTTACCAAACTGGAAAAGACCTGACAATGTGCAGGAAGTAACCTTTTTCTTCAGTTTTCAAAATGGTCTGTCCAGGAACCTGGCAGGTGTTTAACACATCCAAAGTATAACAGCAGGTCAGGGAGTTGGCATCAAGTAAGGCCACCAACCAGGATGGCTGAGCTAGTGCCCTTGGTGGTTAATTGTCTTGAGAAATGAGCGTGTCTCACTAGCGAGGAGCCTGCTTCCCAGTCGTGCAGTCTGCCTCCTGTACAAAGAAGAATCCATTGATCTAGGAAGCAAACAGCTGATCTGAGACCAAATTTTGGCTAATTCTGGTGAGCAAAACTCCTGTACTGTTTGAGCTTCTGGTGTTAAAAGTGAACTAGTGTTTTCCTAAATTGTCTCAAGCAACTTTTGTCACAATTTCACATACTTAAGACCTTTATGTTTAATTTTTAAACTTTCTATCTCAGAAAATGCAAAATAACCTAGCCTGATTTCTGAAATTCTATATATCATTACACATGTATTTTTGTGTCTGTGTAACTTGCCTTGGGATTTACCATGATTATCTGTGGAAAAAAAACATAACTACGCATGCAAATAACCTATTAGATGTCTAGCTGTAGGTATAGTTGCAGCACAAGCCCATGCAGGATTGAAAATCTTACCCAACAAAGAGAAGCTATAAAAGTTGCCTTAGCTTATATGCCATCTACTCATTTTAGGTAGAGTTGTACCCAGGGATTTGGTAGAAATATTGCAGGGGAATGTGCCTGCACAAGGTGGGGAAGGCAAGTTGTATATCTGAAGAACAGGCTTTTGCTCACGGTAAAATGATTTTTTTAGACCACTTTTTAATGGTATGTGCAAGAGACATTCTACAGATTTCACATGTTTTTCAATAAAAGATTGGAGCTGTATCTAAAGCAGCCTTTTCTGTTTACTTGCTGCGATTTTAAAAATTAATTTGGCTCCATCACAGTATCCACAAGCGTTCTTGCCAGTGTTCAGCATCGGCATTTAGTCACATGAACTCTTGATACGTGCAGTGTATCATTCTGTTGGCAATCAAGGGAGCCGGGTAAGGTAATTACTGCACCCATTACAATGAGTCCCTGGTATACGCTGGGATAATTTGAAGCTGGTTGCCAACAAGTAATGCATCGATCTGAATTATGGCACGTTGAGTGTCTTCTAGGAAGCATGGCCTAGTTCCATACCTTTATTTCAAGGAGTGGACTATTCTTGTCACATAAGCAGAGATATGTAATTGTGAATGAAGAAATACTGTTTCTTATCATCAGTGTCTGTGGATGCAACGACAGAGATTACAAACTCAAAGCCACAGTTGATATTGGCATTGGTATGCTGGAAATGGGGCAGGAGGCCCCACTAAAAGGTTGGCTGAGCTTGATATACAGGTAGTCAAATGAGCCTATAAAGTGATTCTAGTTCCCATGCACAGCGAGAGGCAGTCATTTGCATGCTGTTACTCTGTTTGAATTGTAAGATAAAATTTAATTTGAACTCTTCACCTTGCTAATAATTTTTACCATGACCTATTTTTTTTCCCAAGAATAAAGTTCCTGCCATGGATACTAAGGCCAAAATGGAAGGTTTAGACTTGATCAAATACATTATTCCTGTTTAGCGTTTGTGGTGACCTTAATGAATATCTCTCTGATAGAATCAAAGCTCAGTAACTTTGATTTTGGAAGAGCACCCCAGCATATGTATTTAAAATTAAGCATATGCTTAGATGACCTGAGGACTAGGAAGGAAGATAAGCATTTGTTTAAGTATTTTCCTGAATCAAAGCCTTTGGGAGTTTTCTTCATTCAATCAGGAAGCAAAGTACTCATCAACTGACTTTTATGACCAGTGACAGCTAACCGATACTGAACAAATTTTGATTGTCAGATGCTGCGTACTTGCAGCCTGGGTTTCTGTTCATTCCACAAAATGAAGGAAGTTCACAGAAAAATATGTCAGCTATGTTCCAGTAATCATGCAATTGCAACCATAATACCTGAGGATGTATGAGGTGTGGGTTTTTTAGGGAACGATAACACCTTTCATTAGACCAACTGATACAGCTAGAAAAAAGCAGATAACCTTTAAGTAGTCTCAAGGAGCTGATGAAGAGACTAAGCTTGAAAACAGCCCCACAGGAGAATGTTTGCTTAACAATGTCAACAGTTGGAGGTTTAAAAATATCTTGAATGATCATGTGCTTTCCTTTGTTATAGGTCCCTCTGCTCGTTTGAATCATGTATAAAGAACAGGTAATTGGGAAATCTAACCCCATATGCACCCATAATCATCATTCAAGGTCTGAAGTGGCAAAAAACATCAAGAAGTTTAGTTTATTCTCTTGTCTACAAGCCAAAATAAGTTGCAGTTAATTTTCTGTGTGTTCCTGCATAATGGTTCTAAGGGGAAAATATGTTGCTCTGCTGTAAAGCTTCTGTGCCAAGGAATTGTGTTTTGCCTCTGAATATTTAAGGTTGCCAATAAACTATTCTTGTTGGCAGGTTAATAAGAATATAAACACAGTGTAGTCCTCTGTTAATACTTACTTGTGTTTATGGGCAAAATTAAAAGACTTTGCTAGCTATCTGAAAAGTAGTACTCATTTCAAATTGTTAAAAATATGTAACTATTTCAAACTATTTACTTGCTGCTTACTTGATTTGGAAAAGGGCTGTAAGCGATTAGGGTGAGAACCAGAATAAAGATCTATAAAAAACAATCACAAGAAAAAAGTTATGGTGCATTATGAAGGACCTAAATTGTCATGTGCTGGAGTCATTGGTTTTTAAAATTAGATGAACTTTATATCTCTGGTGGACCTCTGAGAAAGCAGGCAATCAATAATGAATGTGAGACAGTGTCTATTGAAAAGTTACATATGGGATATGACATATAGAATGCTAATACACAGAGATATACTGAACCCTAGTAACATTCATGGCATGACTTTAAAAATATTGAAACACCTTCAAGGATCTCTATTTGCAACAGACTGTGAAGGTTATAAATAAGATTCAGGGTACTGTGTAGAGGTCCAAGATTTAGACTTCATTCCTGCACTGCAAAATGAAGTGAAGCTGGTTTCTATCAGTAACCAGGACTTTTGTCGTCTCTTGTTCAGGTCATGCATAAGTTGGCCCTTTGTTTCCAATTCATATGGCTGTTGTATGTTGTCTTCTGAGTATTTATAGCAGCATCTTTTTCAGATGTTAACTACTTTGGTAGTTGTTGTATATATTTTGAAAATATTTTGTTACATTGATTAACTTAAAAAGGGCAAATGAAAATGCTCTTTCACATTTCCTGTATTGTAATGAAACTGAAGAAGAGGAAGTTTGTACATTTACATTTTTATAATCACAGACCAGAGTGGTGGCAGATTCTTTTTTTTTGGAGCTGAAATTTAAAATGTATAGCTATGTAATGTTGAAAGCACAAGAATATTTAGCCATCTGCATTTAATGTGACTGTATATTATATATTGTAAAATATTTATGTCCATTAGTGCCACAAATAAAAACAAAATCAAAACCTGACATGGCTTGAAAGACTTTTTTTGCCAAATGTTTTCCATTTACAGAAAGAAATTGGAACTAGAGATGGACTTAAGCAAACCAGTATGCTGTGTTTGATATCTCAGGTCTAATACAAAACGTCTCAAGCCAGGAAAGGGCTCACAGCTAATCTGGGAACACAGTAGAAATCACTGACGAGACTCAAGATGTCAGAGTTGTATACATTTCAATAATAATGCAGTACTGATAATGATCCATTTCCTCATTAGGGAAGCTTATATATTCAGAATTAAGGTGCTCTGTCACACCCTAGGATAAATAAGATCACCTTTGTTGACTGGTTAGAGTTCTTTTGCCTTAAGAGTCTTCTCAGTATGCTTTAGATCAGAAATATTAACATGTTAAAAATGCTATCTCAGGAAAGGATTCAGTCACTCATAAGCTTGAATGCTGTAGATAGTCCCACCAGCAGCGAATACAGCTTCCTTGGTTAGGTGCTGTAAGACAGAATTCAGTGCAGGTCTCCTTCTTCTTGTCCTTAGTACAGCCTGAAGGCCCTGGGTCTGTAGCCCCTCCTTACTAATTCCTCTTTAGTGTAATAAGTTGTATGGGTACATACTTTTCAATGTAGGGGATCCAGAACTGGATTTTGAGATAATAAGATCCTCCAGGCTTTGCAATGCAAAGGGTCTGGGTCTGGGTGCTGGCACTGCATAGAACTAAAGTTTATAAAAGAGTTATTCATGGATAAACTTGTGAGTATCAAATTCCCATGGGTAAAGAACTGTAAGATTAAGAACAGCTGCAAGATGAGATGTCACCTTCACTGTGACAGCAAAAAAATTACGAAAAATCCTGCTGGCTCAGTCACAGCTCAAGCTAAAAATGGAGGTGGACTTCAGCTGTCTACAGCAGGAAGCTAGATTGGGTGTGCATTCCCTTCTCATGTTGATGGGAGATGCGTATGCTCTTACAATGTCATCCAGGTGCTGTTGAATTCCTCCTGGCAGCTTAATTTAACCTTAAATGAATGGGACTTTTAATATAAACCTATTTTCAATGAAGTCTAGTTATAGGTATGACCCTTCCATGTAATAACTTTACACTAATGCTTTTAGCAGTCTTCGTTTGGGAAGTAAACATGCATCAGTGTTTTAGTGCATATCAGGCAAGCGCTTTTGGAGCTCTTCACCCCATCATCCCCTCTCCTACCCTGCTTCAGGACTAGGGAACCGGTTTCCTACAGGATGAAACTTCAGGAGACGCGCTCCAGCACAAATTGGCATTCATTCCATGAAACCAGACTGGAGCTCGTCCTAAGTTAAAAGAAACACCCTGAAATGTGTCTGGTAAAGACATCGTGTCCTCAGCACCCAGTATTTTGATCTATGTATCTGCTTTTACTGGTCCACGCTGTTCGCTAGTGCAGACACAGCCTATGTCTAGAGGTATACATGCCACCGAGGTTAGTCCCTGACATGTCCTTTTATGGCACTTGTAGCTGGACAATCTGCAGACTGGTTTCTTTTCTGAAGGACTGAAAGAAGGACAGTGAGCTCCCCTTTTCCCCAATGTATCTCTCAGCCTAGGTGTTCCGCACATACTCTTACCTCAGTTCAACCAGAGGAAGGAGTCTGATATATGCCCGATGCATCTGGTCCTTTATATTGTCTTTTTGAGTAAGATATTCAAATGAGGTGAAAAATGGTATCGCCAGGGAAATTGAATGGAGAATTTGGATTTGGTATCTTCATTCCTTGTACAGGTATAAATCAATATTCAGGGCTTAGAGAAATCTAGCCTCATGTCTCAGATAAAATTTGTAGGTCTCCCCTCCCCTTTTTTACATGTTTTTATTAACTTTTTTTTTTACTGAGCTCAGAGTATTACTCAACCATAAAGCCAGCATTAAATCGCTCTGATTAGATATTTAATTTTAAATAATATTGGCTGTCTGTGTGAGCTATTTGACTTACGGTACTTTATTATAGATTCTTTTTTCTTGTACAGACAGCCTGCTAACGCTGGTCGTGCAAAGTATTGGACCAAAAGACCTTTTGACATGCACATCAATCTACAGAGTTTCGAACATGGCAGGATTCAACTTCCCCAGCTCATACAAGTGATTTGCACAATTGATGCTACATTTTCCACAGCCAAAAATAGGCACTTCATCAGTCTGTAGGAAGAAGGAAGGGAACAGAAATGCATTTATGAAACAATGGGAAATGCCACCCCGAGATAGTTTGTGATGCTTTCCTTCTCCAGAAAAGAAAGAAGCAGTTCTGTTGTTCGGTGCTGCTTAGCATTAAGCACCTGGTTTAATTTGAATGCAAAAATCCGCACAAATCTTGATTTGAGTCAGTTTGTCTGAATGACATGTTCATAAATTGGTTCTTTGTTGGTGCAATATGAAAAATAGTTGTCTTCTACAACAGCTAATTAGCAACTTTTACATATGTATAGTATTTATTTGTGTGTATTGTTTCTCTACTCATCTCTAATCCTCTGTTGAGTTACATGTGCGTTATGTGTACTAACATGCTTTGCCTCTGAGACTTCTGTTAAGACTTATGAGACTATTCCTATTCTTACTCCATTTGTTGCTGTTGAGCACACACCATAAAATATGCCATACTCCTGCTATAGCTATAGCTGCCATAATGGTTGCATTTCCCTGCTTGCAGAAAATGACCTTTGCAATGGCAGAGTTCCTTTATTAAAGACAAAATTAAAAAAAGAAATTCCTGATTTTTCAGTAATGTTGACGTGGATTTGGTACAACATTGTTGCGATTGCTTTTCTTCTCTTTGCTGAGTAGGGTGTGGAGTTTGATTCGTTGATGATGTCTTCATTTGGCTGGAGAAAGTTTCCATGTAGTTGAATTCCCAGGGTTGTTCATCAAAGTATGCTAAGATGGACGAACCTTTCTAGCAAAAAGGTACTTTTTTTTTTGTTATTGTTACTAAACAGTATTAAGTATTTGCTAAAGAAATATAATTTGGCTAAGTACTAACAGCCTACATGATGCTGTACCACATATAAAAGTCACACTCTCATGTGTTCGTCTACCAATTTGAGGATTTTTTTTGTTCTTGTTTAAACATTTTTCTGATTTGTTGCAATATTGAAGACTCTTTAAAAAGAGAGGTAAATTAGAACTACTTAACAGGAATATAACTTTTTTCACATTTAAGGAATTTAAGAACAAGCTCACTTCCATTGTCTGTTCCCTCCCATGATTCACTCCACATGTACAGAAGTGCGCACGCACACACACACACAGAGTCTCCTTCATCGTTTCAGGAAGTCAGGAATAGTTAAAAAAGTATCTTTACCACGGGATCCTTTACCATTTTTAACAGTAGCTTTTTTTGTCCTGTAAAATAGGAACTTTCAGAAAGAGACTAAGTTTTGATGCAGTCACAACAGCTATAGACAGTCACTGCTGGAAGCAGTGTCAAATCCAGCTCCAGATAATGCTGTCCAAAGCCAATTTCTTTTCCTTTTGTTTTTTTTTCTTTACTTTTTTGTCGATAGACCGATAAAAACATGTACATGTCATGTCTCTTTTCTGAGGTCTTTATTGTGCTCGAAGCCCTAAAGGTTTTCCCCCTGAACAAAGCATAGCGTTGTTGCAGCTGAACATCAGACGAAAGAAGACATTATTCATACACAAACGCCACTGTCCAGTTTGCAATTCAGGAGTTGAAAAAGGAAACGTTATTGAAAGAACAAGACTGTGGAACATCGTTGTCTTCTACATCGTAACCTGTGTTTCCTGCAATAGGAACAAAGCAAACACAATGCAAATATGCATGGGTTTCCTTTGTCTGGCTTCATGCATTCAACAGAGGCATTTCTGTCAGAAGCGCTGGGATCTGTCCCTTGTAGTGCTTGGCACAGGGAAGTGGGTCACAACTTGAGGGTTCTGGTTTGGGTGGTACCACTGATTGGTTGCGTCACTTTTTTTTTTTTTGCCTTGCCATAAACCAAAATGTGGTTTGATTTAGCCAGGACTCGAGATGGCAAACCGAGTGCTTCCACTATGGCGGTGAGCAAAGGCTCTTCAGGTGAATGGCAGTTGAGGTGGAGAGCAATTCATGATTCAGCCTTTGCACAACTACAGTACCCAGATCACGGGAGCCGGTAGCCCGCACAATTTTACCTCCTTAAACCAGAGGTAATGGTAAAGGGAGAGAGAAGCAGATGCGTCTGCCCTCTGACAAAACCTAGGAGTGAGGCACATGTAACCCAAAGACCTGTGGCCCTCCCTTCCACAGCAACATCTAAGAGTGCAAATGACATACAGGAGGCACCTTGGTAAGCAGTAGGTCCACCAAAACTACTGATAGCATCTGGATTTTGGAAGTCACCAAAGAGATCCTGAGACTGCAAGTATCTCTGCTAATACAGCTACACGGTCGGTTAACGTGCTCAAGACCAGACTCAACTATCCCCACTGTAGACCCTTTGCTGATGAAATCCAGCTCTCAGTCCTTCATTCAGCCATGGTGGTGGATATACCCGGTGTGTTCCCTACGCGGCTGACACTGAGCACAGAGCAGTGGTTTGGCTGCCTGCACAGTGCGTGTCCCCTCATTCATTAGCCTCGCTGCTAATGTTCCAAACTTTCCAGATTATGGAAGGAACTGTCAAAGGCAATTTGCAGATAGCCAGTGCTGCAGAAGTGCTAAGAGTTATATTTTCATGTGTTGATGAATAATTTAGCAACGATTCTGTGTTATGTAAAATTACTGCTTTACCGCTGCTGGGGCCAGTGTTCGTACAAAGTGTTCTTCTAAGCCCAGTTATACAAGTTAAAGCTTGCTAGTTTTATCCTATGCATCTGTCATTAGATAGAATTTTTCCAACTTCAAACTGGGAATCAGAGCAGGTCTTTCATTCCAGGAGAGGGCTGTTCCCCTTCCTCATTCTCATTTATGGTCCTGATCATCCTACCTATTTTCCAAACAGTCAGTTTTGCACTAGGTTGCATGTTTCAGTTAGCGCCGGTTTTCTCCACAGGATGAGAAGGATGCTGTCTAATGTTTTTCCATATAAATGCTATGGAAGTCATCCATCCTCGTAGACTTTTGCTTTATATTAAGGAGCAAGCTAAGACACTATTTCCTCACAGAACGGCCACAGGTTTCATCCCCCTACCCTGTGGCTGAAGCCTGTGCACTTACAGGGGCAGGGAGGACAGAATATGGACAGATTTGGCTATAGTTTTGGTTTCAGGTTGGAAATTGTTCCCTCGCGATTCTACCTCTTCTGTGCTCATACGGGGATTAAAAGATTAGGGAATGGAAACAAAGAGCAGCATTATTGCCACCGAAAAGCACGCTTGTAAGGATAAAGTGAGATTGAAAAGCTGCAGTAATTCAACACCAGGACACTTCCAGAAATGGAGAAACTCACGGGTTTCCTTAGGACTCTGCATCTCAGCTACTGCTTCTGCCATATTCTACAAGTGTTGCCAAGAGATGCTTAGCTGAAAATGCAAATATGTTCAAGGCTGAAGGATCAAAGAGCAATTAAATTAAAAACTGCTGACAGGTCAATCTTAATAGTCATTTCCATGCTGAAATAAGTCAATAAATCTTAGCTTGCAATAAATCTTACCACATAAAGGTGGGCTTGCATAACAGGAAAATGTAGTAAAATATAGCAATATATTTTATGCAAATGCTTTTTAAAAGTAATGAGTAGCATGTTTTATTCATCTTGTCCTGGCATCAAAGCGGTCAAGAAGACATTGGACTTCTGGAATGGGTTAATCCTTTGCAGCAGCAGTATGCTGAGCAGGCAGAACATCTTCTATTTATATTACTATTTACTTATATTTGTAAATACAAGCCATAATTGAGCTCCTGAGCCCTGCTGTGTTTGGTACTGTGCAAACACAATGTGAGTGACTGTCCCTGCCCCAAAGACCTTTGCAAACTAGAAAAGTCAGAAGAAGAAGAGGATGGGAGCAAAGCGGTCAGGCGACTTGCCTGAGGTCACCCAAGATGTTATTGGCAGAGGCAAAACTGGAGCTCGGGACTCCTGTGTCATATTTTGGCCCTGTTCTCCAAGTCATGCAGCTTCCTGGCCTATATACTAAATACCCTAAGTATGTATGAAATAAGAAACAAACTTAACCTGTCATGGTATAGTTCAAGTTTCAGAGAGACAGGGAAAGCAGCTGTTCAGCTGGTTTTCATACCAGACACCTTAGTGTACCCTGGTGTTTTTATTTATTCTCCCAAATGCATAAAGTATGAAATATTAGATAATATTCCTAGGTACTTGTGTCTATAACTAGACACATCTCCAACAAACACATAATACAAGAGGGAGCTGGGATACAGCTGCTAAATTTAAAACAGATTTTCTGCATGGTAGAAGTTCCCTGATTGTTAACTAGCTTATATCTCCATTACAGCTTCCTGCCAACCTGTAGCTATACTCCCTGCTATCCCCAAGGGAAGACCTGAGAGGAAAAAGTTCCTGATATTGCCGCTTCAACAGCGCCTGAGCGCTTTAACAAGGATCTTTCTATTAGCCCCTGTATAAACACAGGACGGCAGCCCAGGCAGGCAGCTCCGGGTGGAGGGAGCACGGATCGTTTTGAATCATTTGCACATTCTAAATCATTGGGCACGATCTGCAGAAAAGTAGATCTTGTGTTACATACTGCGCATGGGAGGCGATGGAGACTATTTCAGGCTAATAAAATTCCCGACAAGTGACCCAGCACAGGAGAAGTCCTGTTCTCAAGGAAAAGCCTTACATCAGCACCGGCTCACAACTCACCCTTCTTTTCACAGTGGAAAGACTGGGGATTTTAATCCCAATTCTAAAACAAGTCAAAACTTGGTGAGTGCAGTAATTGCATAAGCAAAGAAAGAGCTTGGGGACAGCCTGTACTTCCCCCCCCCCCCGCCCTTTTTCTTTTTTTTATGCATTGAATTAGAAGAGCTGTTCTTAGGTTTGTGTGGTCTCCGGCAAGATGCAGTACCTCACTTCCAGAGTGTTTTTCCTGGCGCTAACAGACCGCACAGAGCCCAATCCAGGGTAATAACGTGCTGCATGTTCCCAAAACTGGGAACAAAAGGTGAGGATTTCTTGTTTTCCTCAGGATGCTGATCTCATGTTACATTACTGAGGGTGCAACGTGAATGAGATTTCAAAACTAATTGCAACCAGGTCCCTTCGCGTACCTTTTCCTTCAACCAGAAGAAAGTTTTCCTCAGTTACCAAAAATGGGAACAATGCATGTTTGCCTTATATGCCCAGGACAGTAAATTGTCACCAACGATCAAAGGTGGGATTAGAAAAAATAGGTTAATTTTCAGGGGAGGTTTCTCCCAAGAGCAGGTAACGTTATTCTCCAGAGCAGCAAACCAGTCCGGCACTGGAGTCTGCCAGTGAAATATAAAATGGAAGGCATAAACCTGGTTTTATAAGAAGATCATCCCAGCTCTGCCTGACCTGTGCCTAGGAGCAGATTTTATTTGTAAGTGTGTGAGGCAGAATTATCGGAGATGAAGAATCATGAGTCAGACCCGCAAAATCATGAGACCGGTCTCCAGCATGATGAGGGTTGCATTTTTTCTCTTTTTAAGGGAACAGCTTCTGCCATGTGGTTTGGTCTGCCTGATTTCTGAAGCTCCTTTGTCTGTCCGTGGGGTGTGGACACGACTGTCAGCGCCGTCCTCTTCTGCCTCATCCCCCCCAGCTGTGCTGCGGGGCCAGGCAGGGAAACCCAAACTGGCCCCAAAGACAGCCGGTCCAGGAGAAGGGATGTTGTGTCAGCACTCGGCCAGCCCTAGTGAGCACAGCTCCTTGCTCGGCCCCCATCCATGCTAGTATCTCCACACAAGGTATTACTTGCTGCTTAAAAGGAAAAAGAACCAGAATAAGAAGGATTAAAGCACAATATTCCCTGTGAGCACTGTCATCACGCCAGGAAGCCTCCCTGCCTGTCAGACTGCTGAATATCTGACCCACATTTGCCAGTGAGCACTGAAAGGTAGTCCAAGCCAGTGCGCAAAAAAAATCCAGCCAGATTACTTATTAAGATGTTTTTTATAGTATTGAGGGGGAAAAAAAGGAGCTTGTCTTTACGGTTTTTGCTCAGGCCTGGTCCACTCATAGGTTTTGTACTGGTACAACTATTTCCATTAGAGGTGTGATATTTTGTACTGAAATAGATACACCAATATAACCACTAGTTGGGGGACACTGTTGTACTGGCACAAAGATGCTTTATGCCAGTACAGCTTATTCACCTTCTTGTATGGAAATAGAAATTTCAGCATAAATAAGCACCTTTATACTGGTATAGCTGTTTCTACCCTAGGGAAATTATACCATTTTTACTATACCAGTATAGTTACAATTTTGTGTGTGGCCAAGCCTTCGCAGTGGTACACCTTCTGTGTAGAAAAGCCCTCATGGTGACCAGTTCCTTGCTGTGCCAAAAAGCTTCAGAAAGTCAATGAGATTATTCAAGTATTAGTTATTCCACTGTATCAGGCTATCAAAATCTGGAGGAGGAGGAGGGGTGCTTTCATTTACTTTTCTTGGCTGGTAAAATAAACCATGTATCTGGCATTGGCTGGCATTGGGTTTGCTGGTATCTAGAGGCAGCAGACAGATAAAATGAGAGTCAGTTTTTGTAACACGTTACAATGAGGAAGAGTTGCTCTTACAATGTCCGCCTAAGTTCGGTTTGTGGAAGAAGAATAAAGCTTTGGTAGCAGAAGGGTGTCACTGAGTGTCCTGTCTGCTTTAGAAATGAGCATCCTTCTTCTCTTGCTCACACATGGGTATCTCCAATTCGCCTCAGCACCGTGTAGAAGCAGAAAGCCATTATCGTCCAAGAGAATAGCCTATTCAGTTGTCGTCACTTACAGGCAGTATATACTAGGCAAAAAAAAGGAGAAATACAACTTTTAAGGGTAGTCAGCAGTTATGCGAAGCTTTTCACCTTAAAATGCCTTGCAAACTCTAGTTATATTTAAACTCATGCCACTAGAGTACGTATGTGCGAGTCTATCTGTGTGGGTGCTCTGTCCTTTTTTATATGCTCTACATAAACATACAAGGGAGATAGACAACACTCAGTAGGTCAGTATATGTAACAGGAAAATGAGTGAACTGTGCATAGCAGTGGTTGGAAAACAGTCGAGCTCCTGCTGTCAAGACTCCTGTGGGAGGGGAGGGAAGGGAAGGGCATTGTCTCACAGCCTCTAGTTGCATTAAAAAATGGAGCTCCAGCCCATTTATGTGCTAAAAAAGGTAACTTGAAGAATGGGGTGGAAATGATTTTTAAATACCTGCTGACAGTGTGATTACTTGTGGTATTATTGATAGAGTATGCAAGTTGGTGACCCAAGTCCTATCCCGCTGTATACAAATGCACAGTTTTCCTCTCTTTACCTTTAATAATTTAGAGATCATTTTGGTAGTGTGAAAAAGAGATTAATTCACCTGCTGTCCTGATGGCCATTATGAGAAAATCACAAAGTCAGAGCAGTAGCTTGATTTTTTTATGACTGAGGTCTTCTACAGACAGGAGTCTATTATTCAGCTGCAAAGCTCTGTAGCCCTTGAAGCCGAGTTGCAGGGGTGAAGGTCACTGCTCTGCCAGTAACCACGTTACCATTACATGAAGTTTTAATCAGCAAATACTGGGCAAATATAGCTCTGGTACTGTACTGTTACATATAATGGAATTTGCCCTGCAGATGACTGTAGGTCCTCGTTGTCAAATCAGCTCTGCCTATTTACCTTTCAGTTGCAGCTTAAACATATGAAATGTTCCATAATCCATCTTTTCCCACATCAGAGGCTTGAAGAAACCGCGTTCCTGTAGCATTGCCTATAAAGAGGTAACGTTTCTTCATTTGCCTCGCATATCAAAATTCAAGGCAATCAGTCATTCGTTCTACATCATAAATAATACATGTACCCAACCAAACACAAAAGGCTGTACTTCTGTCTGCTTTCCCTCCACACTTTAATAAGATCATCTGAATTTCAAGATGAAATGTGCAGTCTCATATTTAAATCATTAGGTTCCAGTGTGGTATTTCATCTCATTTTTGCAAGGTCGGGGTGGCCAACGTGGTCAAAGAAAGAAAGAAAGATAAAGACTTTATCAGCAGAACAAATGTAACTGATTCATGTTGAAGAGGAAATAGGTTACCCATAGAGGGTAAAGACTTGCCAGAGATTTGCGAGGGAGCTGTAAAACAGTGGTTTCAGACCACGGTGAGGTGCACCTCCCCTGTGGTACATTGTCCCACAGTAATGAGCCCTCAGCTCCTCTGTCAGCCCTTTCCAGGGTTTCGATGTGTTTTGCTGAAAGGGTAGCAGTCCAACTTCCAAAATGCATGTGGCAATTTTTGGGAAACTGGAACAATCACCCAAAGGAAACAAAATTTCACAATCTCTGTATGTGGCCGGGAGCTAAAACCTCCTGGTTTCTGAGCAGTTTCTGGCCGTGATTCCCTCTTTGAAACAGAGGATGGTCCTGAGGCCCAGCAAGCCTGGGTTACATTTTTGCCTCCTCACAGACTTCCTTTGTGACCCTGGGCAAGTCACTTCGTTCTTGCACACACCGGTTTTCAGTCCTTTGTTTGCACAGGATATCCCCTCTGCTGGCCTCCCCTGTCCCGTCTGTTTCAAAAGAAACCTGGCAGAGAAGGAGCAGGCATCTGAACTGCTGTGTATTTGTTAAGCACTGGGGAGGTCCAAGTCTTGGGCAGCAGTTGTGATCCTCCTAACTTACTGCTATTATAAGAGGGCAATTAATTTAACCCATCTATGCTAGCTTCCCTGGATGTGAAACTGCAGATATTTATGGTGGGTTGCTGACTCATAAAGGTGTTGTGGGTAATGTTTGTGGGGCACTTTGTTGATTAAAGGTGCTAAGTTGTCTTTACTGCCAGAAGATCTCAGCAAGTGCTCATATAAATGCATTGGGCACAGGAGTATCTAAGTAAATGCTACAGCTCTTACTAGCTTTAGCACAAGCAGGAGCAGGACCGCAATCACAATCCAAAAAAGAATGAGACAAAAATTTGGCAGGCAAAGTACAATATATTCTCATGTCATCTTTATATAACCATTTAGCCAAAAAAAGGTCACCTATAAATCCGAATAGGCCCAGACAACTGAACTCTAAAGCTAGTTTGCAGGAAAGGTTTCCAAAGCCCACACGGTCTTGTATGAGATTAAAAATGGAGACAAATGTTACCTTGTATCACAATAACCTGGGCAATGCCAGGACCCCTCTCAGCAGTGACAGCTTAGGCACAGAATAGCTGCAGAAGTGCGTGATTAAAGCACGTAGAATGGGTAACACTAGCAGAAGCGTCATGCCTTGCCCCCTAGTTACACCCACAGTAAATTTTTCCCAGCTAGTTAAGTCTTCTGTGATGCCCAAAGCTGCTCTCCCTCTCCTGTGATGCCCCTTACAGGACCTTTCAGGAAGAGGAGAGGAGGTCACAAATAGAGGACCTTTAAGGGGATCTAACTAGGCTGTGGAGGACTACCGACTGCAACCGCAAGACAACTTTAACCCAAGTAAGCTCGTTCAGTTTGGGCAGGTTGCTTGTCCCTTCCACCATGTCGAGCTACTCTAGGCACCCGCTGGCACAGCGCTGAGCTGTGGCATGATGTGCTTTGCTCCCACCATCTCACAGGCAGCCCCATTTCCAGCTGTGATGCTGGAGGCAAGAGCAAACCTTGGCAGCTGGGATGGAGCTCATGCCGTCACTGCTTGGGCAAGAGGTCAGAGATTTGCAGAATTTCATGTCTCCTCACAGCCAGACCACGGTGGTCAACAGACCACTGACCACGGAGCAGTCACTGGCCCACGCTGAAGATTATTCATGAGAGGAATAGGGTTGTTTCTCCCTCCAATTATCTTTTTATTGCTGAAAGCAAAAAGAAACAAAAATCCTTTAATAATATGTTTTTTCAAGTCCATGGGTTCAAGATAAACCAGCAGGCCTAAGAAAAAAAATGCCCATAGAGGACAAAGTGAAGAATTATGACTATTCAAAACACCACATATTCTTTCCTACTGCTTTTTCTCTCTTCTCTAAGCTGCTGAAAGAAGATAGGCTGACAGACCTGTTCCTGAACAACGTTTTGTACGACATATCTAGAAATTGAAATAAATACGTAGAATGAGTTATATTGACTACCTTATATCTAAATTAATCACAACACAGATGGAATGGGGAAGATGCTACACACTGACGCACACACACAAGCAGGAATCATACCTCCTGAGGAGGTTAAAAAGGAAACCTGTAAAGTGATGGATGAAAAAAAAGAGTCCTCTCTACATTTATTTAAGTATGCATCCTCTGCAGTGCTTATCTGAATCCTGAGCTCTCAGAGGCGCTGATAAGCAAGGCAGACCTATTAAAGCCTCATTTGAAAATCTCCAGAACGTGCACCCAGGCCTGTGTCAGCTGAAACCCTGCTGTCCCCGGAGCCCCCAGGCTCAAGTAGAAGCATTAGCGATGTCTGAAAAAGCATGGTGTGTTGCTTCCCTGTGCCTCACCCCTTCCAGGCTTCCCCTCCATAACCGGTGACAGTCCACGGCTCCCCTCTTTCCTCTGAGAATACTGCTCAAGCATCAATAAACGTTTTCTTGTCTTCAGATCTTGACTCCCAGCCCAACTTCATCCCTGGGTCTTGCGCCACACATTTTAGGCTGAAGACTGAGGGTTTCCTTAGAAACTCCCCCCCCAGCTTCCCCTGCTCTTCCTGGCAAGCAGCCAGGTCAGCTGCCAAGATAACCCTGGCTCCTCCTGGAAAACAACCAAATGAGCCTGGCTTTCTTCCTCCCAGAAGCAGCAGGTCTTTCCAGCTGCCTGGATGGCTCAGGCTTCCTAGAGGGATTTTTTCTGATGCTCAAGCAAATCTTATGGAGGGAAGGAGGAGTCACAAACAGAGCAAGGGCAGGGTGCCACCCTTCAAAAGCAGCCCCATGTAACGTGCCTCCTGGAGCACGGTGGGACCTTTTGGTGTGGCCTTAGAACTGCTCTCACTGTCCCTCAGCAAGTGGATTCACTGATGATGGCCTTAAGCCCTTTTTACACATGCAGTCCTAGAGCCAGCTGGGATCTGGGCCCGTTTCTAGAGTAATTGTTGTCCTAAGGGGTCATTTGACATAGTCAAAGGGACACACCAAGGACCTGCTCATACTTAGTCTCATCTAAGCGTAGTCCCAGTAGCTGGGGGTTAGTGAAGGAATAGCCACAAGTGCTCTCCATGACCTGGGCCTCCCTTCTTCTACGCTACTACAGGCTGATTAATTAAAACCCCACCGTGAGTGGTTTGCTTCGCAAAGCAGCTCCCTTGAGAGTGTAAACCTTGCTTTTAAATCCTAGACAAAAGTCTGTCAGTGGCACAGCTCGCATTTTGCTCCAGCTGTATATGGATGGTTTATGAGCTGTCGTTCCCTTTTGCCAGGTCTTGCCTGTGCGTTTGCCATTAGCTTCAGAGCTTCCTAACACAAAATTTCCCATGGGGGTATAGAGCTCGAAAGGGGCTCTTCGCTCTGCTGCTGCAAGCCACGCTTACTGTGATCCCATTCACAGATCATCACTTTTCTAGCACTAAGGTTTGGAGCCTTAATAGCAGCTGAAAAGCTGTTTCAGTCCTTCCTTCCCTCAACATGTCTTCATGGGCAGTTTATATCTCTTCTACCCTTTGGAAATGTTGGAGAAATGCTGCAAAACTTGCAAGTTGGAAAAAGGGCTAAACATTGACTTTCATTGACTTCATCTTCAACCACAGTGAGCTCCCAGGGGTGGCCCTGCCTCTCCTCTGCAAGTTCAAACCTTATCCCTATGGCAGGCAGCTGCTGCAGCAGGATTGAAAAGGTGTTTTCTTCCTTACGCTGAGATCTGAGCTCGCTTGCAGCCGTGTAGCTGAAGAGTGTATTTGCGCAGCAGAATAGCTGGTAGCTATTGTGGTAGAAATGGGCTCTGTAGTCTGCTCAGCCTTACAGGTAAGTACCTGCCTGCTTAACAAGCTGTTGTTTTGGAGCAATTTTTAGGATCATCTTGTATTGCAATAGTCCTGGCTTAAAAGCTTTGATGTCTCTGTGATAGAAACTTCTGCTCAAGACAGGTTTTTTTCCTCTGTTATTATTCTAAAAATGCATGAAGAAGTCCTAAAAGGTTTGCTTAATTTTTTTGACTTGTAAGGTAGTTTTATGATAGCCTTGTTCATGCTGAGAGGACTAATGAAGTAGATTGGGAGCTTTCTCTACCATTTGCTGAAGAGGCAAGGTCATATATTTTTTAAGAAAGCTTCTCTCTCAACTGCTGGGAGTTCAATGTGTATAAACAAAGAGCTGGGCGCATTTGGGTTCACCTGCATGATTGGTTCGCTCATGGTAGTGGTACTCCACAGGCTCTCCCGCTACAGGGCACGGGTGGTTGGCTTTCCCCAAGTCCTCAGTGCTCACATCAAGTAAGCCAGAAAGAAGCATGCCTGAAAGTCTGAGCTGGAAGAAAAAAGAAAGAGAGAGGGAGAACCTGAATGTCTGAGCTAAAGCTTAAAGAAAATACATAAACAGCTTTCCTATCTTTTATGAGATGAGAGAAGCGGTCAGGCAGGTAGACTGGATTTTTTGTTATGGTTCTCTTTAAGGCCTTAAAGGAGTTGAATAAAAGGCACAATCTCTTATCTTTCTTTTGTAAGCATACTGAATATAATAAGTGGTCTTATCTGATTAAAGAAGCAAAATCCCGACAGAAGGGGAAAAGATGTATCATTTTCTGAGCAAATGTTCCCTGCTGGTTTTTATAGCCCCAGTACCAGGCTGTAAGCCTTTGGACCCGATGAACTCTCTGACCTCCTCATGGGAATTAAAGGTGGTTTGATTTTTCTTCTTTTCCGTTTTTTTCCTTACTGCTCCAAGTGATATGAAGCTTGGCTGGAGACATTAAAGGACATTAAATTACTCAGTTTCCAGAGCTCACTTTCCTTCTTAGAAGGACTGCTTTTCCTTTTTTTCAGTTTAATAATTTGTTGCTGCTGTCTGGAGAAAGGTCAGTCTTGCTCACATTGTGCAGCATTTCTTTTAGACTTCTGGGTATTCTGTTAGATGGGAAAAGGCTCTGTGCTGTCACCCTCCATGCCGTACAGGTTTTTGCACTGAATATTGGAAAAAGTTCTCATAGTTGCATTAATAGGATTGATGTCCATTTGTAGAGGAAAATTGCTCTGTAGAGCGTTTGCAGAGGTGATTGCTGTATCAAATAGAGATGACATCTTAATCACTGGGTGCGGACAAACCCTCTTCTTCTAGAGTAAAGGCAGCCCCTGGTGAGTCAGCATTTGTAGCCTTCCTGTCCTGGCCTGAACACAACGGCCTGAACTTCTCTCTCTAGTATACTTAATCTATTATACATATGATAAATCAATTATACATATGATAAGCTAAAGCATGAGCTCGTTCTAGGTGGAGGGAGCAGTGTGATAGCTAGGTTCCTTTCCTTCTAACACTGAACAAGGAATTGTATCAGGAGAAAGAAAACTGTGGTACCCCCAAACTTGCAGTTTCCCTGCAGCACTGTAGTACCAGAGCTCTCCTGGCTTTTTTTCTAGCTGTCCTTCTTTACAATTCCTCAAAACGCGTATCTGCAAGGCAGGCTTTTTAACCTATCTTCAGTGTGCCCCATCCGTGGCCACGCTGGTTATAGCACAGGACTCCTTGGAGCACGGTGGGGTTTTTCCACAAGCTCTCGCATCACCCCAGCAAAGCCCTGAGAGCTTGCTCTCCCACCCAACTTGTCCACGCAGTACAGCAGCCCATCACTCTGTGATGCAGCTCTGCATGAGGAGCGCTGCCTCCTGCGAAGCCCCAGTGTCCGTAGCCGCCTTGCTGGCTCCCCTTACAGGGATATGCTGTTAGCTCTACAGCTAACTGTAGTTTAGAAAGGCAGAGAGAGCAGGGTTATTTCTCAAGAGAGCTTGAGGAAGAGGCAGAGACATGAATGACTGCTCCATATACATTCCCATAAGGACCTTGGTCAGGAGCTTACACGCAGGTCTGGGGAGGAAGCACATCCTGGGCCAAAAGTGGATGAGCACTTTGACCCCACCAGATCACTCTACATCTGTGACACCAAGCCATGGTATCAGCCAAACCACTCTGGACATAATCATCAACTAAAACCTCTATGGCCTTGCATCTTCTAAACCATCCTCAGTCCGTCGCTGTCTGCGGCATCCTGAATGCCAGCACTGCCCGTGGGAGGCCCAGTGTGCCCAGCTGCATGCAGGCCAGGAATAGGACACAGGCATCCCACCACCATCTCCCCGGGTTCTGCAAGTACTGTGCTTGGAAGGACGTCATCTCTTTTACGTCATCAGCGCAGGCTGCTCCCCTACTCCAGTGGCCTTAGTGCCCACCTCCACAGTAGCTCAGGTGCACCCCAAATGACTGTCAGGTATTTGTTCAAGCAAGCTATAAGGAGCTGAAGGCCAGCTGATGCTGCTGATGGGGCCAGCTAGCTGGGCAGTGCTGACAGGATTGCCGTGGCTTGCTGTGCACTTTCCAGCCTGGGTCAGCACCGCAGGATGCCTTGTCAGTCCCCTGGCTCTGGGGAGATCACACGGTCCAGAAAGGGCTTTCCCCAAACTGGCACCAATTTTCAGCATAGATTGATCCTAGGAGATGGGTCCCTATGAGGGAAGAGCTGGATAAATGTGTGCCTCTTCTCCTGTCCCTCCATCTCGCCTCCAGATACCACATCACTTCTTACAGCCGTGCCACTTGTTTGGTCCAGGGTGTATTGACCCTTTCTTCCACCTCCTTCAGATAATGTCCCCCATCCTCATCCCTTTCCCACCTTAGCAGCCTGTGTCTGCTCCTGCTCTAACAACTTGCATTGGTCCGTTCCTGCCAGGTCTGTCCTCGAGTCTACCCACGTCACTGCTCCTGCTCACGGCTGCCCTGGTGGCTGGGTCACCTCTCACCGGCATGCCCTGACTCCTCCAGTCCTGCTTTCCCCAGGATTGCTGGAATGGGGTTTCCAGTGACTTTGGATGAATACTGATATTCCTTACATGATTCAATCACATCAGGAAAATACTTGAGCTTCTGAAACAAGATTGAGAGATATGTTTCACCTCACCAGCCCACGTAACTAAAAAGAACATTGGGTTATTCTCCTAAATTAATTTAAACCTCTGCTATTCTAAAAGTATCTATTTTAGTTTCTCTGTTTCTTCTCTAGTCTTGGAGTCCTTTCAGTGCAATCAGGACGACTCAGAACTACCGTTTCAAAAATGAAAGTTGGGCTTCAAATGATATCACTATGTCCAGGCGATGGCTGAGAACAGAAAAAGAAAACAAAAAAAAACCACAATGCAAACCCCATTATAAGATCCTGAGCTGTCAACATCAAATACTTCAAGCTAATTAGAAGAACAGACATGTCAAGCCCAAACGGATATTTGATTTACTGCGTACCATTACAAATATATACTCATGGGTTGTTTAATCACTGCTCCTGAAGCAAAGCAGAGACAGTAGTAACTGCAGGCAGGCATACTGCATGCTGGGGATGGGGATGAGGATGGGATGGGGATGGGAATGGGGATGAGGATGGGAACCCCTTTCTCTTTGTTGATTTTCAACAGCGAAGCCACTGGGGAGCACAATGGGAGTTGGGAAATCTTGTGCCCATCATCTTTCACTGGCACTTCTCGCATCTTTAGTAACCAAATGACCACAGGGCTGAGCTCTTTGCAGCACTCTTGTGCTAAAGCATTGTGGGTGGGCCTCGGTGCTGGGTGTAGCCTGCGCATGGGGACGAGGAATGGTGGTCGCGCTGAAGTTCCATTGCATGGAGTGTCTGCCCAGACTTACTCCTCGTGGTGGGATCACACGGTTTGCAAGCAGCAACGGAAAAAGTCACCACACAAGAAACACAGCACTCTGTGGCATTCATATCTGCTTAGTTTTAATCCCAGCTCTGCTCTATGGCCCCTTCTTCAAGTCCACAAAGAGCAGGGCGATGCTCTGGGGTAGGTGAGGCATTTCTGCATCAGAAGGAGGTTGGAGGCACGGGCAGGGGCTGGGCATGCTGTGTGGGAGAGGGCTTGGAGTCAGGCACAGGGCTAAATGAAGTAGGAAGAAAGTTTTCCACCCCCCAAGACAGTTAAGTGAGACATTAAACCCCCATGTGTGCTGAGGAAGAGTGGAATGATGCTGGGCTGGGACAGGACTGGGAAGTCACCGGTTGTGCCCAGGCCCTGAGCAAGGCCCCCTTTCCCCCCCCGGGAAACGCAGGGAGAGGACAGGGAAGGGACAGGCAGTTTTGGCGCTGTATCTGTGCAGCACCAGCCCTCTGTCCCTGGCAGTTGTGCCTTGGGGGGAAGCAGACAGGACCCCCAGCCCAAGGGGGCAGTGAGAGAGCCGGGGAGAAGCGGTGGGTGGGAAGAAGCTCCAGTGAGGGCCATGGGAGAGAGGCAAGCCCCAGCGAAGCACTGTTTTCAGTCCCTACTGTCAGGCAGGATCTGTCCAGGGACAATATATTTCTCCATCGTGACAGCTCTGGCAGACAGTGCAAGCGTGGCTGGTCCAAAGCCCTGCTCAGAGGCTCGCTTCCTAATTAGGAAGAGAATTTAGGAAGAATTCCTGAATTTTTGTTGCTGTTTACCAACACCCTGGTGGCCACCTTGCTAGGGCAAAGCAAGGTCTGCGATCTGGAGACCTTTGTTAAAAACGTGCCAGACGGAGGCTGATGGAGAAAGTATTCGTAGTACAAATGGTCACACAAAGACTCTGTTTGCACACAAAGGGATGCACAGGCTCGGAGCTGACAAAGGAGACAACCGAGCAATGATTTTTGAAGATGTATTTAAAGCAGAATGACGAACCTTATAGAGGAAGTAGCCATACTCAGCGTGCAGGAACGGGAGAGACTCAAGCAAATTAGGAGGCAAATGTAAGTAAAATACAATTCTTTTAAGGAAGGTGTTTTGTATGCAACCAATAATTAACTTGTGGAACTTACTGCCCCAGCTGCTATTATTGAGGTCAGCAAAGAAATAAGATTTAAAAAGGCCCATGAATAATAAAAAACACCAAGCGTTGCACTCAGTAGAATAACAAATTACAGGGGACATAAATCACCACGCTTTAGATCATAAATAACAATAAATTGCCCAGTGATTAGAAGGCAACTTTTGCTAGGGGCAGGTTCCTTAGTAATTGCTCATTTTAGCACTTCTTGCCCTTTTTTTCTCTGAGCGTGTGGTGCTGGCCACTGCCTCAACAAGAGAAATGGGTTTAGTTGGCAAGCAGGCATTTTCTGTACACGGTGTATTGTAGTGAAGAAATTCAGCTTCTTCTCTTAGATAAGAACTATTTAAGAGGGAGTTTCCCTTACAGAAACATTACAGTAGCAGCTGAAAACCTGCAGTATGCTATTGTAATCTGTAATGTTGGGAAAAAGCTTAAAATAAATAAATTTTGAATTATTTTAGTATTTTTAGCCTTCCCAGGTCAGTTCCTAGTTTTTGTCATAATTTTGTTTGTTTATTTGTTTGGGGCTTTTTTAAGTAAGTCATAAAACAATTTCATGATAAACACTGTGCTTAGACTATTGTATTTTTGTGGCACTTGCTTTTGGCTGCTCTGTCAGACAAACTGATTTATAGATTGGATAAATGCATGTTGCTTCAGCTGACACACCAGAAAGCCTAGGCTCAAGCTGTTTGGATTCCAGCTCCTTGCTAATAGAGATTAATACAGTTCTCTGACTTAACGTTTAATTTCTGGGCTGCCAAAAAGAAAGTAATTTGAAGCAGCGAAGAGACAGTCGTGGAGCTGAGCTGGGTACAAATTGAATCAAGGCTTTCAGAGCTCCTCTCGCTGAAGTGTTGCTCCCTGGCTTGCTTCCTAGCAGGATGCAGGGCAATGTTACTGGCACAGGCGCTCTACAAAGACATTTTGTGCTGCATCCCCATCCTGAGGTTTTCCATATGCTTTCTCCATACCCGGTAATGAAGGGGGGTTCAGGTGGCGCTACCCAGTTGCCCTTGGGATGAGGAACGTGTGCTTGGGTCAGAGCTTTTGTAGCTTAGGTCTGTCTGCATAATGGGTCAGACTGAACCAGTGAATATTCTGGTGCCGCTCAGCTCGGCAGGGCGTCTCTACAGGTACTTTAGCCTTTCAGCATGCATAAACCACAGTCCTTCATATTAACAGGTTTTTTTCCTATAATGATTCATTACTGCCTTCGTCTTATCTTGAAGAAAAGGTTCTGTTTGAGCAGCAATTGCATTGCTTTTCTGTCTCTCCTCCAGCACCCTCTGAAACGCAGCAACTCACCCTCCTGAGTACCTCTAACCCTTTCCTCAAGCTCAGCTTGCCACCAGAGCGGGGCATGGCTGGCTGAAACCAAACTTGGTCATCTCCCCTTCACTGGGCAGCCAAATTGTTGGTACAGTGAAGACCAGACCTCTGCGTGACATCGAAGCTGCTCCTAAACTGCGTCTGCCTGTTCTCTCCATGGGAAAGCATGATCGGTCCTGCCTCAGAGAGAGAAACTAATAATACAGTCTCCACTGTTTTGGACCAGCTGCTTTCCTAAAATTAAATGCATTGGAGTGCCTGGCGTTTCTTCTGAGGAAGTGTTTATAAATGTTAGGCAAGGACTTTACAGCGCCGGTTATCATTTTGCAGGATGTGCTAATAAGGCAATGCTCAATAGAGCACATATTTCGCTCATACTGCACACGCAAAACTGGTGGCAACGTTCGTCTCCTCAGAGGGAAAACAGTGAACAAACTGGTGGGTTTAGATTCAGATAGCAAAGAAACTAGAAAAGATGTACTCACATTTAAGGCAGCCTGCATCTTAACTCTGTACCGAGGAGATGATTTTCAGTTTTTCCATAGTATTTTTCACACCTGCCCTATTTTTCATACATAGCACACACGCACACACATATTTACTGTTTGGAAAGGTGGCATAGTCACAATCTTTTAATGGCTTTCTGCAATTCTGGCCAATGCAGTACAGTACTCTCCTAGCACAGCCCTGGCCAAAGGCAGCAGCTGGCTCCTGGGGGTCTTGGTGGGAAGGGGACGCAAAGGGGAATGGCTGCGCTCATGCACAGTGACCTCCCGGTGCCACCTTATGAATGGACGGCATGTGGCCACCTAGTATTTACCTGTGAACACAAATGTTTAGCAAGAGGCTTTGGTTTGTTTTACATAATGTTTCTGTCTCACCACAGAGCACTTATCAGCATTTACGTGATTATTCGATGTCAAATAATGGTGTCAAATGGTTCTGCTAACTTTATTCAGCTGGGTTCTTCTCAGGGAAGGGCGGCTGTTCCCATCCACTGAGTCCTTGATGGAGCAGTTAAGTCAGCATGATCCAGCCTTTTTTCTGGGCCTCCAGATAGAAAGTAGATGAAAAATAATATAGAGCCTTGAGACCAAAGGGACAAGACGATTATCGAGGTTAATGATGTCTTGGATTGAATCGACACAATTTCAGCGGATCACAGGAGGAATTTATGGTACTCAGGGATGAGACTCTGCGCCCACATAGACAACTGGGCATTCCTCCCACGACTGTATTATCTGGCCTACTGTGTGTAGCACGTAAATCCTGTGCTGGTTTTCTGTGCCAGGAATCCCACGCGGGACCAAAAAGGCTTGTAGCAGTCGTTTCCCTGGCCCGCTCCTCCTCTTCCGAGATCCTCAGCTCTCGGTGGCGCTGGCAAAGCGTGCGGAGCTGCGGTGTGCACGCATGCCTACATGTGCAAGCGTGCACGGGCACATGGGAGAAGGCATGTGTAGGGGGTACGAAGGTTCTGTCCCAAACGCTTCCTGGAGCCTCTTCCCTCCTCTGCCACTGCTTTTCACTGCAGCTCAAGAAAATCTGCCTTTTCACTGCTGGCTGAAGGTTATTAGGAATATTGTAGCGTTGACAATTACTGTGAAAAGAAACCCTTCCCATATGGCACTGCAAACCAACTTAGACAACATAGAGACACAAAACACCATCCACAAATCAAGTAAAGGGGATGGTTTAAAATTATACAATTAAATAATTTTTTTTCCCCTAACTGTTTTAAAATGAGTTTTTCTCCATGACAGAGTTTTGTGGGAAAAAGACTATAGATTGCAAACAGATTACCCCAAAATGCTTGCTTGTTTGTTTGTTTGTAGAAAGAATCTCATTCCCCCCCTAGAGAACAGGTAAACTGGCAAACCGCTCGCAATGACTATTTGCTCATCCTCATTTAAGGCCTGTAATTGATACGCTAAAGGACGTGATATGTTTCTATTCCCCTGGTGCTGTGATTAGACGACTGGATCTCTTTTAAACAGAAGAATAATGAAATAATGACTAGAGAATAATAAATCCTTGTTTGCATGCTAATACTCTGTTGCATATCAGGTGTGGTATAAAAAGTGGCTATTCCCCAAACAATTTGCTCAAACAAAACCCTTGTTCTGAATTTAAACACCGTTTCTGCCATATCCAGTCATCTGTAGCCAGAGGCTTCGCAGAGAAAGTGTGTTTCAAGGAATGATTTAAATGAAAATGGGCGGCTGCTTGGATCATAAAAGAGGGAAGGAGTTCCAAGAATGAGAAACAGTGCGGAAAAAGGGCCAAAATCATAAAATGTAAATTTGTGCTTTTAGGGATCGTTCGCTACTTTTCAGACAAAAGGAACCGCTTACCCTCTCTTCGCTGGGAAGCGTGTCCCCGGCTGTGGGAGAAGGGGAGGTTGTGAGTTTGATGGGAAGACGATCGATATTGTAACGGGGGAGCTCCCACCCGAACATGTACTGCCTCTTCATCCCTGTATTCAGGCTATGCAGGGCTGCGCCTGAAGCCCCGTGCTGCTGGCAGGCCAAGGAAAGGCTCCAGTGCAAGCCCAAGGGCCTTTGCTTCTTGAGCAGAAGGACATGAATTCCACGCCAGCGTGGCCTGCAAGGGCTTCACCGCCAATATTATGACAGCGATTAAGGAGGAGCCTGACTTTTTAGAAGTGTTACAGAATACGTACACATGCACGAGCACCATGCGTGTAGGTAGCAGATATGATGTGCCTACGGAATGTGGGTGCATGTGTGTGCCTGTGTGTGTATAAAGCATCAGATTGACAATCGAAGTTGGTTTCTAAGAAACAGTTTGTTTCAAACACAGTTTGGTGATGCGATAGGCCTGGCTATTTGCTGAGGCTGAAGAGTTAAAATTTTCGCATGCTGTGCAAAGGATTTTTATATCGTTATATTAATCTTAAATTAATGTTAATAACTTTATTAGATTTACTTAGGTATCTATCTGCTTTGTTTGCTTGATTGGATTACCCATTATGAGGACTAGATTTCCTTCAAACGTGGTGATACACACGTTGCTATAGCTACCCCGGTTCTGGCTATTTTTTCTGTAAAGCAGGAGTTCTGAACAGCCTTCCTGTTCCAGCATCTGAAAGAGTTTGCCCATAATTTCTGTATTCACATGTATCTTGCATTTAAGACTTCAGGAGTTTGTGTTTCATTCGCCTCTTGAGAAATAGTAAGGACCTTCATCTGAGGACATTTAAACTTCACGTAGGTACAGGAAGTGACAAATGTGTTTGAAGAATACCTTTGAAATTAAGAATTCACAGAAGGGACAGTGAGGAAACCCTGGGGAAGGAGAAGTAAAAGCCCTCCTCTGCAAGAAACAACTAGCAGAAAAGTAAAGAGGAAAAGCCAAAACCTAAAATGCAACAGAAGTGTAAAAGCTCAGCAGTCAGACAGTTATCTAAAAGGTGCCATCCACTAGGAAATCCTAGAGATGTGGGAAAACATGTACAGCTTTTTGTGCATGCTCTCCTGCTGGTGGAGGACATCGCTGGAACTTGCTCCCTACCAGGAGCTGAGGTTCAATTGCTCCATGCAAAGCTTCACCAGAAAGAATCCTCTGGAGATGTTCTCTGAATCCCGAGGGTACGTTTAATACTGTCTGTCTAGAGTGGTCCAGATGCACACTGCAGTCCACCAACTACCCTCTGACACTTGTGCTCAGATGTTACTCTAAGGGAGGATGGAGGGGCGTGCAGGCAGGTGGGTGAGGGAAGGCGTGAGGAAGGTGTTTTGTGACTATTGTGCAGACGGGATAGATGCAATTTTACTGCCTTGGCAACCACCATCTATTCCATCTGCCCTTGTGGCCACAAATCATGTCTAAGCAATCCTTCTTACTGGGCTCCTGATGTAGCTTCACCTAGAAGCAAACACAATTCATAGCTCAGAGTTTCTTATGCAATGTGGATACCAACAGGCTGACGGAGAAATATTGTAGAGTCGGTGGCACAAACGCAGAGTGTGGGGTCAGAGGGTGCACCAGACTTTCCCTATTTGTGCTTGACAAGCTGTGTAGACATAGCCTAGAATTATCACCGTCCTCTACTCCATCGACATCTCTGGTATTTCCTCCAGGCCCTGCAACTGGCAGCACTGGATTCTTATTTTACCTGGCATCTGTTGTTTCCTTCAGACCAAATGGTAGCCAGCGTGTCTCATACACTCTAATATCATATTAGCAAAGCCCCAAAATATGTTCGAACAGTGGGAATGTGGTTTCCTAAGGTTACACGTTGTCAACTATTTTAAAGTGCAATTCAAGGTTTTTGAGTGAGGTAAACAAAATAGGGGGGAGAAGAAGTTTCTACCCGAGTAGGAGTTTTTAGCCTTCAGTCTGCCCGAAACCCCTTGAAGTTGGTTCAACAAATAGGGAAGAAACAGTTGGCTCTGTGAGGCATGCCCTACCCCCTTGCAGTGACCGACCGCCTCACCTCAACCAGCCCCAACTGTTTGGACCGAAGAACTGACATTTAACCTTGATTTCACGTTTCGTTGAATGCCAAGTCCAAAGACTTTTATTATTCAACAGTTTGTCTAAGCCGAAGGGTGTGACACTTTCAGAAACCGAGATTTCAGACTTGATGAGTATCAAGTTACACCGTTATTGCGCATTGAATTACTTTATGATTTCTAACAGCACAGGGTAGACTGCTTAGGATGTGCAGTGAAATCTCACTATTCGTCAGCAAATACTATAAATGTGACCTTATGTTCCTCGAATGAGCTGTAGATGGAGTTCACATTTCCCTGACCTCGTCTGTCACCCATCTCACCTCTCCCAAGACCTCTCCCAGCTCCCTAAGGGCACCCTTTCCAAGAAGTAGGCAGGTCCCTTCACTTCTTTCACAGTTACCAGCTAATGATCTCCTTAGTTCCATCTCCAGGCTATACCTTCGTGCCAGTTGAGCACGACGCTTGCGCTTTACATGCTGTGGGACCTTCGCCTGGAATTCAGCTCACGCTTTGGGTAGGCATAACTCAAATAGCCCCCTTCTCTGGTGAGCCCAGTTACACTTTGGAGTCAGGCCCTCTGCGTGCCAACTTTTGCAGGTGACGATTTCCTCTCTTCCCTCTTCCAGGAATCAGGCCCGTAGCAGATATTGCTGTCTTTCAATTGCTCTCCCTTAAGCTTTGGCAAACGACCCTGACGCGGGGCTAGGGAGCACGGACTGAAGAGTCACCTTGAAGCTGTAAATCTGTTTGAGGGGATGCTGCTTAATTAGGGCACTGTTTTTATCTTTCCTGCACCTTTTTTTAGCACTCATGATCTAATGTTAAGCATTCAGATAAGGATACTCTGCCACACAGATACGCTGAGGTTATATGACATGCAGCTAAGTAATACATATTAAAGTTCAAACTTTGTGCTAAGAAGCTAATGATCAAGTAATCCATGTCAAGGACACCTTGACCCAGCAACCTTAATAGAGACAGCTTCCCTTTTACCATGGGGGTGATGCAGAGGGCTGTGCTCATGTGCCAGTACCTAATAATCTTAAAGCGGTGCTTTGCCCAGAGATCACTATTTCTCCTTCATCTCCCCTGGGCACAATCTTGGTCATTACCTGCCACTCTGCTTAGTCAAATGCCTTCTGGATATCAAGAATCAAAGTATACAGGATATGCATCAAAAATCAGTATCTTGCTAAAATGTAGCAGAGACTGACTTCTGTAATCTCTTCTATACAGAGACGTTTTCATCAACGTGTTTGAAAATCAATGGTAGGAAAGAAGCGGTGCCGTTCCTAGCCACTGATGACCTTTTGTCTAGAGAGCTATTGCCTTCCTTTCTTTATCCATGATAATTTTATGTTAATTTCTCTCCCACTCTCCCCCACTGGCATAATTTCCTTTGAAACCAGTTGATCTCGCTGTTACCCTCTTTTTTTTTTTCTTGTACGTGCAGCCTTATAGTACAGAGCACCTTACCCCTCTTTTATGCTCAGGCAAGAATCCTTGAATAAGAAAGGATTAAAACCCGCAACCTTCCATTTCTCTAGCTCCACGGATTTAAATCTGTTTATATTAGTGGGGTCTCTAGCACAATATATGTGCTACTTGTTCAAAGACTTTGCTCATCTCAGTCCTCACTTTGTAATCCGTATTTTGAGAACTAGCACTTTGCCGCTATCAATAAACTTTGCTTAAATAGGGAAATATGATTTATTTTGGACTTCAACAGTATGGGATATTCAGCACTAAACTGTTTAAGAATGAATTTGTTTACCTTAAGTTTTAGCAACAAAGACAGATATTCTTCATATTTCCTTAAAGTAGCCCATTGTGCAATTCATATAACTGAATAATAACATTTAATTACACCGGGATACACTGAACTCCCAGCACACTTGTTTAATCAAAAGTAAATGTTGCGTCTGCAGAAGTTTTTTAACAATGTGTTATGACTACAGCATGTCATATAATATGTTATTAAACACAATTGAGAAAGTAATATAAAAACATCTGTTCTGTAGAACAATGATATTTTAACACAAATATCTTTCTGTATTATCAACCTGCTGCAGAAAATGAAAAACTATAATAAATATGACTGAACATTAAACGTTTTATCTCCTTCTATTTTCAGATTTGTCTTTGGCATCTCTCAACTTTCAACTACTTACTGCTCAGCACAGTATTTGAGTAACCCAAAGACATATTACATAATTTATTTATATCATTGGTTCCAGCAATACGCTGAGTGTTGTTTGAAACACGGTGATAAAAACAGCTCTCGCTGCAAATTATTTACAGTCTAGATAGAGGCATGGTCCAATCCCTCACAGCTTAAAAGCTCAAGATACAAACAGCCTTCAAAAATGTTAAGGATTGCAGTGGTTTCCAGAAATTTCACTCAGTACTAGCAAGCTGACTCTGCGCCTTTTGCCCAAAGTCTCTATGGTGGACTGTTACCTTCTGCTCTGTCTATTGACTTCTTCAGGCACCCTCAGACTCTTGCTGACGGGCTCCAGAACTGGACAAAGGTGATTTTGGTTGTAATCCACTTCATGTCTGGTTCTTGCACGCTGGAGTGCAGGAGTTTGCCTGCTCAGAAGAGAGGCAAGGGACATCCTCCGCTCCTTACATCAGCGAGGAAAAACCTGTGTAAATCGTGAGGGGAAGGGACGGTCCCTGCCTCAGAAAAGGAGTCTTCCCATAAGCACGGTGAATCGTATAAAGCACAGTAACATGGCGGTCCTTAATGAAACCATTATGCAAAAAGGGGTTGCTTCAGCAATTTACTTGCATCAGGCGTTTCTAAAATATATGCTGTCCCACCCACATTTTTCATGAGCTGCAATCTCGGGACATGTCTCTATTACCAGCTGTGCAGGGGAGATAGCATTTGTCGTGCAGCAAATCAGAAGCAGATGAGACGGAGATGATTCCTGCAAGGCAGCTTAAACAGGTTACGGTACCTCATGCTACGCCACGAGCGAGCCTAATCGCAAGCAGAGCTTTGCATGAAGCAAAGCTTCGGGATTGCTGCTGCTTTATTCTTACATGAGCCAAGCATCAGCTGGCACTCACCAGCTATCTCTCTCTCTGAACAATGTTTAATTTATTGAATTGCTTCATTTATCACAACCACAAGGGTGCTTTAAAGCTTGAAACCTATTATGTCACTGAGAAATGCATGCTCAGAGAGGACGAACTCTCCCGCTGTTGCTGTCATTACTACGGTCATTAAATAAGATGGCCGGAGTTTTAATTGTTCCCCTAATCATTGCATCATATCTTGTTTGGGTTAGGGCAAAATGCTTTATAGGCTAGTTGCCATTCCAGAAAGTGTCAGAAATTAATCATCTGCTGTCTCACTGTGGTCTGGGGACACCAACCCTAAGGAAAACAAACCACGAATCACCTCTCTATCAACACGTGAGTCTGCTGAGCTGTATGGCTCTGATTGCCCACATGCTCGTAGGAGAAGTGGGCCTGGCACTATTGGCATTACTAGGGGAGTCCTCCACTTTGGAAAGACCGATAAGGGCACAAGCCCAACGTCTGCCCCTTGTCCTCTGCCCACCAGGGACTGAGGGCACGATGGAAAGAGGATGGAAAGAAAAGGCTAGTTTTCTTGAGGGCACTGCCTGAAACCTGAAGATGAGACCATATTGGTTTTAGATGGTAACTTTCCAGAGGGAGTCGGCATGGGTTTTATCTGCCCAACTGCCTCAAAACGAGTCGCTCTAAATCAGTCCCCTGGAATCCAGGCAATGTAAACCTTTCCTGTCCCCAGCACATGCCAGCATTCACAGCTGCTGAGATGTGGGCATACTCCTGCATCCCAAAAATAAATCATGACCATAGCCAATATACCCAGCCCTGCACCCGTGGCTGCAACTGTCTTAGAGGCCAGCTGTGGAGAATGCAAGGCACTTAGACAACTAGGAAATGCTGGCTATAGAAGGGAAGAGAACACGGCAAAATGTTTTTCATAACTTGTGAGCTGAGAAGCCAGGGAGACAATAGATACAAGTTAAGGCAGGGCAAGAGCTGAGGCGGACAGAATAAAAGGGTTTTGGAGGGCAGAAAGCACTGATGCATTGAGCTATCTCCAAACCATTGCCCATGTCTTATCTGGGTGGCTTTGATGGGGCTGTGCTGAATTACGCCACCCGAAGGCTCTGACTTAGAGGGTCACGTTGGCTGAGAAGGTTTGTGCGATAATCTTTTAGCCCTCACGAGAGCCAAGAGAAGAATGGGAGAGCGGCACCCTGCTACAGCCAGGCAAAGCAGGAGGTAAGGCAAAATGCCTGCTGGAGTGTCCCATCACCTCTAACGTGGACGGTCTAGTGACTTCAATTGCCGAGTCATTGGAACTTAGGAAAAATGAAAGAGTGGTGAATAGTGATTTCAAATGGACACGGCTCAAACTATGAATGTGGTAAGAACTGCCTTGTATCTTGAAGAACATTTCAACTGCAGAAAAAGAAATCATGCCCACAGCTCAGTATTCAGCCCTTTCTGTTCTTCTGATCCCAGGAGGTGGGGTGATTGCCAGAGTCCCATTTTATGCTGGTAAGGGCTAAAGCTGCTCAGCACCTCACAGAGGCAGATCCTGTGGCTATTTATGAGGAACATTTGCACAAAGTGATGATCTTAACCACTAACTGAAAGAACACTGCAATCTGCCATAGTCCCACATGCATCAGATAAAAATGGTTGTAAAAGAAGATGATTTGCTGGGACTGACTGTGTTTAAATACTCAGTTCTCCAACAGGAGGAAATCTGCATAAAATACAGCTTATAAAAAATAATATATCCTACAAGAATAGCCTAGACACCTTTGGTAAAAGACAAATGGCTTAATTATAAACTGATGCTGCTCAGAGTACATTCTCCTATCTTTACTACTGTGATCCTTGGAGGTGAGGCTTTGTGGTTATTCTTTTTAATTTTCATTTTGGGGGGAAGATGAATCTGTTCGGAGCAGAAAGAAAAGAAATGAGGTCAGGGAATTTAACAGAAGACAGCGCACAGCAGCTTCTTTCCTCCTCCCAATCGTGAAATAAATTAAGTACTAGCTCCTGTAAACTCAGTGTTCACCTTTCAGGGCTGGGGATGAGAGTTACATGGACAAGACCACAGGATCCTCTGTCTCCTTATAAAGTAAAGAAAATGACAGGGCGGGTTGCAAAATGCTGACACAGGCAGTACCTTGGTGCTCAGAAAAAACCAGACATGGTCAAAGTGTGCTGGATAGAGATCATCAAAGGGATGATTAGTCAGTTTATGAACTGCCTGAAATCTAAAGGCCGTGCTCGATGATGTGCCCCCTTTCACATGTGCCCTGTTGTCTGACTTCTCCCGGACCCGTTGTCTAATGACATAAAGTACCGCTTTTTTTTTCCCCCGCACCTAGAATGTATAACTGGCAGCCAATAAAAGCTTCCTAAGAAAATAAATGAAATCTCCATTTCCAAATGGCGTAAGAACCATTAAGCACAACCGAGAATCCTGAGAGAAGAATTTAATTTTACTGCATATGCTTGAATCCATAGTCTGTTTAAAACATGACTTTTAACCACAAAAGTAAACTTTAAAATATTTTTAAGTGGGAAGCCCCACATCCTAGTATTCTATGTACCAAAGGGCTGTGTCACTTGAGATGTGATGTGTACACTTATTTATACATTTGGAAATCAAGTATAGATCAGGAAAAATGGAGCCATTCAAATTAAAAGCAGCATCTGCTTATTTTTCCTGGGTATAAGTGACTACGTTAGCACTGCGTGCTGTAAAGGAATTGTTCAGTTCACTGCTGCTCAAAGGCTATTGCACCTTGTCTTGTGTTTGGTATTGTCAATAACTTTGGGTTCACCCTTTCTGTACCTCAATTTGCCTACTAGAAAATCTGAAATAATTATACACAGTCACTGCATACATTCAAACAATGGCAGAACTCTGATACTTAATAATATTTAGGGAAAGGCATTAAGCAAAAACCCCAGGGTCCAGCCATGCTGGCACTCCGCAGAGGATTTTATTCCATCCCCGTTTTCATTTACTGAGTCCGCTTTCTGCCTTATCCGCCAGCCTCATACCCCCAACAGCACAGGACACCTCTCCCCTGCCAGCCCCAGGCAGGGCCTGGGCGTACAGACTCGGCCACCCCTTTGCATGCATGACAGCCACCCATTGAGGCGCTGAGACCTGGATGCCTCCTTTCCTACCGTAACCACCCGCGAGGATTCCTCAAAATAATAATTACACTGAGAAGGAAAATTCTGGCAGAGCTGCTACTGGTTTACTATCCCCTAATAAAAGGATCACTCGGTGCCAGCCACCTTACCCCTTCCAGTGTGACTAGGTCAGTCCCCATCAGACCTAGCCTGTCTCCTTCTGCAAGCCCCGTTTTAGATAGGACCAGGTGAGCTTGCTGAGGCCTGGCTACTCATTTGGGTTTTCACTGGAAGGTTAAGAGTCTTGGAGTCCTCGTGACCAGCATCGTAACGGGCAAATAGGAACCAATTTGATGATAGAAAGGCTGACCACAAAAAAAATGCTGGCCTCTTGCACCCCTGGGTTTGCTTGGAGGATGCACAGCTGCTTTAGGCTCCTACCGACTTCACAAACAGGGCTTTTAATGAGGTTCCTCCATGAGGCACTCATTCACTGAAACACCTTAGCACCTGAGGATAACAAGGCAGGCTGATCAGCTCTATCTGACATGGAGAGACAGAAACAAGAGGGTAACATTGCACGTGCATAACATACTGTCTGGGCTGAAATGTAAGACAGCACAAAGCAGGAGGACGTACTGGGAGTCTTATGTTCTCATGTGATGTAAGATTATATCACCGTAAATTATCATTGCTTTCTTTTTTATAGTTCTGACAGATATAGAAATGAGTACACAGGACAACACGGGTCATGGAGTTTCTTTGCATTTGCACGTCATAGATGTTCAGCTCTGAAGTGTCCAAAGATTAGCCATTTCCTCTTAGACCATCTGCAACATCCTAGAACAAGCGCAAAAGTCTTTTAGTTAAAGCCTAAAATAAAAACTCAGATGCTGCAAGAGGCAGAACAAAGGAGATCCTGATCATGAGGTTGAATTTCTAGCACAGATGCTCATCTTGGCTTCATTTCAGGAGGCTCTGACTCCACCATGCAATTAGACAAACTCTTACCCGTCACGTCCCAGCACTGGAGCGCTACTGATTTGTGTCAGGCATAGATGATGCTCTGACCCTGCAGTCCAGCAGCCTCCTTCAAATTGAACAGAACTAAAGCATGTCACTTTTCCTGTTCTCCCTGCTGTAGTTTTAGGAAAGATAAATTTTGAAGTGGACAAGAGTAAATAGCTCCATTTCATTCTTGCTCTAGATCTGGTAGCCGCTCTTTGCTTCTGTGCTAAGCAGCTGAAGGCTCATGGGATGGTTTCTGAGACACAAAACCTGGGATCTGAACACAGCAAACTGGACTGGCAGGTGGCTTGGGATTTTGTCCTTTCCTAAACTGGGACAACACCGGAGAATACAATAGACATCCTATTTCTCTTAGCAATGATCACGTTCCCATGCAGGGGCAAAACTATTCAGCCCTTCAGCATTCATAGTTTATTCAGTCAGGAAACGCATTATTGCCTCATAAAATGGGACACCTGTCTCATTGTCTGTTAAATATTAACAGCAGCACCATAGAAATGAACTGTAATAGTTTTATTCTTGTAATGTTCTGGGTAAATCTTATTACAGTGTAGTGTGGATGTCAACAAACAGAAAGAAAGTATGAAAACATGACTTTTATACAAAAACTGGAGACTGACATGATTTAGAGGCAACTGCATCCTTCTGGCACAGGTAACAGTACCGAGTACTCCTTCATCCTTCAGTGCTGCGCTGTAGAAATGGTAATGCTTATCGCTTCTGAAGTATCTTTTTTATCAGTAGACATCAAAGCACTTGTCTAGGACTGCAAAACACCTCTGCAGCGTGGTCCTCGTGGAGCGGAGGAAACCAAGGTACGGACGGAACCTGGAGCCGGTTGCATCAGCTGCAAGAAAAGCGGTGCAGAAACAGGCCCGGCACCCTGACGCCCGCTCCCCGGCACCCTCTTTTATCCACTTAACGCTGCTTGCTATATAAGGCACAGCATGCCACGTCTACTGGCGACTTATATCCCACACAATCTCATTAGCTCTGCTGCCTGGCTCCTGACCTTTGTTGGCAGAGTACACCAAACTGGGGTTCTGAGAATCTTGCTTAAAAAAGCCACGTGCTTTACGCTTCCTCACTTCAGCCCGGGCAGGAAGCGGCAGTACAGAAATACCGCACCAAAGGCTATTCCTGCCGCTTTCCAAGCCTGACCCTCACATCTCTGTTCCTTGTGGATAAGGCTCCAGAAGCCTCCGGATTGGGCTGGGAGTCTCCAGGCTTTCTTGGGGGCTTTCCAGTCAGTCCCGGGTTTAGCTGAGCTGGGAAATCTGCAAGAATAGCTTTTGTCCTACCGCTGCTTTATTCCTGTTTCCCAGCCTCGCTGAAACCAAAGAGGCACGGGCAATGTTTTTGGTATCGCAGATGAATAAGATTTTCCTGGAACAAATAAAAAGGTCAAATTCGGTTCCTGTCACAACTCCTGTGCATTTCTAGCTCATGGGCCCCCGCCTAGGTGCCACCGCTTTATGCTCAAAAGCCGGTCATTGCCTTTTCGCCCAGTTTTAGTCCTTTATACAGTAATTTATTTAAAACACCCAAGCAAATAAGTGCTTTATGTTAATTTTATGGACCCAAATCAGTAATTAATGCATAGACATGAAAGACAGAAAACCACTGAAGACTCAGTCTTGGGGTTTCTTCATGTTTCTCAAACAATTCCAGAAAGCAAAGCTTTCAGACTAGAGTAAGGGGAGATATCCTGGACCAGGTTAAACCATCCTGAATGTGCTCTGCTCACTCCAGTGGTATCCAAATGGTGCAGCCTGGAATACGGTAAAAATTGAGCTGGGAAATGGTCACTTCAATTGAAATGTGTAAGTCTGGAAGCCTGTCAATAACAGACAAATTACCCCAAACTACTTGGCAATAAAATCTTACCTATACAGTACCTTCACACACTCTCTTGTATGCTATTTCCTAAAAAACAATTTTAAAAAGGCACCACTTTTAGAAATGATTCAGAGAAGTCTTTATTTAATTAGTTCTATTTTTCATGTGAATTAGCCTGTAATAAATTCAGACTTTTGTCACACTATGTATCTTCTACCACACAAACCTTGAGGGGGGAAAGAAAAATTATGGTGAGTAAATTCCAGAAAGACAAAAGCTGCCTGCAGTAGGTTTTCCATACGTCATAACAGTCCTTAAAGGGAAGGAATATGAGAAGGGATATGTAACTGTCTAGTCTCTATTTCTTGCCTTGCTAGAGTTTATACCTGGGTACAGTCCCAGACTAAACAGTGTGTGGGAATTGGAGGGAAAGGGGGAATTCCACCATTAAGGAAGGACATGACATGTTTTGTAGAGCTCTGACGGGGGGAGGTAACAACATTTGGTGTTTGAAGGTGATCAGGGGCTTGTCAGAGTCAGTTCCAGGACAGAGGTTCAAGAGTTTTTTACAATTATAGGTGCCTGATAAACGCTGTTTGGGACTATCCCAGAAGCTGGCTGAATGATGAGGAGAAGATTTACAAATGTACGTGTGAATAAATAACCTGGCAGCTGCTTATAGGGTAGCACCTTTTGTTACTTGAGCTGTTTGCAGTGGTTGGTTTACCGGCTTTTTTTTTTTTTGCTAATTGCTCTTGAACGTTATCCTGTTAAACCTTTTCAGTCATCTAGTCCAGGTGCTACAATGCTGCAGTACAACCCAGTACGATAAAGCCAGTAAATAACCAGAGCAAACAACCTACAAAGTAACTATGGGCAGCATACTATTCACCCAAACCAGCTGGCAAATTTTTTCAACAAATGAAATTTACAGGCAAAAGTAGGAAAGATTTCATGACTGGTGTACAGTCCAGAGAAAAGAGAGAATGTCACACAAATTTATGCAATGCTGGCTTCAATGATCTTAGTAACTTTTTGGCCAATGTATGTTATTTATACACTATTTATTGAACTTGGCCTTAAAGTAGAACAAGAACCCATCAAGTACATTCTGTACCTTACAGAATTTATATTCTGTCATTAAAAAACAGTATTAATGGATACGACAGTGTGTCAGATCGTAAAGTTCAATTCTGGATTAATGAGGAGCATGTATCAATGTTGTATTATACTTGAATAGAAAAATTTAAAAGGATTTTATTTCCACACAAGATCAGTGTCGCATTTAATGCCATGAAAGCCTCACACACATCTCAAAAACAAACTTCTTTAATTTCTGAAAAAGCCGTTGCTGAATAAGTTATTTATACATAGTTAGGAAGACAAAAAAGGGAGAATATGGAGCTGAGTTCTATGTAACAACTGCTCTGTGGCTGAAAAATGTAAACAAATAAAAAAATAGAAGCAATAATCCAGTTCAGTTGTGTCTAATGGCAGATAATGTCAGTGATAAGTACTGTAATATGTTCTGCCTTCTTATCTGGAAAGACCACAAATAATGACTAACTACTGATAAAAATAACAATTCCCTTCGCAGACTCGCTTTTTCCCCTCCAACTGTGTGCGGACTCTGTGAACAAGAGCCCTGTGATGATGATGACTTCTGAGTAACTTATGTGTTGTCTTGGAATAAATTTTTAATTTATGACTGTGTTGATTACCCTGGCTGAAGGGGAAAAAGCTCGGAGCTCCCAAACCCCCACCTCCTCTGCTTTTTCATCCTCCGATGTTTTATTTTCCCAGCAGTCCAGCTGTACTGTCCTCATACTGTATGTATTGTCAGGATTATCTTCAGCCATGTGAACTATAAACACGACTAACGCAGTGGCAGAGGGCCAAGAAGGAAAATCGTCCTCTTCGTCTGAGAGGCGTCTGGAAAACAGACCCAGGATGGGTCCTTCCCTCACTCTGCTGGAAGCCCTCTGACACCACAATGACAAAGTAAAGCCCCAAAATAACAGAGCAGTTGTTTCTAGGTGATGGGATACTCCCGGGTAATCATGATGACCATGAGGATTTCTTCTTCTTTTTTTTTTTTTTTTTTTTTAAGTTACGAGGGAAAGAAAGACTTGTTCCCATTTCCCACCGGAGGTAGGCATGTTCTTCATCAACAGATTTTCAGAGACCAAAAAGCAGAACTTGAGGCACTCACTTTCCAACCGCTACGAATTTGGGTAACGCAGTCCCTCCGTGTCTCAGGTTCCTCACACGTAAACATGGAAAGCAAATCCTCCCTCTGGTTTGTAATGTGTCCTCGTAGCTGTAACGTCCAGTGCTGAGCTTACTGCTACGGAGAAGTATTTTATTTTACTGAAGTCTGTCTGAAGAGTAAGGATAAGGTCCACAAAGGTTTGAAATCACTTAACACCCCTGTGGAAAACTAACTCCCTTTAAATTATCGGGTAGTAGAGGCCAAAGTGGAAATTAAGAACATAAAGAGTTCTCTGTATCTGTGTCTGTGGTGCTACCGATACAACAAGGCGTACCAGGGCTAGTCCCTAATTAAAAGAGAATAGTTTTCCAATTAATGGGCAGCACCAGATGGCATCAACAGAGGTGCCTTTTTTTAGCTTTCCTTGGCCATTCTTCAAAAAATGCTTATTTCAGGCTGTGGTGAAATTCTCTTCCATAGGGTATCACCTATAAATGTATGTTCCCTCCGCGAATTCCTCAAGTGCCTGGCAATCGGCGTTCAGAACAGAGCAGCTGACCAACCTTAACAGGAGCTGTCTTTAATGCTCAAACCATATTTTTGCTCCCTTATGTCACATGCACTTACTCTACAGTTTGGTGAAGGAGAGAGCAGGGCTTCATCTCCAGCCCCGGTTACTGATGTGCTGCACAGCCACGCCGGCGCTGGAGTCAGCAGTGTTGGAGAATGTGTGGGAGTCCTATCTCCAGCAACCCCTGGCATGTATCTAAACTTTAGCCTAGATTAAAGGTCAAACTTTGCTTCTGCCTTTTTTTGACTTGGAGAGCCGTTGTCCTCGGGCAAGCAAGCTATTATGTTTTATTTCATCAGTTAGTGGAAAGCAGCTGTACTGCTTAGCATAATTAACGAGGAGGTCAGGCAGTAATGCTTTGTATGCAATAGTGTTATATGCAGCACTAAGGCAAGTAATTGCCCATAAAAACAGTATCTTGTAAAAAGGGAGGGGAAAATCCACCTCCCTTGAAGAAAAAATTAGGAGTGCAGTACTTCCTTTTAGTCACCGCTGAAAGCATTCCCCCTTCAGGTCCTTCAAGGCCAGAAAATCATTTACCAAAAATACTCGGGAAGTAATCCACAGCAATATTCACTACTGTTTACTGAAAATTTGCAACTGATTGTTGCAAATATACAAGAAAAATATCCATGTAAAAGGAAGGTAATTGCACACAGTGCTGGGTTTACTACCCATCCTGGCGTGTCCAAAGGTAATTTAAAAGATAATGCAAGTTGATGTTCCCAATAGTTTCCCGAAAGTTCTGTTGCGGAAGAGTTTTGTTCAGCTTTTCTTTAACTGCAAAATAATACATTCCTACAAACAGCTGGGAGAAAAGCCATTGGTATATGCTTATTCATGATTAAAATATCTCCTTCACTCCTGTTGAAGCCAACCAAGGCAAGAGCAGGAGGCACACTTTCAGAAATACTGAGCAGGCTAACCCAACACTAGCTCGTGCTGAGACGTTCATTCATGAGGAAACTGAGAGTGCTGGAGAAAATGGCAGGAAGAATGGTATCCCTCCCAGGCTAAGTTTCATTATCTAATTTGCCTTCAATCTTTTTTGATAGAAATGCAGGGTGGTTTCTGAAGAACACAAAGGTGTTAAAATTGAGGACGTATGAGCCATCTGTCTGATCCGCTCCACTAAAGAGATGATATTCAGGTCCAGTGAAAGGCCTCTGGCTCACTACCCTGAGCATCTTCTCTTTTTACAGTAATGATAGACACAAAACATTGTTCAGACGTCCCTTTACTTAAGAAAGCTGTTTCTGGCTTTGCTGTAAACCAGTGACACCTGAAACCTGTCCTGCCAGACTTCCTCGTGCTGACTAGTAACCTGCTCGTGCACAAAGGTATTCAACAGAACTGGAGGATCCCAGGATCACCATAGGTATTATGTAGGTTACAGCACGTATACAAAACTTCTATGTGGAGCCTTGCTCTGTGTGAACGCTGTGGAGCAAATGCCAGGCAGTACCTTACTCCATTTACAGTTTCACTAATTTTGGTGAGGACGTTCCCAGTGTAATATTGATCAGTGCAGCTGATCTGGAAAGATCTAGTCCTGTATAAAAATATAAGGGCCCCATATGAGAAGGTATATTAATATATGAATTCCTCTGGAACAATCCATTTTATACATTTTGTTCATATGTATCAGATGGTACTAATTGCACAGGAACCAAGCTGTCTAAAAAGTAGAAGAATCTAGTCTTGTGTAGTCTGTAGGGGAGGTCATCCCATCCTAAGGTCCTCATTGACTACAGAGGCAATTTAGACAATCATTTTGGATTAGACACCTAACCTTTGGGTGGCCAAAGCTGGTTGAGATAAATCCCCTCCATCCTGTCAGTAATATTTTACACACACATGCAAATAAAAACATCTACATATGGATATGTAATATATATTTTAATATATTTATGTCATATATCTCTTAGATATATGTATCAGCATTCCTGAAATCCATATAACAAGCTATTTCCCAGGTAGTATACTACTGCAAATATAGATATGCCTGGCAAAACTCGTAACACACATTTAATGGTGTTCCACTTTTTTTTTTTTTTTTCTGATTCTTCTTTTGATCTACAGAAAGTTACCTGGTACTTAGACCTAAAAGAATAAATACAATGCAATACAATACAATACAATACAATAAGAAGTTAACTAGTGCTGACTGGCTTTGCAGAGGGCTGCAAAGATGTAAACCATATGCTACAGAGGCAAGAAGGTTACTGTCTCCCTCCTGTTCCCTTTTCCTCTCTCCCGGTGCGGGGAAGGCGGCTCTCCCTGGGCAGGTTTTTACTTTCACTTTCACGTCTGTGTCACCCAGACTTCTGCTGACTGTGGCTGGGGCACCAGCTCAAGTGGAAGGAGCATCTGGAAGGAAACACACACGTCGTGATGTGTGCCGTGAATATTTTACATTAGAAACCCACTTCTATTTCACAGCTGTTTTAGCGTGTCAGTGACTGACTGGAGGACTGTAGAACGAAGCTGGAGCTTGGGTTGCGGGGTTTTTTGTTGTTGAAGCCTAGAATATTAGGTAAAATCTTCAGGCACATTTTTCAGTGCACTGAAGAGACATGCTAATATTTTAACCTAAGACACAATGTTAATAATATCCTTATGGCTGGCTCTTGGACTCCCTCGCTGAGACAAATGCTACCCACACATTCCTTCGCCCAATACACAGACAGTCATAACTCTGCGATTAGCGTGGGTCCAAGGCCTACTGAGATTAATCAGAGAGAAGCTCCACATTGCTTTATATAGACTAATAACTTGAAGCAAGTTAAGAATGCAAAGGAAGCCGCAGGAAGGGATATTTCTAACAAACAGCTCTCTGTCAAAGATAACAGCAAGGAGCACGAGTGACGGATGGCACAAGCAGAAGATGGAACGTAGGAGAACCAGGGAGGAATTTGAAGCCCAAACAGCCAAAGATATAAAAGCAATTTGTAAATTCTCAGCTGATTCTGCCATCTCTGAGACGTGACTAATGTGGAGACAATGACAGCATGTGGATGTCTCAGGAGGAAAGAAAACGGTGCAGGGAAGAGAAGCAGAGTTCAAAATTCCTAAACCAAAAGACAGCAGTGTCTATTCCTTTTTTTAAATTAAGCATCATTAACACAGGTACATTACTGATTTTCAGAAGCAAGTACTCTCCTGGGAGTGGCAAAAATTGGTATCATATATGAGCAGCGTCCTCACAAAAAAGCACAATTATCACATAGGAAAAAAGGAAAAATCAGAGCATTCATTTGGCCCTTGCAGGACATCTGAACACATGAAAGGGATAGTTAACTGTCCTTAAGTACAGAATACAACAGAGTTGCATTTTGACCCGTTTGCAATAACGCAAGGCTAACAAAAAGAGGGGAAAAAAAGTGTTGATTTTATATAGAGGTTCCATATTTTGTTTGCATCCGTACTGATTTGAGGCATTGTCTACTAGATTTTCCCTTCTCAGAAACAAGGACATATAAAACATTGCCTGTAGATTTATTCTGATTGCTGCTTCATTGATTCTGAAGCTGAAATAATGTACCCTCCAAAACCACTAATATTTCTATTGTGACCAGACTTGTCCAGAGTTTTACAATCCTAATTAGTTTCACAGTTGTCTTGTTGTTTTCCTGTACTCCCCCTCTGTCTGCTCATCACCATCTGCTGTCATCCACGGTAAGATCTTAAAGGAAGGACCATCTCTTTGTTCTGCCTTTACACAGCACTTCACAGAAATAGCTCATTATGGGAACCCAGGGCTGAAATTCCTAACCACCATGGCAATAAATGTAGTGGACAGAAAGAATAATGAGTCTCAGAAACAGCGGAGAAATGCCCAGCTCCTGTGTTTTGGACAGGATCTTCTGCTTTCTGACTCTATCTTTTGTTCCTGTGCCATTTCTGCCCTGCCCTTTACAGGAATTGCTAGAAGAGAACACAGCGCCTGGTCAGAGTGCAGGCACAGTTTGGGAGGAAAAGGCAATGATGGATGTGGCAAAAGGAAAAGTGAACATCAGAACAAGTCCTCTGTCAGACTCAGGTGAGGGCAATAGGGACACATCACCTTTGTCTGTACCTGTACTTCAGGCTGTCTGTTTGGGCATTTTGTCCTCTTTTTAGCAAGTCAGAAATACTTGAATGAAGACACATTAGATGCCAGTCTGTCCCAATACTGAAATTCTGGTGGGCACAGTCAGTGACCGTGTACTAAAATGGAGCATTAGCCCTAAGGATCAGTTCCCCTCCTCCATCAGCAGCTCCTCCTCTCATCTGTCCAAGTAGCTCGGCATAATACTCAGTGGCTGCTTCCTACTTACTGCTCTTCTGTCCCCTATCATCTCCCACAAGAGCTTTATGTTTGTCATTTATATGTACTAAGGACATAAGACTCTGGTTCATTCAGTAACTGAAAGAACTGATTCCATAGGAACAACAAAACAAAAATATAATTTCAGCTGCTAAGTGAACGGGTGGCCAGAACTGGTGCCTCTGCAATTTAGCTCTATTGTAAATTCTTGTGTTTTGGGGTCAGGGGGGTTGCTTAGATTTTTGGTGAATGATAGGGAAAATCTGAAAGAAATGGATATTTTTCACTACTACTTAATAGAAAACCCTAAACAAAGTGGAGGCAGGTTAGTTCAAAGGCCTTGCTTGGATTGGATGTGAAATGTGATTGAATTACCCCCAAAATCTGAGGTTTGTGTCTATTAGATATACAACTGTTTGGAAGACAGTATCTTGAACCTAAATGAATGGGTTTTGGCACTTGAACAAGTCAACATAGAATGGTGAAACTAAATATTCAGGAGGACTGGTCTTTCAGAATTTCTTAAGAGACATGCATTTTCATAGCTGTTCATCTTAAATTGTGGTCCATGGTATTCAGTTGCTCATAAAACTCTTCTAAAGGAAATCGTGTTTTCGAATAAGGCTGAACTTGTTATTTATAAAAGTTTATTAAATTAGTTCAATTAATACTTAATCAATTGATACAAAGTTCATCAAGTCAGTATGTTGCTTATACCCACAGTTCACACCCACTTTCAGCATTCTCTCATAAAGTACTTATTCTACACAGTACTATCATTTATAGGACCATCGTGTCAAGCCTGTAATATTCTTTTAACCCTATAAAAATTTTCTAAATGCATCATTACTATAAAATATCACCTTGACAGGTATTTATTTGTAATGTTTTGGGTATTCACTTTTTAAATGAGTGTCCAAGTCTGTCCTATTTTAAAATTAAGTGACCGATGAAGTAAGTTAAGGCCCTGTTTTAAAGAACTAGATATTATCTCTGCAACATGTGCAGTCTGTCTTAATCTAGGAAATTGCAAAGTGATTGAGCAAATGCTTAAGTCATACTATTTAGTTATTTAAGGTGACTTTAAAAGACCGAGATGACTACTCAGAAGATGACAGTGTTCCCAGGGTAGTCCTTAGCAGGGGTAACACAGCAGCCCATTGTGCAGGGCAGCAATTAGGAGTGCCAGCGCTGATTGGGTTCCTGGGGCGCATTGTTCTTCCCGATTTTCAGGTCATTCCACCCAATGGGCAGATGCTGGGGAAGTCATAATAGAGATTATCAGTTTGGGGATGCCACTTCAACAGACGGCCACGGGTAAGTGTGGGATTTTCACTTGTCTGGACTTTGCTGGAGGAAATAACTGCATCTGAGAGGAGAAGCTAACTACGATGAACACAAGTATTTGGTGTTGTGTTTGGGGAGGTAATTGCCAGTGTGCCTCTGGCACCTTGGAGGAACCATCCGGGCTCACATTCCTTTCCCTCCTGACACCCTGTAATCACAGGGGTAAAGACGGTCATTACCTGCTCCCTGCAGAAACGTTCCCAGGACATATTGACCGTTGCACCTAAAGCCTATGGATACTTGAAAAACTTCAGGGCAGCAGTAAATGGCCCAGAAAATGTTTGTGAGCAGTCCAGCAGGCTAGCTTCAGGCAGATTCCCGGGGAGCTGCATGTCTTGGGTACCCCCTGGTCTGTGCTGGCGATGCTCGGAGGTCAGCGCAGTGCTCTCGGTGGGGTGTGAAAAAGTAGGAATCGGAAGTGAAAGGCCTCCAAGTTCTGCCACAGAGAGACCGTTTAGTAAAACTGATCTTTTGCACAAAGTAGGGCCCCAGTGCAAGGGAGGTCAATGGTCAGCGTCCCATATTGAAACGCTCCTCAGGGAGCAAGTTTTGTTGAGCGATATCAGCGTGTTCAGACCATCCTCCTCCATCTGGGATATTTCTCTTTTCCCCTTGCCTCTCTCTTGGACCAGACCAAACTAGGGTCACCTGTGTACTCTCCTTCCCTTCCTTTGCCTTAGTTTTTCTCCCCATTCAAGCTGCCGTATGCACTTCCCGGTAGCAGCGTAATGGCCATCGCCTGTGGGGTTGATGCACGGTGCATGTGTGCTGGCTAAAAGACGGGGGGCTGCCTTAGCCTTGACCCTGCATCAGGCTCCTCACTGGGTAAGGCAGGCTGGTCAGCAGTGCCTGCCGCCACTGCCAAGGGATTGCTCCCATATATTGCAGGAATAAAGCAGGCAGATCGCATGGAGGCAGTATTCAGGAGCGCGGTGACCTGAGCAAAGACTCAGTGGTCCACAGCTAACCTGACTGGGTCTCCAAGTGCGGTGTTGCTGTTAAGAAGGCACATGAGAGTCCTTAAGTGGATGAGCAAGCTGGGGGACTCTGAGCTGGAGCAGGGAAGAGAGATTCCCGTGGCTGCCTGAGGCAATACAAAGACTGCGGCTGAAAGACTGAGGATTTACACTAGAAAAAGGGCACCGAAAAGTTGGAAAAGGACAGAAAAGGGCAACAAGAATGGCTGGGAAGACTTTGCCTTATAGCAAATGACATAAGAACGCTGATCTGTCTAACTATTTAACAGTGAAGGTAATTAATTGTTGGTGCAATTTACTGAAGAATATGGTCAAACCTAAGTCACCTGATGTCCTTAAATCAAGCTGGCTATCGAAAACATAAGAGAGCTGAAAAAGGACTTGAAATGATGAAATAACAAAATGATGTGCTGCTGGGTAATCCACAGATGTTTATACTGGCATCTCAGAGCCTAAACACGCTCTGCATCTTCATTAAGCGCAACATATCGTTCTTAGCTAAACCAATACCTGTGAGTTGAGCAAATTCCTTATGCTTATAAGAAAATATCTTTAATTTCAAGCCAAAACTTTTTTTTTGGTGCCTATGTTTTGCAAATTTTTCCACTCTTTGTACAATAGGTCATGAGGAGGCAGGAAAATTTGTGATCAGGTCTCTATAAGGGTGTATAACTGTGCAGTGGTAACGTATTTACTTGCAGCAGATGGAATGAATATGGGAGAACATCTAATGTGGTAATTGACGCTAAAATCTAAGGCATTAATTAAATATGTGTTCTACTTAAGGAGTCAACTGAATGATGAGTGACAATTAAAAATGATGTCTTTATAATTATTCCAATTCCTATTTATGAAAGTAGAGTGTGACTGCATATTAAAATATGATTGAAGGTTTTATGACTCCTTATTCTTTCACAGTTAAAACGTTTGCAATTATTTCTCCCTCAGATTAGAGCAATGCATAGCAATGTAGAGTAAAACAGCGTAGGCTTGATTCTCCAGTCACTTAACACAGGTTTTATATTGGCATATGATGACTCCCTTAAGCAGAGCACTCCTCAGTTAGGGTGATTTGAATGGACAATTAAGCTCAGCATGCTGAATACTGCAAATTCAATATGAACATCTGGGGATGTATTTACGGATCAATGGTTCATTTTTTACAATAATATTTGGTCAGGTTTGGAAAGTCTGCTGCAGCTGTATGGGTGGAGATTTCTCCTTCCAGACAAAGCAGTGGGAAAAATCCCTTTCCTTTGCAGGGAGCAAGATTAGCCCATTCATAGAAGTCAGGGTCCTTTCCCTCAATCTGCGTGTGTCTAATGTATTTCTTTGAAAATTCTTAATTAGTATAGCAGATTCAAACTTTGCAAAAGGGCTGCATATAGCTCGCTTTGGATTAGGTTAGCTCGAAGTTGTAATTGGTTGCAATACCAAGAGACGTTCTCACCCCAAATCTCCTACACTTCCCTAAGACATCAGACAGTGGAAAATTCCCTTCCCTCGCCAAGTTTTTGAAAACTCTTCACAATTGCAGCCAGAATTATTTTTTTCTTGTCCATTATATAACCATTAATAATCCTCATTTTCATTTATTTCTCAGAAGTTGTATTTCAAATAATTTTATCCAGGAATGGAAGCTTGATTTTATGTTACACCCAAGAATTACAAGGGAAGAGAAGAGGAGTCCTTCCTTTATTTGAATTTTTTTTTATTTATTTCTACTGTGCGTATTTGTTTGTCTTTCTTCTGCCCTCAGTACTTGTTGTGGATGTGCTGGGGAACCACTGGTGCATATATTTGAGAAGGCAGTAAGCTCAAAGATAGCTGGAAATCCCGTTGATTATTTTTACTGCAACCTTGAAAAGAAAGAGAACAAAAAGTGTGTGTATGTGTATATATCTACACGTTTATATACACACACACTAAAGATAAATATTCACTGAAGCTTTAAACCCAGTGCCAAGCTTGAGAAGCTGGTTTTTGTACTGGAGTCTTTCCTAGCACCCAAGGCAAGGGACTCTCTACCTTTGGCTGCAGAGCAGCAGCAGGGCATCCTTGTAGCCCCTGCAGTTGCTGCTCTCCTGGGTGGAGATGACATTGGCCAAAAGCCTGCTTCATCTGCCTGCTTTTCTTCCTCTAGTACTATTACCAAGCCTCTCTTTCCAGTCTCCATGGCTCTCACCTCTTCTCCTATTTACATCTGCTTGGCATTTTGCAATAAAAATGCTACCATCTCCCCACCTGAGCCTCTTTGCTGGCTCCCCCTCTCTGCTCGACACTAGTGCCTGCTCCCAAGTGCTGCTGCAAAACACCCTCGCTGCCTGCCCCGAGTCTTACACCCTGCCCAGCTCTCCTTACTCTTTCCAGGTGCTACGCAAGCATTTCTACTTTTTCCTGTTGTGTTTCCGTTCGGAAAACATCTTCTTTTCCAATCCATCAGCAGGTCTCGAACATCTCTTTTCTGTTGATTCCCCCAGTCACCTGGTGCGTTGCAATAGATTAGCTTTTCTATTTACCTTGTTCAATTAGTTTTTATTCTGCTCCGAATTGGATTTTAGCAGCCCATAATTTGTGAGTCTATAGAATTAGATATATTTTTGTAAGCCATTTGAAAAACAAGGATATCAAGCTTCCAGATGGCATAAAATACTGGTTTCTGGATTTAGTACTTCTCAAGATAGAACCTGTTAAAATCATGCCTGACTGGAAGGGTGGGAAAAAAGCAAGAGGGCAGTCCAAGTACTGTGCTTCTGGGTTTTGGGGGGCTTTTTTCTTCTTTTTCTTCCAAGTAGGCCTGTTACAGGTGACAGTTACATGGAAATAAGCAGAGAAGAGCTGGGCAATTGGTTCCCGTATGCAGAAGATGCATCTATAAGGTGGTTAGGACGTGCATGAGAAACTAACAAGACGCTCAGAGCCTTCATGCTCCTCTTCATGTTAAACAAGATGAAACGGGATGGTGGAAGTGCTGACATCATTATTAGTAACATTAGTTTTATTCACGTCATAATGCAAATTCACTAGTATAATCCTATTAATGATAAACATCTGTATAATTTAGGATTTTTTGGTTCAATATATGTTAATGCTGTGGATTATAAAATCGAAAGCCTAAGTCCCGAAATAAGGTGATTTTTAAGGCCAGCTCTCCACAACCCATTCAAGCCTTAAAACAAATCTTTATTTTTTATTAGTGCTACTCCATTTAGATCTTTTTCTGCTTCTAGCTTCTTTCTTACTTTATAAAGCTACTGCTCATCAGCTTATCTCCCCTGCAAAGCTCCCCACACCTTTAATCTGTTTAGCCCATGTGTCATGGACTTTCTCCTTTTTTAATTGGTGGAATTCAAATATTCTCACTGGCAGCCTATCTTTCTCTGGGAAGATTGGATTATCTCAGGATCTTATAGGCAGAATTATGAATCGGGCACAAAATCCACATCACAGCTTGCTCCTGCTGTGGAGACTTTCCAAGTGCTGCTCCCTGGAGCTCTCTTTGCCCCAAAGCAAAGGGCTAGGAACCTTGCCTGGCTTTCCTCCAGCAGAAGACGATCGATGAAACGATATGGGAAAGAGAAGTCTAATCAGGAAGTTCCTATCTGGGGAGGGGAAAAGCACTTCTACCACATATGGCAGGCCTCCAGAGGAAGGCAGGTCTTGATAAATATCAAAAAGAGTAAAGCTGCAGGATTTTGGACACAGCGGAGAGTGAATGCCAGGAGAAGTCCATCCCTCCATTGGCCACAATACGACTGTGCATGGAGGAGAGAAAGCCACCGACTGGCAATCCCATGGAGCAGATGTCCTACAAGAGAGTCCTTTATCTCTGCACCTGCTGCATCAAAACTCCTCTGACAGCTCAGCACTGAATGCCCACAGGAAGAATCACAGTTATATAAACGTGTACGTTTCCCTAACAGTAATGCCTGCCCGTGCACTGTCCATATACCAGACTACATGTGAGCCGCTTCCCAAAAGCCCCAGAATATCGTACATGAGCTATACAACCCCATGAGCATGTGCTGTAGCACAGGTGGCAAACCCAGGCGTATGGCAGCCTTTCATTCAGCGATCTCATTTTATAATGTTGACAGGGAAATCTCTCCATGTTCATTTACAGGTCTGCTGTCAGTATTGTGGTATTTATATTACAGATGCATTTATATAATATTTATGTATTAGTATTGTTTTCATTAACCAGCTTTCCTATCCAAGGCAGCTGGCAATGAGGCTGGCACCCAGTAATTGTAGATTTAAATGGAACTGTTGTGCTCTTTGAGGTGACAGGTACATACATTTTTGGTGGATGTAAAGGGCAGGTAGTAAGGTAAGTATGTGGTAGTTATGCTTATTTATCCATGCCTACGTACTAGGCTAAGGGAATCTTAACAAGTTTAAAAATGTATAAATGCTTCATTTTTCTGTCTGATGGCAAGTCAGAGGATCGCTAGCTTTGAGTAGAGACTTACCCCTTCCAAAAGTTAGACATGCCGACAAATTACTGCTCTAAACTAATAGCAGTGTGGAAGACCTCTCTGCTAACACTATCAGATAAATACATCTACAATCTCTGCTTCCCACGTTTGACAGTTCTTAAGGGCTTGCCTACACAGCAAAGTTGTTCTTACATTGATTTTAAAAAATGTCATTTGGTTTATGAGTGATTTAGTTCAACCTAGTTTAAATAGATTCTTTTGAAAAATATGTGTTTATATAAAACATTGCATGTATGCAAGTATAAAAGCTTTGCAAAACCCAACACCATCCAGGTTCTGACTTGGATAGAAATTGGATTGTTGTACAATTTCCAGTCTTGGACTCAGATGAAGGTTTGTGCTTTGTTTTGGTTTTTTTAAAAGAAATGAAAATGTCTCTAGGCATTTTAAATTAATGCTAAATTTAAAAAAATATGATTGATATATATAAGTGTGTGTACGTAAAACCATATATACATATACACACATATATATATACACACATCTTACTTCTGTTGGCATAACTAATGCTTTTATTTAGATGTCCTCATCTGCTTAGAGGCACTTTCACTGAATAAAATGAAGAGAAGTTTGTGCTATCTGAGACACTCTCTCATATAATCCTCGTATTTCTAGACTGAAGTGCTTTCCTCTGTGAGATGCGGAATGTTTAACAATTCCTTATCATTGATATGGTTGTAACTGATGTGACACATCCTTCCTCTGTTGCCCACCCAATGTTCTAACACCAAAGTTAAATAAGAATCGGCACAAGTGGGATTTTTCTTGTTCTGCGATGTAGAAGAATAGCCAGTCATGGTTTGTATAAATTACTTCATAGTCACAGTTATATATGATATAGTTTCCTAATGAGGCCAATTCCCTAGGCAACAGCTCAACCCTGTAAATGTCTAAGCACAGGAATACAGCCAGCAGGATGTCTAATTCAGCTGAATTCAATGGAGATGATTTGGTGCTCATAATCACCTCACCTCCATGAGCTGTATGCCTGTTGTAAGTAATGTATTCAGAAAGAAAAAAGTATTTAAATACTCCTTCTTAAGTGAATTATTTCAAAACCTCCTCATTTTCCCTGTGTATTTTACCATTCATGTTTTGAAAAATGGTTTCTCTCCTGAAATTCAAAACAACCTTCAAGAAAACCAACTAAGAAATTATATTGAGGAAGCTCTAAGTATATTTAATACAATGCCTTGTGGTTTGAGTAACCAAAGAAGTCTACTTGTGACCGTTTTATGATGTGCCTGAAATAAAAATAAGTTTCAGTCTTTCAGATCACGGGCCACAAACCGATCTACTTTTCTTTTGGCTTGCCTCTCCATCATTCCACCTCTTCTCCCCCGCATCTCTATTCATCTGTGTGCAAAGCAGTGTAAAAATACTTCCGTTGCAAATCAGTGGGATATTTTGTCTTGTTAGTCCTTTCAGGCAACTTCACATGCACTTTTGCATGTGTCACAACAGATGCGTGTATTGCACCTTGATCAAAAGCTAGGCCTAATGGATTTCTTACAAGAAGGCTGCACAGCAATGAGGTAACTACGCACGGTGATGATTTGGCTGATTTTACATGCACTGTATGTCTGGGGCACCACGAAGTTTGCCTATGTCCTGACAATATCCACAAACCTGAAATCCACCACCCATTGGAGCTGATAATTGCCAGTGTAGGTCACTACAGTATTATTGCGAAGACCTGTGTGAAATGGCCCCAAGATGGAAGGAAAATAGACTTTGAAGCTATTTCTGTATCACTGCTTCCCAGCCGAGTGCTGCTCAGCCCATCCCTGTCCAGGAACCTGGTCTCAGAGCAGCTTTGCAAGGCTAATAAAAAGAGCAATCAATTTTTACTCCTCCTAAAGGACAATGCAAAGCATATATGCCTCAAAACCAAGCTTTAAAGTAAAGTAGAGAGTGTGAGGGTTTTACTAGGTCGTAAATATGTGATTCATTATAACCCAGCTTACGTGACAGGACAGAGCTCACCTATATGTTGGTTGCACTTTCGTTCCCAATGAACCCACTGCACCATGTAATATTAAACTGCTAGACACACTAAAGAAAAGAATCTTGAGGGATGTAGGGGTACATTGCTCCCTATCTGTCAGAAAACTGCCTAGGGAAGTGAGGTCAGCTCTCTGCTCAGAAATTGTGCTTGAGCATGAGGGAGCCTAGATTTGTTTCTGTAAATTACAGGGGGTTTGGCCTTGCTTCCACCAAAAGTGAAGGAAAATTCCTTATGCACTTTCATTAAAGTAGGGTCAGCAGCTTTAAAAAGCACAAGGTTACAAGAAGCATAGGGACTTGCTATTTGAGCTGAATACTAAAGTTTCTTTTAAGGGTATGTAGCGTTCAGCCGTGTAATGGTAAACGAAGGACTGAAAACCTCACCTGTTGGGTTTTGCCTGAATTATCCTTCCACTGCCTTGCATTTACCCTTGATTATCCTACTGCCAAAATTGTATGATCCAGCGGAGAGATATTATCTCATATAAATGTATGTTATCAGGAATAAAGAAAAAGGACTTTCCTTTAGCTGTCTAGAGGGACTGATAAGGTTTTATGCTTAGAGTTTTAGTATCATCTTGAATTTCCCGTTCTGGAGATTTTCTTTTCCGCTCAGGTAGATTTGAACTGCCTTTTAGTAACATAGGGGAGGAAATCCTCCTAGCTATGTCTGTTCTCTCTGCTGGATTGTCGGTTTGGTACATGGACTCCTTTTAGCTAATTGTAAGCTGGGGAGAAAAATAAACAGCTGTTGAAAGAAAGCTTCTATGATCATGTCTGTTTGGAACCAGAATATCCTGTACCTGCTCTCTCCTATATAATGTGCGAAAAGACCTGCAATTTACTCTCCTTCTAACTCCTATAAAGATAAGAAGGAACAAACTCTGTTCTTTTACAAAAAATTTCATAGGGCAGGTTAGGGAGAGTTTTCCAGCAGATACAAATGGAAGAGACTTTGGAGGGAATGCCCTTCCACCTAAAGGCCTTTAGTGGGAAGTTCCTAAAAATTGCTACAGAATCTAGACGATTAATTACTGAGGTTGGTTGAGGACTTAACCACAACACAATACAAATGCATAAAGTCTGCAGTACAGGCTGCAAGGTCTAAGAACTAGTCATCATACAAGGAAGAAACAGTTTTCCATTTCCCCTGTTTAGCTTTTTTGGGTAGTCTGCCACTGAACTGTCAACTAGCCTGGGAAAGCTGGGACTCTTCCATCTCTCGTACTTAAAGTCAGGCTGTCCAGCTCGGGATTTGGGTGCAGAATGAAGCTTCTCATTCTGGGGCAACTCATTGACGGCTGGAAGACATTAGGGTTGTTGACATCTGTAAAGAATTTCAGAAATTATGAGGATATATAGTGATGAGCAACACAGAGGCCGCATCAGACCAGAGCTTCATGGTCACCCAGGAGTTGTGTAATTGAGGAAGATACATGGATTCTTTCCACAAGATGTCAAAACCAGTCCATCTGTACCGAAGCAGGACTGAAAAATGGGTACTGTGTTCAAGCAGTCATTTGAGAAAAAACTCAGTCAGAATTTCCCTTTTACAACTCTGTGTGATGTGTAGTTCTGCCTTTACTCTGGTGGGCCTCTTTACACATCTATAGCAGTACATTTCTCCTGGTTGTCTTTAGCAAGGACAGACTTAAATCCACATATTAAATCCCACCTTCCTTGCACTGATTCTTTTATTATTGCGTCTGCATTTCTCCACGGCATCCTCCCTCACTGGTCTCTGTTCTCGTTCCTAGGCAGGTGGCCGAGCTAATTAATTAATATTCTTATTATTGGGAGGTAGAAACATGTAGCTGAAAAGCAGAGCCATTGCAAGTATTCAGCTGAGGTATTGTAGGGACTGGATGGGACATGCTTCATCAGAAGCCTGGGACCTCATAGGTTTCAGGCAACAACGGTTTCATCCTTGGGTCCTGCCGTTCCAGCGGCTATAGGAGTTCCCTGTTGGATGTCTGGTCCCTTATGGTGACCATAGAGGGATTCTCTATTCTGGATTTGCAGGACCCTGTGCTGTTTTGCAGCATAAGGGAAGGCTTTTTGTATGCTGAGCTGCTACACTTCACATCATTGTATTTTGATTGCATCCCACTTCTTTCCTGCCCCTGCCCCATGCACTGATGTGTTGATTGCAAAGCTACCATTGTAGCTTGCCTGGTGGTTTACATCCACGTAAATGAGGCATAAAATCCCAGCAAATCAGGCTGCCATAAATTGATCCATGTCTGATGAACACATTGATGAGCATGGGTAACCAAGACAGAGGAAAGCAGTGAATGAGACTGGAGAGAGCTCACAGAGGCCGATGTTGCACAGGTGTTAACTGTGGTGTCATGCTTTGATTGTACAGCAGATTATGATCTCCCTTTCTATTACCATAATAAACAGTTTCCACCTCTCCCCTCCATGCTTCTTGCATCTTTGTAAGGTGTTTTTCTTTGCCATAGGTCCTCTTTCCTACATAAAAGACATCAACTAGAGATTAAATTCCCTTTTTTCTTCAAGGAGTGAACTAAAAATATGACCATCATCCATTGGGGNCATATTTGCCTGTCTTTCTAAATTTTGTTTTCTTTTACACACTGTCATGAATAGGACTTGCACAAACAAGAAGAACTAACTAAAGAGTAAAGACACTGAAACTTAAAATATCAAGAGAGCTGTCAAATGTAGTAAGTGGGGAGGAGTAGAAATTTTCTTCTAATCTCTTTCAGCTATTGTAAACACATCTCACTTGCAACAGCACATCTTATCAACAGATGTTGGCTGTTCTTGTCTTTAATTGCTGCTGTCACTTTAGCTTCTAGCAGTTCCCGCTGCTACGGCTCAGTCATTAAAGGGACACTTCTCCACTAACCTCTTATTGCTGTGCTATCGTGCCCCCCTCTCGGGAGGCTGGGGGGGTGTGTGCTTTCTTTGCAGCTTCCCAACCCTGCTGCCGCGCTTGCACCGTGGTGTGGGTGTGCGTAGATGAGTGGTGTAATCCCTCCATGCTCAGACTGCACCGCTGGCTCAAGGGACAAAAAATGTTGTGTCCCATCTGGTCCTGATCCTGGGAGACCACAGGAGAACTGTGTGGCAGGTGCTACTTAAAGAAAGCTCTTCTCATGCTCAGACAGGATTCCCTTTTTATCCTGCATAAACAGTGGCAAAGTATTTTTCTCCACATCATCCTCAATTCCTGCCTCGTTGCTGCTCTTCTTTTCCTACCCCCACCACTGCCTTTTCTTTCTCCCATGGGACTGGCAGAATCTCAGAGGAAATAAGTAAAGCTTTCCTAATATAGAAGCTCATCTTCTCTGAAACCACTTCTCATTCTGTTAATGGAGTTCTGGAAATGTTTCAGTTCTCTCCCTACACTAATACTTTATTCTTTTCCTCTGATAGCTGTCCAAGCACCAGTGTCATCAGTTTTCTTAGCTTTATTAGCTTGTTTTGCAAAGAAATGCACAGGCAGTCTAACAAAATAATAATAAAAAATTGGCTGGAGAGTTTTATAGCTATGTGTTCTCTTTAAAAAAATAAATATGCATCTAGAGATATCTTTCTGAGGCCATTCCTTTACTGGGGTTTTACACTTCACAAATGTATGTGCTCTACATACAAACATCAATGGAAGATAACACAGGATGCTTAATAGATTTACACATGTTCCTTCCTCCTTCCTCTCTTACCCTGATAGATGTTTGGCCCAGGGCTCTTCTTTCAGAGCCTTTCCACCTCTGTAGATGTGACATCAGTGCTGAATATTTGCAAATCTGCTCTTAAAATTTTATATAACAAAAGCACGAAGTGCCTGCAAATCCTCCGTGTGGAAGGGAGTGCTTTTTCTGTGCCTCCCTCCCCCACAGTTACACTCGTTCTGGGGAGAAGCAAGGGAAGAGCAGAGCAGCAGACGTGGAGACGCTCTTGTTCTGCAACGAGAACAGGGTTTTCCTCCAGGGAGAAGGTGCAGGTTAGTACCAGGGGGCAGGTGGATCTGCTGTGCCCAGCGCTGTTTCTACAGGGGTGCAGCAGAGACGGAGGGAAGCTCAGGTACCTCCTACTACCCTCAAAACCCCAACTTGAAGATGGGAGAGGGGGGTTGAGCCGGGACCCTTCCACCCTCCAAATAGAAATTGTGGGGAGCAAGGACATGCTAAGCAGGAATGCTTGGGAGGGTGGGAAGTTCTTCAGAAAGGTGGCATCTGAGGAGGCTATGGCCAAATGCAGGAAGTACAGGTGGCCGATGATAGGAGAAATGCCTGCAGTCGCCCTCAGAGAGATCTAGTTATACAGAGCATATGAAGCAGACTCAGTAAGCACATGCTCAAAATACTCCACCTGCATTTTGGAGGCATCCATTACCACCAGCTACCTTCCTTGTGCTTTACCATTGCTGGCCAGGGCATGCTTTCCTGCCTACCCTTTTCCAGACACAACACATGCTAAAATAGGAACTGACCGAGATAAGCACCACGCAAGACATGGACAATTGCTGGCAGGCAGTGCCCTGTCTAAACGGCTTCTCACAGGAGGGGGGATAGGAGAAGAGTTGCCTGGGATGGGCTTCCATTTCACACAACCTCTTCCAGTGAAGACTAATGAGCGCCCCAGTCAGAGGGTGCCCTTGACCAGCACTTACAGAGTTTCCAGGCAGGTTGTAGCATCCAGCCTGTTGGGTATCCTGTCCCTTCGTGACCCACAAGGACGCCAACAAGACAGTTGCTTCTCTGTGGTAGTGTCCAGCCAAAACTAAAAGTGAGGGTAAGACAAAGAAACTGAATCCCTGCTAGCGCAACTTGGTTGTATAAAGTATAGTTTGGGAAACTAATTGGTCTTGATAAAGCCTAGCTATGCTAGCCTCAGAAATTTGGAGTGCAGATTTGGTGATAGCTGTGTGCACAGAGTGCGGAGACAGGAAAAAACTGAGCTGAAGAAGTGTGTTCTCCAGCAGGAACACGGAATTAAGGTGCTACTTTTATGCTGCATTTTTTATTAGTGGCATCTCAGAAATGTCACTTTCAGTATGCCTTTTTCACTTCTCCCACAGAAGCATGAAAATTAACATTAGCTAACAAAATTTTCTATTGCTCTGGAGGAAATGTTGTTGAGAGGTGTTTATACGTTATTTGTCTTGTTTGCTTTTTTTTGACTTTACCAAAGTCCAGTCATAATGAAATCCATGGGTTCTTTTTTTTTAATTTTAAGGCATGATTTAATTCTTTCCCCCCTCCCAAAGTTTAAGACACACACCCACCTCAACAAGCAAAACACAAGACCCTTCATGCAGAGTCATTTCCCACCAAATTTCACACTGGGCATGATATGCCAGCTCAGATAAAATATAGAAGTGAAAGCCACGTGGTCTGGCACACAGCTCCCAGGCGCAGACAGCAAGCTTCCCCCTGATAGCTTGAGAACATTTTCACCGATTGGGTTCTGCCATGTGCAGAACAGCTGTGCTCACGGAGGTGAGGTGGGGTCACATATCCGGGGGTCGCAACTCATTCCCTACCCATCCTTTATGCCAAAGGAGAGGTGTTTGAGCTCATGTCTTCTTCTGGCTGCTGCTGCGCCACCTGGAGAGGTCAGAAAGGGCCTGCCCCCACCACCTCTGGCCTTACCTTCCCCCCCAGCACCTCTCCTTCCAACCCAAGTGGGCTAAGGAGACATTGAGACTGCACATCCAGGTGCACACACCTCTGCAGCTAGCAGGGGAGGACAAGGCACGGTCAAGTCCTAAGTTTCTGCAGCCCTTTCCCTGCTCACCAAAAGCCCAGGCCACCACACCTGCCTGTCTTTACCTGCTCCGTAGCTGCACAGGAGCGACAACTAGTTCTTTTCCCCCAGGCTGAAGTGCTACCACTTACAGGTAGCTTATGCAATCCCATACATGAGTTAGCTCTACCCCAAACAGGAACCTAATCAGAGTGAAGGTCAATTCCTGTGAAAATATCCTATGCTGCTGCTTGGTCTATCGTTCAAATTGCTCAAGGTCAGTTTTTGTTTAATCATGCTTCCTTCCATGATTTTTTCCCTCCAATATTAAAAAAAGCAATTAGATAACGAAGCATATGTAGCTTGTTTTCTTGGATTGTTTCTCAGCTTTTTCCTAAATTGTCACTGCCCCTTTGGACTTTGGCAGTGGGGTGGCTGCCAGGTTTCCACAGAGATGCAAAACAAGTTCTATGCAATAAATATCATCTCTACATAATTTAAGCCCCAAATGTACATGGTGACAGTTTTATGTTTGAATAATATGAAAATCCGAGATATTGGATGTGAGTATAATTTAGGATCGAGAGCTGCAAATATTTCTGTGCCCTGGAATCCAGTTAAAATGCACCGTTGCGCATGCTGTGTTTCGGTGGTGAAGTATTGCTTGCCTCCGATTGCTGCAGGGTAAGAGCTTTATTTTCCTAACCCATGATTTAGTGCTTTCCACCCCCTGTAAAGTGTAACTAACAATGTCCTCTATGTGAGCTCTGGTAGCTGACGGGACGAGGAGGACATGGGAGAGGGAAAGGGGGGAGAACAGAAGGGGAAAAAAAGGGACATCTGCAATGGGTAAACACATCCACAACTTGCCTTCTTAAAGAGCTGAAGGCTGGATATTGGGCCAAAACCCCAATTAGATTGCGGCAGTGGAGCTCCACTGATTGTGAAGGAGCTGAGCCAGCCTGAACCAGCTGAGAAGCTGGCCTGCAGTCTTGCATTTGGTGCCCAAAGTGGTTGGAGCAGGGGAGGTTTGAAACTGTACTCCTCACGTACCGTGGAGGGGCCTGTGGGAATAATGTTTGCTTTGGCATGGAAGTAGGTTAGTGTAGACCTAGCAGGTCCTGCAGTGAAAGGCTCCTTTCTGCCCTGAGCGATGGTAACTTCCATAAAGAGAGCAAATTCATTCGGAGAGATGGCTTAACCCACATCCTTCTTTAATTCATAGGTCCTTGCGCAGTGCAGACCTCAAGACGAATCCGTGTGGCTACTCTTGTCCCTGTTTTCATCCCCGGATGATCTTGTGGCATTTTCCCTTGATACCTCTTCCAGACTCCCTCTTTAGGTACCCATCAGCAGAGAGAGTCCGTTTCGGGAGCTGAAAAACACTGATGCGTTTGCAATGCCTCCTTCCACAGCTGTGGGTCTGGGTTAGGGAAAAGGAGCAGCTGCATTTCCTCCATCTTCCCTTTGCCATACAGAAAGCCCCTAAGAGGGAGCCTGTGCTAAGATTTTCCCGTTTCTGGCATGCTTTCTGAAATCTATTCTCTTCTTCCCTCCTGTCCTCCTCTCTTTTCCCATGATACCTGCTCTCGCTCTGGCTGGTTAGAAATATTATCTTCTCCCAGCAGGGGAAATTAAGAAGTAGCTGCGATGAAAAAGTGGAGGTAGATAGGAGTCTTCTCTCATGATGGGCAGCCCAGTGCAAAATCTTCTAAGCAGTGCAGGAAGGTCTGAACGAGGAAGGCATGCAGCAGGGCTAACGTCTCAGGCTCCACCCCACGAAGGCCACCTTCTTTCAAAGAGGTGGCTAACGGGGAGAGGACAGATGGACAGGGAATGGTACGTCATTTCTTTTCTGATATAATAACTAGAGGTTATCAAAAAAGAACAGCAAACAACAGGTTTAAAACAGACAGATACTATGTTATGCAACTCATAATAAGTAGTTCCCCCAGTTTAATCACAGAATTCCGTGAAGACCAAAAAATTGTATGGGTTCAAAAAGTGATTGGCAAATACATTAAATTAAACGAAAGTAACTCTGGTGCGGGGAATCCCTGAGGCACAAAACCTGGAGAACAGGGAACTACTGAAGGAAATACGACTTTGTGTTTGCCCTGCTGCTATGCTCTCCCATAAGCATCTGCGTACGGGCCATACTTCACAGGTAGGACACAGGGCTGGTGGGTCTTGGTCTGATCCAGTACCGCCACTGCTATGTTCAAAGACCCAGTCAGTCAGGTACTACATGCCACCAGACCCTTGGCACTATTCCCTTCAGGGACTCTGAAAATAGCAGGCTAGATCAACTTTCTAACAAGACCAAATACTGCCATGGAATTGGCAATTCCAGATACTCTGCCCAGAAACTCTGAAAGCATTTTCCTTCCAGGTAGAGGAAAATGTATCCCCATATAAAAACTGATTGTATTTATCTACGAAAATGCATCTAGTTGATGCATATTTAGTACGAGAGAGTCCTTATACATACTCGATTCAATGGTAAGATGGATACGCCACCAGTCCTAGAGAGATACGCCAATCATTCCTTGTTCACTTCCTCTGGGCTCATGGTGTGCTGATATTCCTCCCCTGACTGCAGCCATGGAAAAGCATCACAGGTGAGAAAAAGAAGGCATTTTGAAAACCAGCACTGAATGTGTTTTGTGTGGCAAAACTCCAAAGACATCCTTTTCCCATTAGCAATTCAGAAGGGTGGTGTTGGTACGGACGAAGGAGATACACGTTTGCCGTGTTCAGGAATGGATGCTGATCCCTGAATGACCCTACTGTTTACTTCTGATGGCACATTATCTCACCTCCAATGTTATTACAACAGACCTCAGAAATCCCAACCCAGAACGTGTGTCCATTGTCTTGTGGAGGCATTTCAAGCTGCTGCAGTACCTTGGGTTTGTTGCAGGCTAGTAAATGGTAATCCCATATCGACTGATATTTGGCAATATGTTAAACGTGGCAACTTGAGCAAGACTCTGGGCTCTCAGTTAGAAATGCTTTATCACCAAAGCAGTTGCTTTATTGGGGTTAGCTGTTATGTCACAGCACACCACACCGCGATACTGAAATGGTGCCAGTCAGGCTTCTCAGGATCTTAGGGACGTGAGTAATATTTACCACTTAAAGGCCATGCTAGTAGCTTGTCCGGTTTTTTGATAGCAAAACCTCTGCACTTCTGCCTTACAAGTATCTAGGATTTCTTTTTAACAAATGCAGAGCAGACACCACAGCTTACTAATCATGGTTTCTTCTAAATTATAGAATCTATGTCATAATGTCAAGTCTGCTTGTTAGGAATAATTGGAAGTATCTCACTGCTATCTGTCTGGAATAAACGTCTCATGCTCTGAATGCCCTGGTGTCAACTAAGGAATATATTAATATTGAACACGTGAACTTATTCATTCCCTGCTGAATGAGGATTTATGGCCTGATAGCATTTAACAGTGGAACAGATCATTCATCACAACAAACTGATTATGAGCATTTATAGGAAAATGGGACAGCATACGCAAATTCTAGATCCTGTAGCCTGTCCTCACATCAAACCTTCCCTCGGCAAGTGGCCGTAACACCTCCTGCCTTCCAGAGCTACTCCAGGCACAGGGATTGCTCAGTGGAGCAGCAGTAGTGTATTTACAAATAGGGGACCAATGATGTGTTTCTTCCACTCCCCAAATTCTCTTGCTTCAGCTTCCTGGTTCTGGATATGTAACAGAAAACAGAAGCCGTATTAATCCCAATTCAGCATGTTTGAATTGGCAAAGGTTGTGCGATACCTGAACTATAAGATGTTGCTTTAGGTTTTGGGGGGACCTACCTGATGGTTCCTGAAGCCAATGGGGACAAGGAAGGAAAACTATTTTCTTTCAACGGATTTTATGTGATTGATTTCAATGGGATCTTCAGAGATTCAAGTCACACTACTTGCAAATTCACACTACTGCATGAAGAAACATCAGACTCATAGGAAAAATGTATGACTGAATTAATGTATTTATTTAGTGGGTCTCAGTTCGGTGTTGAGGTCTGTTTAATTTAACTATATGTTTGCTCCCTTCATCTTTTTTTCTGTTTATTACTAACTGTCACACACCCCTTTTAAGAAGGTGACGTCAGGTTCTAGGACTTTGTACACCTTGACGTAGACTTCTGTACAGCTGGCTAACCTGGTATGGTGACCATTCGTCCATCAGATCTGATATCAAACCCTCAGAAATAATTTGATCAGACTGATCTTGCCACATATTTGATTTCTTCAGTATAAATTATATACCTAGCTGTCACAGTAATTTCTGGATACTTCATAACTACAGTGTGCTAGTTATCCCTGTTAGCTTTGATATTGTATATAAAAGAGTTGGGGCCTACCTCTGAGAAAGAACGAATTAAGAACAAAGAACTCTCAAATATCAGGAAGACGTCCTGATGCACAGTTTAGTACGCAAATTAACTTACCCTGTTCTGGGATATCAGTAATTCTTTGGATCTTGCCGAGTGTGACGTGTGAGACTGCCACTTGCTTAAACTATTCTGTAACAAATCCAGGATTAGGTTATTTGGTTTTGTTTTCATTCAAGTTCTCATTGCTCTGCAAGTATAGAAAAAAAAATGCATGAATGTGGTTTGAGCATGAGGATTCTTAGACTGAATGACTAGATGGGTCTAAAGGTGCAAAGATTTTGAATATTTACTTTTTTTGAGTAAAATGCATCCAATCTCTTTTAGTTTGGTCAATTATGGATCTGATCTCTTTTCCACTTATATTAACAGGAGTTTATCCACCGCTTCAGTTGGCAGAACCCTCTACTATGGTCAAGAGTAGTATAGTCGAGTTTATACCAGAGTTCGCATTTCAGCTTAATTTTCAAATCTTTTCATTTTATAAGTGTCTCTAAAATCATGATGTGGTATACCAAAGAGCTGATTCCCTGCAGGTAACAAAATATTTCAAGCAGTTTTATTTGGGGGGAGGCGGAGAAAAGATGTGTGACTTGAACAGTAACTGTCAAAGAAAATGGGAATTTTACACTGGGATGAAGGTAGACTTAATTGAGAGACATGCAGGAAGATGAAGGAGTGAGAAAAGGGAGGGGACACCTATGTGTATTGGGAAATAAAAAAACATGTTGTATAGGCCGATACTGCTGTGAGAGATGGAGGATAATGAAGAAGTTAGTTAGCATTACCTTAATCCTCCTGGTCTTTTTTAAATAAACCACCATTTCATATGGTGAGTCTCACTTTCTTCACATCCATTTCCATCATACAGAATTAAGTAACAAATTGGTTGTCTTCTCAGGAAGAAATGTGCCAAAACACATACTAAATCCATGAATAAAACTATGAGACACAAGTCTTCCTCTTCCTTTAATCTAGACATCCTTTATTTTTTAAATTTGAACTTGCTGTCTTTGCCTGCATGGTATTGGTTTCTGGAAGAGCTTGGATTTATGAACATCACAAGATGTCCTAAGATAAACTTCGTTTTCCTCTAGCTATGTTTTATTTCACTACTGCTCAGAATTGCAGCAATCTCAAGGTAATATCTCCAGAATGTTTAAAAGACAAGTAAAAAGCATGTACTAGCTTAAGATCCTACAGCTATCTTAGCCTTCCAGCTTTTCTTCCCATCCCAGTTTTCATCCTTTTTCTTTTTCATTTCTTTGAGAATGTGTCAAAACCCAAAGATGGGGAGCAGAAAACTTCCCGTGGTAGAAAGGAGAAGAACCAGTTCTGTGCCATCCGTTCTCTGATCTCCTGCTCATTGGTCACTCATCACAACCGCTCACATTGCACGGCAAATCTGTCCTTCTGCTCCTCCTTGTCCTGTTCTACTGTTCTTCCTGATGGCAAGCTGCCTTTCCCTCCATAGATCATCTCTTCCACCTTTTCAGCTCACTCCGGTTACCTGGCTTTCCTTCCAATGTAGTATTGCGGCTTGACTATGCACATGTTATTTCCTCTAGAAACACAAATTGATGGGTATGGTCTACCATGTGTTTACATTGACTTCAGAGATTTTTTGGATGCAGTCCTCTCCCTGCAAAGTATGGACTGTAAAGCAATATGTTATTTCTTCCTTGTTGGTTCTAGAGTGTTCCATGTAATACTGCAAACTCAGTCCTCGCCTTGCACACAGCATTCAGAAAGTTGCTGAATGTTGCTTCTGTGCTGTACATTTATTGACTGAAACATTTGAGTTGTTGCTTTTCACACTGGTAATTTTAGAGCGCAGATGCCTAGCATGTTTACTCACATACCAGGGCTCACATTTAATGAGCAAAATGTCAAGTATATTGTTATCCACCATAAAAACTGTGAAAAATATCCTTGCCATCTGCAGTGTGCCTTCTGCTTCAGCCTAAAAGACTTTTACAAGCAACTACATGAAATTAACATTAAAGTCAATATTTATAAATAGAACCACCTCTAAAGGGCCGGATCTTCTCCCCTCCCACACCCCCCATTCCTCCGGGAGTTAATGAGCTAGGGAGGAGGCTGGGTGCAGGAAGGGGAACCGAGTCGCGCTTGGCTCCTGATTGCAGTCAGCCAGAATAATCTCTCTGCACTAAGGAAGAAGCGGAAACAGAAGAGTGGCACTAAATGGCATTGACAGCGTCTGAGGGCCAGATCCCGTGCTGATGTCAGCTGGCGTAACTTCTTTGTCTTCACTGAGGTGACACAGCAAGCATAAATCAGCACAGCTCGGCTGACTTACGTAGCACGATGTTTGATTTGTGCCAGCTGAGGATTGAGCCCAAAATAACATTCATGAAATAGATGGTGGATAGCAAAGCTGAAACTGGGATTTGATAGACTGCCATGAAACAAGATAGCATCTTCCGAGAAAATGTTTTCTATTTCTCCACCAAATGTAAGCCTCTCTGGGGCAAGAACCGGCCGTTTGTTCTGGCTTTTTATGGCGCTGAGGACAATGGAGATCTCATCTGTTGCTAAACCCTCTAACTTGTCCTGCAAAAATAATAAAATGAATAGCTACTACTAAAATGCCCTTCTTCAGACAGGCTATGACCTCTTAATTTTGCTCTTGCAAAGCCTTCAATCCCAGCACGATTAGTGTGTTGCAGGACTGAGATCTAAGCACATTTTGAAAAAACGCTGTTGTCCACTGCTGTTATCCCAACATCCAGAAGCAGCTGAAATTCCAGCCAGACCTTTACGGGGCAGAGCTGACGAACCAAAGCCAGAACGTGCTCCCTCGGAGAGGCGAGCAAAGATAACTTTTGCCATTTGTTCCGGCTGTTCTGCCAAGTCGCCCACATACGCTCGGCTCCACCAAACTCATCTGAACCGCAGTCTAGCATGGACATCATGAAAGCTGGTCACTCCCACAACTGGAGGTTAATGAAACAGAGAAAGGTAACGTAATCATATAATCGACACTGCCTTGCCTCGTTCCTTGTACACATATTGAACAAGAGGATCAGGGAGAAAATTGCTGCGGTAATTAGCAAACATAGCGTAAATATTTATCAAGGAAACTCCAGGTCAAATGGATTTTAAATTTTTTATTTAGAGTTGTTTAGATGTAAACATATTTCCTTAATTGGACTTTAAGAAGGGCACTCATGTTTTCTTTTGAGCGTTTCTAATATAATCATCGCTTGGGCAATTAGGCCACTTGCTAAGCCACAAATCTTATCTTTCACACTGGTGAGTCATAAATAAGGACTGAGTCACAAATAGACCAGACAGACAAATGGTGGCAGGAAGGAAATAAGATTGGCTGTGAATATATTTAGGTTAGAAATTAGAAGATGGCTGCAGACTACCTGAGGAGTGCAATTCTGATACAGGTTTCTAATTGGGAGGAATTGAGGGGAGAGAAGGAACTTAAATTGCTTTATCTTTTAGCTTGATAAGCTCATGAAAGGGATTCTATGCTAAGTAGGAGAATTTCTTAAGACTGAATTAGACGATAGGAGTCCTCAAGCATTCAGAGTTTCTGCCTGCCATGACTAGCTGCAATTAGAGGGTTAGTGGCCTGATTACCCAAGTTGTCCCAGCCAGTTCTGTTGTTATCAGTGGTCCTTAGGACTCATACAGCAGGGGCAGATTGCACAGATACAGCTATGCCAGTGTTGTCATACATTCAAGGCTCTGTTTAATGCAGAATCTAGTGTTTGCCTTGTGAGTTTGCAGCAGCGCGGCTATGTTGCAAAACCTTCCTGTTTGTTAGAGAAAGTGAGGACAGCTTGACTTCGTATGATTGCATTCGAGGTCAAGTTCAATTATGGGGTATTCAGTGATGGGGTGCACCTAATAAGATGGAGATCAGCTAATAGCTCTATCAGCTAATGAAATGTTTTCCACTGTTTGACCAGCACAATGACTTTCTGTCGTGCAATCAGAGTTCCTGGGAACTGTTGTAATACAAATAATGGGACTTGGGATGTTGGGCGACCCTTCACAGGCTTCTGTATTTTTCAAGGAGAAAGGGAGACTGGGATTTTTGCTGGTCATGGAAGACAATTTACTTACTTCCTCTGTGTAAGTAACACTGAGTATGCTGATGTAGCGAATAATATAGGCTGGAAGGGTGTCTGAGTGTGTGAATGCTATCTGTTAAATGAACAAAGTCCCATGTCTGTCAAAGCATGGGCTTCACTGTGCCTTCCAGTTCCACATCAGCTCTGTTCTGCACCAGCAGCCTCATCTTTAAATGTGATCCTTGCTTTGCTGTGACATGGTGTGACTCAAAAATGTTGTGCTTTTAATCAAACCCTAGAGTGGGGATGCACATCCCGTACCATATTGGCCACATCAAGTGTTTTTAGCAGTATATCCAGGGCACAGCCTGCTCCCTCTTGTTCCCTTTCCTGCATGCCCTTTGGTCTCTGTCCTATCAGTACCTATGATACAGGTACTGGTGTTTCCCAGAGATATTCGTGCTTGGTTATGCAGCAGGAATGCATATGACATGATGTTGAAATTATATAGCCATGTATGATTATCATGTGATACCGGATGCCTGCATTTTCTTATGATGAGGGCCATGTTCCCCAGCCAGTGCTCTACACGTCTGAATGAAAGGATCTTTCGACTGCAAATATCAGGGCTATCTGACCACAAGGTTTAATACTAGTATTTTAAGGTCAGTTACTGCTTGTTTTCTGCAAACTTACAATTAGGTAGTGTTTTACTGTCCTGGAGAAATACTTCTATTTCTTGCTGTTTCTTAACATTTTGTCAGTCCACACATGGCAATAGAAAGGTGCTCTACCTCACTGCCTCAATGTGTGGGAAGGTTTTAAGCAGACAAAAAATAAAAAGACCTCAACGTATCTATCTCACTTCGGTTTCCTAGAAATAAAGAACAATTAAAATATTAGCATGTAAGCAATTAAAATGAAAAGTGACTTTTAACGATACAATATGTGTTGCAGAGTTTAGAGATGAAGAAATCCAGTCGAACTTGCACTTTGACCTCACTGGGACCAGAATTGCATCCGAGTATATAAGACAGCCTGCTTTCTTGAAAAGCAGCCTGTCAGGGTATGAGTGTGAGCATTGAAATACATTCAGATTAATACATTAATTAAATTCCATAAAGCAAAAGACCTCTTTTTTTACAGTAAAGTATATTTGTTCTTTGCATACAAACTTTCCGAACTGCTAGTTGAAAAAAGGGATTTGCCTCTCCAGAAACTTGTATTTTTTGTCTCCTATGTGGTTCCCCATTGGTTCAGCTTTCTTTTTTTCCTTTGCTAACCTACATGGTGAAGATCATTCTAAAAGGATTTCTGTTTTCAAAGAGTCAGCTTTCAAAAGTCCCTGAGAAATCACCCTTCCATAAGCATGAAATAAAATCTTTGTGAGCTGAATCCCCACTTCAAATCATGCCAAAGTTCCCAAATCTACCTAAGCGGTATTGCGAGCTTTGCAAACCATGCCATGTATTTCACAGGACATACACCTGAAGACAACGTTTGGCTGATACTTGTTTTTCTAGCTCCACTTCTATAGAGAGTTTATACCCACTTAAGATCTGCTGTTGCGGATATGTGCTGTAATTTACAGCAGAGTTGTCTGCTGTGTGCCCAACGTTGCTCATGCTTGAGGGTTTTGCTTTTGACCTCACTACATATAGAATAAGTTCTGAGAAGTATGCAAGCTTTCTCCCACTCTCAAATTAACTTATTTATCCCGTCCCCCAACATTTGGGCTGAAATTCTTCACATTTCAATATCATGACTGTATTGGTTACTGTATCAGTGTAAGAAGTCAGAAAATCTTCCTGCTTTTTCCATTGTACAAATGCCTCTTTCATTACCGAAGAGTTTGCTTGGCCCTGACTAGGGAAGCATACTGACTGCCTGTTTGTGGGGAGTTTCACCATCTCGGCTGGTTCCCTGTATCCAGCTCCGCTGCAGGGTATAACGCCTAGCTGGTATTCGCTTCCAGAATTTCAGTTCCACTTCAGTGCTTAACTTGTCCAAGAGGTGCTTTGTGTTGGCAAGTAGTTTCAGGAGTAGCCGGGTGCTCCCCATGGGCTCATGGGGTGAGCCTACGCAGCACAACCCAGGACTGAGCCGTTCTGGGTCCTGGTCCCACTACATACTTTCTTCTGTGACTTGGGGAAGTCTCTTTTTGCCAATGGCTTTGCCTCTGATGAGCATCCCTTAATTTCACATGCTTGATATTTGGGTGCCAAGCTCGTGGCAGAATGCTGGGATTTTAGAGATGCTGATTTTTCTTCAGATGGAGAATGGGATCTCTCAGAAAACTGTGGGCATGGGAATGGTGTAAACCTAACTTCCACATGCATCAGTTCCCCCACGTGCTAAGGCAGAGAAATCCTACTCACTCTGCTACCCGGGCACTATAAAATTACATTTGTTACTGTTTGTAAAAGCCAGCAGGTTCCTCAGATCAATACCGCTACTGAAGTACAAAGTAATAGTACTTCTCGAGGAGGAAGAGGATTGCCTTTTGAGTTGCCATCTGCTCCTGGCCTGACTCCAATTGTTTCCTGGTGAGTAATCTGAAGGCAATTTTTTAGAATCAATTTCGTATCACATTTTCACAATATGACATATGTAGCTCTAGGTCTTAAAGAGGGAGGAACAATCCGCCAGTAGTCTGCCTCCCACTGTAGAAGCAAATCCTCTAAATTAGAGGATAGTAATTAGACAGATTCATTGATTTGCTGTAAATATCCTTGCTGTATCGTCACCCCATTGTGGTTCACAGAATGAAGTCTTTTTTTTTTTTTTTTTTGTATGGCATTTTCTAAACGATCTCATCCCTGAGGCATGGGTGAAATAAAGGTCAGTTCAAATGCTTCACAAACAATAACCAGTGTAAGAGGATCACCAAATCTTTGGAGGGAGGAGGGAGAACCTACAAAGCGATCAATATAAGACCAGAAATGTCATCTGTCATCTTAGAACAAGGGCTGCATGGAACAGAACCCGCGCCCTTGAGGTGGGCACGCGCTCACAGAGGAGCCACGTTCCTGCTTCAAGGGAGCCTCCTCGCTGGAGCCCCAGTCCTGCTGAGCCATCCAGAGGCACCTATATATTTCCACAAGGAAGTGTATGTTAGAAAGGTGCTTGGTCAAGGAGAAAGAACTGATCTTGCCTGGTAGGTATAATTGTCCTGAAAGTATTTTCTGTAAAGATACTTTCTCTTCGCTTTCACCAACCTTTTTGAGATCCAAATGGCTTACATGGTATTATGCAGAAGTGCACCTTTACGCTACTAAGTTTAGAAAAATAGAACAAATCATAGCTAAATCTTGGGCTATCGGTGACAAGCTTGCCTGCCCCAAACTTCCAGCTATAGATGGTGAGAACTTCCTGAAGAGCACCAGTAGATCTCCTCTCAGCTGCTACAGTAGCTCCTGTGAGGCTCCCTCAGACTTCTCACTGCCTGTCGCCCTTGGACCTACAGTGCTGCTGAAGATGAACGCCTGGGCTACTATGTTGTACCGTGGCTTTGTTTTTCCACTTCACATCTGATAAAGCATCAGAAGGAAACAATTAGGGGCAATTCAACCTTAATAACTTTAATTACATTCTTTGATAGCCAAATGAACAATCCCCAAAAATTTACTTCTCAAGGATGTTAGAAATCACACTAAGAATATATGCAGATTATTTGCATACATCTGACAATCACAGAAAGGATGTCCTTTGACAAAGACCAGCCTTCACAGTTTGAGAGGCGAGGAGATCTGCGTTTTGTCAGGATAGCATCTACAGGGCAGGTCTTTCTCTTTTGAAAGATCGCTCTCTTAACAAAGGATGTATATCACAAGGAACAATTTGTCCTCCAAGTTTTTCTCTGTAATAAAGATACAGTAAATGCCTACTTCTGGCCAGACAATCTGCAGTGCAAGCCTCATCAGGATTTGCAAGTTAGGAATGTGGCCTCTGCTGACTGAGGCATTCTCTGAGCACTCCTACCAAACTCAGCCTAGTGCAGATATTGGGAAAATATGACAGATCAGGCCATTTTCTTCTTATGATTAGATTAGATGACCCATACCGGGTGGAGCAAACATAGTTTAAAATCTCTTCTTTGCTTGAAGCGAGCTACACCCTTCCGAAGAAATCGATCCTCTCACCAGGCTGGGTGATATTCTGGCATGAGACTCTTTCAGTCTGCCTTTTTTAAATAGCTTTGCATTAAACCATTAACTGAGAAGAGCAGGAAGAGTTAAACCAGTCCGTAACCATTAAAATGGTACGTAATAAACCTTTCTTATATTGGAGAGTGGAAGTCTGATCTCTCCTGTCCTAGTGGGTGTGCTAACTGCTAAGCCTGGGGGGTTATTCTCATGCTCTCTTCTTGGCTGATTAAATATTTTTCCATACAAAAGGGAATAATTTAAACAGGAGAATGACTTTTTACTCCTCTTGTATAGTCAAATGAATAGACAAGACTTGTAGAAAATACAGTTTTAAATCACCACAGACACAACCTGTATTTTAACATAAGTCCTCAATCCTCTGTAAGCAGCCTACCCACTGTTTGCTATGGATGGAGCAGGGGTATCTCCTCCTGCCAGATGATTTCCGAGAAAGGTTTGGCTTAATTGGCTAAGAAGAGTTTGTAAGGGATTACAAGTTTATGACAAGGGATTAATTTAGATGATAATGCAGTATACGTTTGTTTTGGCTTGGGGATTATTTTTTTTTTTTTAATTCCTGCACCAGGAAAGCAAAATATTACTTCTTTTTGAAATGGCAGTCTAACTACAAAAAGTCCAGTCCAGACTTGAATTGACTGTTAGACATCCGTGTTTTGCTCATTTAAAGCCACATGACGGGAATGCTGTCAAAACTTCACATTGGCCTGCACTGGAGAGCGGCGTGAGACGTGGAATAGCTGCTGTAGAGACTGGTGGTGCCTACAGGACACAGGGAGAACCTGCCTAATGCATGCCTCAGCTCTGCATCACTACCCTACAAGCCAAGAAAAGGCACGCTGACACCTTGCAAGGCTGTGTTGTACAGAGGCATATTTTAATTCAGAGGATGCTGGGATCTGCACGCAGCTCAGCGCACAAACCGAGGGAAGATCTGGTTTGGGTCCAGTACAGCTGGATTGCTGTGTCTCTTTTCTCAGCTTGGTAAAATCTACCTCTATGTAATCCCTTCTTTTTTACTTTGACATAATGTTTCTGGTTTTCAGATGGCACTACCTGGAAGATCCTGCTACGGCAGTGGTGAAAATATGCTCCTAAAAGCTTCAGCATGTAGGGCAAGTTATGGCATTGAAGATTTTATTTTTGTCTTTTTTTATTTTAATTTTTTTTTCCCTCCAGGAACCAATAAAAGACTCCAGATGAAAACATGGTCGCACTAAGCTCCCTATGAGTTTTGCCACTGACTGTAGCGTGGCTGGATTTCATTCTGAGTCACAGTTCTCGTTGCGTTCTCTCCTCCTCTGTGGCAAAGCTGTGAATGAGCACTACATGTTTTGAATAAATCCCGATTTCTCATGTCAAAAATGGGAATATTCAGTATAGATTGAACTGAATCTCCTCCTATTGCAGTATAATTTTGAATTTTTCTTCCCATCTAGTGTTATCTGGCATCCTAGTTGAAAAGTTATTATGCATCTGGAAAGCAGCTGACTTTGGGAAAAAGCGAAACACTTTTAACGTGTAATTTCACTTAACATCTTTGATGTCCAAAAGTACCCATTTTCTTTATCACTTTATCGGAACTGAGAGAATACAGCAATTTGTAGTTACTAATGTTGAATTGGTCAATGTGTTAATTGTGGGGCTAGTACTGGGAACAGATGTGGTTTTTGTAGAAGGGTGGGCTGCATGTATTCATCTTTTTAATGCTGTTGCTGTTTGGATCATCAGTATTTCTTAAAATTCCCTTCTCCTCTCTACCACCTTGTGTAACTGCTCTGTTTTGTACAGCCCAGAAAGAGCACATCTCTCTCACTGGAGCTTAGGACGCCATCTCAAATTACAAAATGTCCCTGACTATTCAGCCTTTTGAAAAAGCTGTAAATAGAGATATAACTTACCTAGCAACAAAAAGTAGATCTCCACAATGTAGTCTATGAACACAGTGAGTTTATTCAGCTATGGTCATGCCATAGCTCTTCTTTTCCTGTTGCTAGTCCTTTAGAGACAGACTATAGAAAAAGTCTTTTCTATACTCACGTAATGTTAAGCAATCCTCTTGATAACAACTGGGCAGAAGATGAACTATCTAAACTTCTAAAATTAATGTACCTGGTAGAGTTTCTGCTGGGTCAGGTAAAACCAGAATTGAGTGAATACTGGGGGAAAAACATATAAAGTTTTGAAAATGTCAGTCTTCTGGTGAACATTGAAATACAATCTGTATGCTTTAGCTCATACAGCTGTATTTAGTGAATGTTTTTATAAACATGTTTAGCTTCTTTCCTAGCGCTTTCCTTTCCCCTTTCAGCTTTCAATCTCCACCACACAGTGATAAAATAAGTATAATGGAAAAGGGTGTAGACAGAAAGGAAGGGGAATGTGTGTCCCCCCCCCCATCTTAATATTAAAAAGATTTCTTTTAATTTTTTCTGGATAGCTTTTAAAAATATTTGAAACGTTTGCTTCAACTATAGTAAAAGCAACAGAAATATTAATTTTGAGTTGGTTTTGTTGCAGATTAAGCCTTATTAAAATTCTAATGTGTTAGACTTCCTGTCTATTTAAGGTGAAAAAGCCTTGCCCATGACAAAAGAAAGTTATTGCCATTTCAAAGGTTGGTCAGCATTTTTGCCTATATACCTACTAGGTAACAATGATCATGTTGACCCTTTTTTGATCACTGATGTCTTTTATCAGTGCATTCATACTAGTTAAAGATGATGCTCAATGCCGACTTTCATACAGTGCTTTCATGAAAGTGCCTTTGAGAATGAAAGCAGTGGCCAGATTCTGATCTCTCCTCTTCAGATCTTCTGCTATTGGATTTTCATTTCCTAAATCGACGTAATAGAAAAGAAAATTATGCCTGTTGTCCGACTATATATGAAATCTAAGAATGTTTCTAAAGAAAACCTCATATCTACTAGACAGTTTTCATTAGTCAATTTAATAAAACTTTAAAATGACCTTTTTCTCTTTTGGAGCTAAAACTGAATTGTAGAGCTTAGTGTCCTTTGGAGAAGTTCCAAAAAGGAAAGTCACCCTGCAGAGTTCAAGTCTCAGTGGAAAGCAAACCAAGTCCACTGTACTTGTAACTGCCATTTATTATTAGGTCCCGAGCCTTTAACGTAGTGCCAAGTAGACAGAGAATGTCTATATTCTGCTTACATTTCAGAGCTGTTTCTGAAGCCTTAACACATGAGAAACTTACGTTAATGTAAATTTTCTGAGGAGTGAAAACGGCAAAGAGGGCATTTTCCGGGCTTTCCTGATATTTTGGGAGTAGGAAATTGGAGAATAGAATGATGGCCTAAGCCCAGTGGTAGCACAGGCTCTGAGCTCGGTAGCCGGGGGGGCAGCAAGACCCTTCCCCAGCTAGGAGGGGACTGCACGCCCTGTCCTCTTCTCCCCCAGCGCCCTCGATCCCCCTGAGCACAGCCGGGGAGTCTCACTAGTCCTTCCATCAGAGGTCAGCGGAATCAGCCTCCTCTAGCCTGAACCTTAACCGCTGCAAAGAAGAAGAAAACAAGGAGTTGGGACAAACTTCTCTTGGGCGCAGTCCCCTTGCACAGAAGTCCTGAAGGCACCGAGGCTTCTGCGCTGATGTTTGCCTTTACTTCTTGGACTGTCCTTGAGCAGGAATAATGTTTACACAGTCGCAGAACGTTACTGCCATCATTATTTTTTTGTGTGGTTTTTCTTGCAGAAAATGACAACGTTTTTTTTTTCCTTAGGGAAAATAATTGGCATTTTAGGCCGTTATTTTCATGATATGGCATACTGTAGGGTTTTTTCAGAGATTCGTTAGTTAAGGGAAAAGAAGATGACTATGGTAGGTATGTCCTTCACTGCCATTGAAAAGATGCATTGCTACATCTACATTTAACAGTTTTAATGGTGCTATTTTGGATAAACAATTTTATGACAGTACAGTTTTGTCTTGAACGACACAGCTGTAGCCTAGGAAACTAAACATATCTTTCCTAGTGTTTTTATTTGTCAGAGGAGTATTTTCAATACTCATGTGTATCTATTTTTTTTAACCCACCACAAAATGAAAAATATTATACCATTAAGACTTGGGCAGTCTCTTGTTTTTGTATGTATTAGAAAGAAATTTAAGTACAGACACATGCTTAATAATAATCCAATTGAACATTTTATCATTGTCAAAAGCATGTGTAGAGGAATCCATCAACTCTTCTGATTTCCATACAAGTCAATTCACTGTCTTCAAAATGTAACGTTAATGGCACTCAGTGTACACACTGTAATCCTTTAAAATAATGTACATGGCAAACGGATATGTTCTCATGCATTAATAATTTAAAAGTTAATTTTAGGTACTTAATATGATTAACTGATGGATCAGCAGTCTTATACAGAGAAACAGTGAGCACACTTAAAGAAAGAGCATGCTGGAAGACAGCCAGGTAGCTGCCTGCGTGATGGTTCAAAAATACCTGGGCTTTATCCCTCCAGTTTCCCTTCAGCGTTGGATGCAGCACATCGCGGCTCTACGGGCGGTCTCTGGTTTTAAGATTAAACGCGGGAAGTGCCTTTGAGGTTGAGGGAGCAGGACTTTTGGGGCAGAAGGGGGATGTTTTGGAAGGCGGGAATCCCTGCAATGCCATCCTGCTGGTGGCTGGCTGGCTCTGCAGCGCCGGCCCAGTTATATAACTTCTCTCCTTTCACTTCTCGCTTTTTGAGGACACCCTGTAACGCCGGGCTGTAAATTGATATTCGAGGGTGGAAATACTACGGATGACAAAGTATAACCATTTCATTGCGCAGCTAAAGAACGTGGCAGGGCAAATAGCATTAAACAGTGTGCAGAAAAGGGGTGTGTTGAAGCCCTTGACCGTGCCCCGCGGCAGCGGGCTCTGCGAAAGCAGCAAGAACCGGGCACGTATTGTACAAACCCTGGTCATATCGTACAGGTATGGCTACAGAGAGGATGGAGGCTTTCTCTTCACAAGGAGCCACAGGGAGCAGACATGGGGTAACGGGTACAAGTTGCACGGGGAGATGTTTCATTTTGATGTAAGAAAGAAATTTTTTACAGCGGGAGCGATCACCCACCGGAACAACATCCCCAGTGATGTGGTTTTCGAGATGCGATTGGACAGGGTGCCAGATAATCTCGTCTAGGCTCCCTTTCCCGTGAAAGGTTGGACCAGGTGATCTTTGGAGGTCCCTTCTAAGCTGGGCTGCTCTATCATTCTACGATCTATACGTGCAGGAAGTTTCTTATGTAAGCACGTGGGGCTGTGATGCCAGCCATGCTGTCCTAGGGTCTGGCAGGTACCAGGTGCCTCCTTGCCTCCGGAGTAATCTTGGGCAGAAATCTGACATCACCTACCTTCACCTTTTCACTAGATAGAAACCCGGACAGGTGCCTTCTGCCAGCAGCAGAGAGGAGGCAGCTTCTCCTCTAGTGAGGTACCAGCCTCCAAGGCTGGACGCCCAAAATGCACGATCAGGGGTGAGCGCTGGCTCACAGATAGTCGGGGCAGACCAGCCCGGTGGTGGGAAGAGAGGGGTGAACCAGGGGCTGGGAAGTGGCGGTGAGCAAGCTCCCAAAGGGCCGGGCTGGGCTGGGCCGGGACGGGACGGGCGCTGGCGGCGCTGACAAGCTGAAGAGCAACGCTCAGCACCGCGTCAAGTGGAGATGGCCGAGGGACGCGCCGTGCCAGGGAGAGGCCGCGAGGCCGGCGGCATGAGGAGGGCGAGCAGCGAGCGGGCAGCAGAGCGGCACGTGCCTCTGAGAGGCTGAGGTGACACACACGAGGAAACCGGAGAGATTATTTGAGGAGTCGAACAGGGAGAGCAAGTGGTGAGAACAGAGCGAGATCAGAGCCGGGCTGGAAACGTGGGGACAGAGAGGGCGGGCTGATAACAAAAACATTCCTTTAAATACAGTAAAGAAGAGCCACGGAGGAGGAAAGAGCAAGAGCAAGGAAGGTATCATGTTACATTTCAAAATACATTCAGCTCGGGCGCTCAGCCGCAATGTTCCCATTAGTGTACATCCATCTGTCTTAGGAGGGAAAGCCCAGAGATTTCTCCCGCTTCTCCTTGATTTCCTTTTATAGTGCTGACCACTTCTTACGAGAGGTGTTTTTGCGTCTGGCGAACAGAATATTGCTCTCCTCCCGCAGTGCAGCAGCTTGCGTTGAAGTCTATACGCTATAAAACAGTAGCTCTTAGGGAAGCGTGCAGCTTCACTTCTAAAAGAGCTTTTTCGCAGTCCAAGTTATTTGCAAGCTACTTGCGAACAGGGTTGCTTGGAGCTACGGTAAAGCTCTGGTGATCCACAGAGCGAAATACCAAAGGTCCCACTGCGCGAAAGTTAGAAGCAGCAGTCTGTGGGAGTGCTGGTGGCAGCGGGAGGATCCGGGGAGATAAGGGTGTTTTGCAATACAGATGCGAGTAGCCCACCTCACCGCCGGCGCACGCCGAGCGCCTGCTCGGTGCTATCTGGGGCGCAGGAAGGAGGGCTGAGGCACCTTCCCTGCGGAGTTTTGGGGGGGGGGGAAATGTGAGAACAGGGTGGGCAGATGAGGCACGAACGTCTCGCGTTTGTAGACGCCCCTGGCTGCTCTGTTGGCTTTATTTTAAAGAAAACCCAGCCCTCCTTCTCCCCCCCGCCCCCAGCAAAAGCATGCGCCGGTGCCACCTGTGGGTGAGCTTTTGTTAGAGGGTGGGAAGCCCCCGTAGCAGCCTCCCAACCTGCCGCCCCCAGCCCTTCTCGCCCCGGCGGGGGGGCGCTCCGCAGCCCCCCCACCCCCTGCCCTCGGCGGG